>VZQC01006477.1:1032947-1159731 GCA_009823505.1 Rhizomys pruinosus
TATTTATTTCTGTATGTGTATGAATGTACTGCCTGCATGCAAGTTTGCGCACCCGTGTCGTGCAATGCTGCGGAGGTCAGAAGAGGGTGTCGGATTCCCCTGGAACTGGAGTTCTCCTGGAATTGGAGTTTCAGACGGTTCTCAGCCGCCATGTGGGTGCTGGGGATCGAACCCGGGTCCTCTGCAAGAGCGGTCGGCGCTCTTAACCGCTAGGCCATCTCTCCAGCCCCCAATTACTTATATTTTTATTTGTGTGGGGGATGTGTGTGTGTGTGCGTGTGTGTGTGTGCGTGTGTGTGTGTGTGTGTGTGTGTACATGCAGGTGTACATGCGGAGGTCAAAGGACAATTCCTGGGAGTCAGTTCTCTATTGTAACTTTGTGGGATCTATGAGTCTCACACTTGGGCTGTCAGGCCTACACGCAGGTGCCTCCACCCACTGAGCCATCTCCCCTGCCCAAACAGATGTACTTTTTATTATTTTTATTTTATGTATATGAATGTATTGCTTGCACATGTGTAAGTGTACCCATGTTATGCAATGTACTCAGAGGTCAGAAGATGGCATTGGATTCTCCTGGAACTGGAATTACAGATGGTTGTTAGCCACCGTGTGGGTGCTGGGAATCGAACCCAGTTCTTCTGCAAGAGCAGCCAGTACTCTTAACTCCTGAGCCATCTCTCTAGCCCTGAGAAATGCTTTTTTTTTTTTTTTGGTCTTTTCGAGACAGGGTCTCCATGTAGCCCCAGCTGGCCTGCAACTCACTCTGTAGACCAGGCTGGCCTTAAACTCACAAAGATCCACCTGCCTCTGCCTCCCAAGTGCTAGGACCAAAGGCTTGTACCACCACACCCAGCCGAGACATGCTTTTTATTGTGCAGTCACCCCTTGTTATCCATGGGAACTGGCTCCAGGACCCTCAGAGTACCAAACCATGGATGCCCAAATCCCTTACATAAAGGTATTTCCAAATAACTTACATATCTGTTATACTTTGAGTTGCCTCTTATATATAATAACCTACTATAAGGTAAATACTGTGTAAATAGTTGTGACTGTATTGTTTAGGGAATAATACAAAAAAGACAGTCTGGTGCTGGTAACATAGTTCAATGGGAGAAGGCGGCTTGAGTTTAATCCCCGGGAGTAGAAGGAGAGAACTCATGTAGGTTGACCTCTGACCTCTGCACTTGTATTGTGGCATAGGTATGCATGCCTGTTTTGCTTGTACACACACACACAAACACACACAAATAAGTAAACATATCCTGTGCATGGTGTTGCATGCCTTTAATCCCAGCACTTCAGAGGCAAAGGCAGGTCAATCTCTGTGAGTTCAAGGCCAGCTTTGTCTATATAGTGAGTTCCAGGCCAGCTGGGGCTAAAGGGAGATCCTGTCTCATAAAGACTAAATAAATAAATATATGTAATTTATCCCTCTTTAAAGAGGGACTGTATAGATAACTCAATGGTTAAGAGCACTGGCTGCTCTTGCAGAGGACCTGGGTTCAGTTCCCAGCGCCCACAGGGCAGCTAACAATTGTCTAAAACTCCAGTTCCGGGGCTGGAGAGATGGCCTAGCGGTTAAGAGCGCTGACTGCTCTTGCAGAGGACCCGGGTTCGATCCCCAGCACCCACATGGCGGCCCAGAACCGTCCGAAACTACAATTCCAGAACTCCAGTTCCAGGGGAAATCAACGCCCTCTTCAGACCTCCGCGGCATTGCATGACACGGGTGCACAAACCTGTATGCAGACAGTACATTCATACACATACAGAAATAAATAAAATTAAAAAAAAAATAAAAAAAAAATAAAACTCCAGTTCCAGGAAATCTGATGCTCTCTTCTCATCTTTGAGGGCACTGCACAACACAGGTGCACTTACACACACAGGGAATACACTCATACACATAAAATAAAAATTTCAAGTCTTTAAAGAAAACAGTGTGGAGATGTCCAATACAGGCACATCTTTTCAAACATTTTCAGTGCATCATCAGTTGAATCTGCTGACTCAGAGCCCTGAAATAGGAAGGGCTAACTCTATACCCCCTTTTTATTTTGATTTTTTTTATCTTATTAAGGTTATGTTGTTTGCAGGGGGGGTTGCTCTTAATTTTTTTTAATTTTATTTATTTTTGTATGTGTTTGAATGTACTGTCTGCATGTAGGTTTGTGCACCCGTGTCGTGCAATTCCGCGGAGGTCAGAAGAGGGTCTCAGATTCCCCTGGAACTGGAGTCCTCCTGGAATTGGAGTTACAGACGGTTCTTAGCCACATGTGGGTGCTGGGGATCAAACCCGGGTCCTCTGCAAGAGCAGTCGGAACTCTTAACCGCTAGGCCATCTCTCCAGCCCCAGCACAGCAAGTTTTTTTGTTGTTGTTGTTGTTGTTTTTTGGTCTTTTTGAGACAGGATCTCCCTGTAGCTCCAGCTGTCCTGGAACTTACTCTGTAGACCAGGCTGGCCTTGAACTCACAAAGATCCGCCTGCCTCTGCCTTCCAAGTGCTAGGATTAAAGGCGTGCGCCACCACGCCCAGCCAGTGTTTTTAACCCACTGAGCCATCTCATTGGTTCTGGTTTTTCATTTATTTATTTATTTATTTATTTATTTATTTATTTATTTATTTATTTATAGACAGAGTCTCCCTATAAGCACACGCAGATGGCCTGGAACTTGATATGTAGACCAGGCTGGCCTCGATCTCACAAAAATCCACCTGCCTTTGCCTCTTGGGTGCTAGGATTAAAGGTGTGTTCCAACACACACACACACACACACACACACACACACACACAGAGCTTATTTTATATTCTTTCTTTCTTTATTTATTTATTTATTTATTTATTTATTTATTTATTTATTTTTATGTGTCTGAGTGTACTGTCTGTGCAGTCGGTGCTCTTAACTGCTAGGCCATCTCTCCAGCCCCTTAATTTATTTTTTTTTATGTGTCTGAGTGTTCTTTCTGTATGTATATAAGTGCACCTGTGTCTTGAAATGCTCTTGGAGGCCAGAAAAGGGTGTTGGCTCCCCTGGAACTGGAGTTATGGAAGGTCGTTAGCCACCATGCGAGTGCGGAAAACAGAACCTCGGTCCTTTGCAACAGTGGCCAGGGCTCGTAACCACTGAGCCTTCTCTCTAGATCCCTATTTTTCATTTTTCAGACAGGCTCTGACTGTGTAGCTCTGGGTAACCTAAAACTACTGTGTAGATCAGGCTGGCTTCAAACTTGTGATCCATGTGTCTCTGCTTCCCAGCGCAGCCACTATAGGCATGCATCACCATCCCCAGGTTGTTGTGGTTTTTGAAACAGGTTCTTACTATGCAACCCAGATTGGCTTATTTTTTTGTTTGTTTGTTTGTTTGTTTGTTTGTTTGTTTGTTTGTTTAGAGACTAGGTCAATCTATAGCCTCAGCTGGCCTGGAACTCACTATGTAAACCAGACAGACTGCAAACTCGCCTTGATCTCAGAGATCTGCCTCCCTCTGCTTCATGAGTGAAGGGATCAAAGTCATGTGTTCCCATGCCTAGCCTAGCCCAGTTGGCTTCTAACTCACAGAGATCCTCTTACCTCAGTCTCCTGAGTGCTGGGATTACAGACATGAGTTACTGCACCAGACAGCTTTTTAATTTTACACACACACACACACACACACAGACACATTTTTTTTTTACATTTTTTTCTTTTAGAGACAGGGTCTCCCTGTAGCCCCAGCTGACCTGGAACTCACTATGTAGACCAGACTGCCCTTGAACTCACAAGAGATTTGTCTGCTTCTGCCTCCCTAGTGCTGAGATTAAAGGCATGGGCCACCGGGCGTGGTGGCGCATGCCTTTAGTCCTAGCACTTGGGAGGCAGAGGCAGGTGGATCTTTGTGAGTTCAAGGCCAGCCTGGTTTACAGAGTGAGTTCCAGAACAGCTGGGGCTACAGGGAGACCCTATCTCAAAAAAAAAAAGACCAAAAAAATAAATAAATAAATAAATAAAGGCATGGGCCACCATGCCCAGTTTTCATTATATTTTTCTATTATTTAATTATTATTTATATTATTTTTTGTTTTTAGATTGTCCAGTAACCTTGAGGTAAAAAATATGGAACGCTTCATGAATTTGCCTGTCGTCCTTGTGCAGGGGCCATACTAATCTTCTCTGTATTGCTCCAATTTTAGTATATGTCCTGCCGAAGCGAGCACTATTTATATTATTTTTATCGTTATTACATTTTATTCGGTTGGCAGGGTACATGCATGCCACAGTTAGTGTGTGGAATCCGGGGGACCACCTGTGGGAGTCAGTTCTTCCCTTCCACCATGTGGGTATAGAGGATCAAATTCAGGTCCTCAAGCTTGGCTGCAGGTGCCTTTACCCACGGAGCCATCTTGTGAGTCCTTCTCCCTTTTAAGTGCAAAATAAAAAGCTCCTCAAAATATAAGTTTGAAAACAGGGGTGCCTCAAACCTATATAATGCAGCTCCCAAGATTACAACTGTGGCAGGAGGATCACCATAAAATCAAGGCCAGGATGGGCTACACAGTGAGTTTTTATACCAGCCTGGACTAGAGTGAAACCGAATCATTAATAATAATAATAATAATAATAATAATAATAAATAATAAATAATAATAAATAAAGCCAGGCCTGGTGGCACATGCCTTTAATCCCAGCATTCAGGAGGCAGAAGCAGGCCTCTGTGAGTTCAAGGCCGGCCCAGTCCACAGAGTGAGTTCCAGGCCAGCTGGGGCTATATGGAGACCCTGTCTCTAAAAGACAAAAAAAATAAAAATAAATAAAATAATAAAATAAAATAAAGACAATAAATAAACAAATAAATAAAGACATTTGGGGCTAAAACTCGGTGCTTGAACACCGGTAGCTGTGAGGTCACTGGCTCAGTCCCCCAGTGCCACAGAAAGTAAGTAAACGAATAAATAATAATAAATCCACAAGCATGAATAGGCCTGTGAGGGAAGCAGTGTGCTGACCAGCACCATGTTCTGCATCTGACTGACCAGATATGAGTTGCTGTTGTAAAGTCCTGGCTTAACACCCTTAGGCAAGTCTGCCAATTATCCTAAACCTAAAGTTTACCACAAAATGGAATGGCAGTCGGGCATGGTGGCTCATCCCTGTAATCCTAGAGTTTAGGAAGCAGAGCCAGGAGGTTGACAAATTCAAAGCCTTGGGGAATAAGCAGGCTCCAGACAAAGCAACCGAGGAGCCAGTAGCTACAGTAGTAGGGAGGGAAATGTGTTCTGTAGAGTCAGTGAGGCCAAGGGAGACTGTGGCAGGCTGCATCTACAGTGTCAAATTCTGCAGGGGAATGACTGCGGCAGACCTCTGCAAGTACTGTGCAGCAGCTAAGTCCACGGCTTTGGAATCAGGCTGCCCAGGTTTAAATTCAAATCCCAGTTCAGCCACTTACTAGCTTATGACCCTGGGCAAATTATTTAACCTCTCTAAACCTCAGTTCCTTCGTCTATAAAATGAAGATAATAATAGTACTTACTTCAAATCGTGGTTATGATGATTAAATTAGATAATCCAAGCAGGAGCCCAGTGCAGAGCTGGCACATTCCAAGGGCTCAGTCGGCGGGAGGTGGTGGTGGGGAAATTATGGCAGAGTTGCTCCCTCCTTGTAGACTGGCACCTCCCTTCCTCTCTCCCTCCTGCGTGGGCAGTTCCTGCCCCCTACACCCCTGGCCTTACTATCGGCCCTCATCTACCCCGCTGCTCACCCAGTGCTTCTCTCTTCGCTTGGATGTCCCTCACTGTCTCCCTAAGTCGGCCTCTCTCAAACAAGTACCCAGCCTCACTGATCTCTGTGCCTTCGTCTTGGGTGGGATGGGAGGCCGGAGTCCCAGGAATGAGAGCCCTTGCTAAAGGAAAATGAGTGTTCAGGGAGTGGGGCTGCTTTACCCTCCTGTGGCTCCTCTCTCTGCGCTGCCCCGACGTGGCCGCCAGGGGGCAGCACACGCACGGAGCGCAGCTCAGGGAACCTGGTGCTCGGGCAGGTGGCTCCGAGGTGGGAAGAAGTTAGGGGCGAAGTCGGCAGTCCCGGGTCGCGTCTGCTCTGGAAGCCCGGGCTCCGCCGTTCGGAGAAGGGGCTGAGACCCCTGCGTACCCGGGCTGGGTTTCCCGAGCATGTGCCGGAAGCGACTTGGCAAAGGCAGGGACACGGGGGCTGTGTGCAGAGAGAGCTGGGAAAGGGTCGTGTTGGACCAGCAGGGCGGAAGGGGAGCTAGACAAACATGGTCGTCCGCTGGAGTGCTGCGGTCGCTGGACCCAGGAAGGAGCCCAGCGCGGGCACCCAGGTCATCAGGTCGATGCCCCTGCCCCTAGCCAGAGCCAGGCCCTTCCTGGAAGCGCTGTCCCGGGCTGGCCCCTCTCTCCGCGCCCGGGCCCCCCCGCCCTCCTCCCCAGCCCTCCTCCCCAGCGCCCTGGCCCCGCCCCTGGCCCCGGCCCGCCCTCGGGCCCGCCTCCGGGGCGGGCTCCGCTGTGGCCGGCGCCGCCTCCCCTCCTCCCGCCGGCCGGGCCTCACAGCCCCGAGCCGCCCGGGCAACGAGCGCCGCGTCCCCGGGCCGCCCGGCCGGCCAGGCTCGGCCCCCCCCGCCTGGGTCCGTCGCCCCGGGCCATGGAGCCGCTGCCGCCAGGGCCCCGCAGGGTAAGCCACCCGGGCCCTCCTGCCCCGCCCGCGGCTGCCGCAGCCCCCCCACCCATCCCCCTGCGGGGCCGGCCACCTCTTCTCTCGCCCCGGCCTCGGCTGGCGCCCATCCCCCACGCGGCGCGGCCCTCAGCCATCTCTGGATCCCAACTGGCGTCCCCGACTACTGCCACCTTGCTGGGTAGTCTACCCCATGTTCCCCAGGACCTTGGAGTCCCCCCAAATCTCAGACTTCCCTTCAGGCTGTACACCTACCTCGGATGACCACGTCGCTCAGACCTTCCTTCTCCTGACCTCTTCCAGCAGCCCCTCCCCGCCAGCTTCCACCTGCTCTTCGGACACCCTCAGCTCCCTCTTTCCTGTGTCAACCCTGACTGCTCCTCAGGTCTTCCCATCGCAGCGATTCCACCCTTTCCCTGGTCGCCTTGTTTTGAGGGGTAGGGTAAAGAACTGGGTGGCGGAACAAGGGGGTTCCATCCGTAAAAGAGCAGTGGGAGGAGACCTAAGCATACACCCCCCTCCAGCTGCTGATCCGGTTTCCCCTTCCCCCTCTCTTGCCCTTCCTGATTCATTTTGCCCCAGCTTCAGGGAGCCATTCCCCTTCACCACTCTTGGAGGGCAGGTAGGAGGGACTGCCCTGGATACTTGTGGCCCTGTCTAAGCCAGCATCCCAGGGAAGGGGCTCTGGAAGGAGATGGGCTTTGGGAGGTGCTGGCCTCCACCCTTCCCTAGGGAGCCCTCATGTAGGTCGCCGGGGCCTCCTGACCTTGGCCTGGAGGAGCACTTGAGTGGCTCACATTCCACCTGCACAGGGATTGGGCCCTGAGCCCTCACCTTCAGCTGGGTGTCTTCTCAGTTCCTGCAGGAGAAGGTGGGGCAGGCTGACCGACTCCCTTGCTTCCCTGGCCCCCTCCCCAGGCTGGTTTCTGGGCTTGAACCTGGGAAGAAGGCTATACAAGTTTAAGTTCTCACCCCTGAGGAGGGACCTGGGTGGACGTGGGACTGTTAGATGATGGAGACTGGGAGAGTCCATCGCCACTCACCCCTGGGGTTCTGGGCCCTCAGCCCGTCCTTGGAACAGGTTGGCTGACTGGGTAGGTAGAGACAGCACCAGGAGACCCATCTCCTCTCCATCCTACTCTCCCTGCTGTTTTCATCCGACTTGGGTTTCCTGGCTCAGATTGGGTTTCTCTGTCTGGGTGGAATTCCCATCCCCACCCAATATGTGAAGAAGCCCAGGGCTTAGGAGAATCCTGGGGCAGAGTTGGGGGGTGATTCTCTGAAAAGGAAGGACTAAGGCCTGGAGACTGGGAGCTGCAAGCAGCAATCTGTCTCCCCTGTCTGATGAAGGCCTGTCTCCAAGTTGGTCTGTCTTTCTTTCTGCCAAACACATCATACATTCCCACAGATAAACACACAGCTGAAGATTACACAACCTGACCATCCTTGGTGTCAGCAAAGCCCCCAACGCAGAAATGTTGATCCTCAAATGATACACACAGTACATGACACTCGTTCACACTCCTCCCATGCACAGACTGATCGCAGTCTGCCTAACACACACACACACACACACACACACACACTTACCCATTCGCCTGCTCTTTGCCTTTCCCTGTATGTGACTAGGGCTTCCAGGAAGTTCATGGGAGAAGACAGCCCCTGAAAGGGACTGCTTCCAGCCAAGGGCAGGCCAAGACACTGACACTTGTCACACCAGTCACCTAAACCCAGTCATGGCTCCTTCATCCACCATTACCAAAATGGGGCAGAGGAGGCCAGCATGCAGTTCACTGGAACCCTGAAGCCCCTTTCCTGACTAACTCCAAGCAGCTGGGAGAGACAGGGAGAGGCAAGACATCTGGGCTTCATGTTCCATCCCTCATATTGTCTTGTGGGAAACCCTGAAATCTGGGCACGCGGGGACTCAACTGAGTTGCTGAGGACCCCTAGGTCCCCGGAAACTATGTCTTAATGGCCTCCATCTAGAAGGTAAGGTTTCAGTCCTAATTCACTTCTGAGGTCCCAGCCATCACCTGGTTCTGCTCAGCCCTGGCTGCCTTCAGATCCTGCCCTTCTCTGGCCACTAGGGTGAAAGGCAGTCTGCTCAGAGAGGCTGTTTCTAGGCCTCTGGGCCTCAGGCTATATCCCCTGATAGCAGAGGCCTCTGAGAGGCTCCCGGCCTCTCCCCTCCGCGTGTGAACTTTTGGCAGGAGACTGCAAAGACATCTGCTGACCCAGGGTGGAGCAGAGAGGTTTTCCTAATCCCGCCCAACCCAACAGCCTTGCCCTGCAGCCCTGCTGATGCTGTTGGGAAAAGAGAAGGTTCTGAAGGTCCCTGGCTCCCTCAGACCAGACCAGCCTTCCCTGTTATCCACCAGAAACATCTGTTCTCTCCCGAGTTCTCATACTCCCTCTAGAAACTGCTGCCTTAAAGAAATCCAGAGCATAAGTGTGTTAGGGTGAGCTGAGGCCCAGAGACGGGAAGTTGGGAACATCTGTCTCCTGGGACCAAAGGCTGCACTTGGCAGACAGTTGTACTCCAGAGTGGGGCCAAAAGTGTTCAGAGGCTGCAGCCCAAGGCTCTAGAGCCTCTGGTACTTTGGGACTGCCTGTCAGTGGCCTCTGACAGGTTGGCCTCAGTGTAGGAGATAAGTCAAAGTGACAGAGTTAAACCTTCATGGGCTGATGAACCAGGTGGGTGTTCAGGTTCAAGTTCCAGCTCTGCTGTTAATTTATGGTGGCCTCGGACAGTCAGCGAAATGGGAGCAATCGGGCCAGTGGCTCCATTGGGTCCTTTCTAGGGCTATGCAGACAGGCTGGAGAGAACCAGAGGTCTAAGGCCCAGAGAGCCCTCGGGTGCCTTGCGGCCTGGGGGGGTTTAGGGACCCTGTTCATCCCAGCTGGAGAGGGGAAGTGGGGTGATAGATATGAGCTTGTACAGGGGTTCCTGGCTCACCCCACCTTACCTCTACAGATGGACCCTGTACAGAAGGCTGTGCTTTCCCACACATTCGGGGGACCCTTGCTCAAGACCAAGCGACCTGTTATTTCCTGTAATGTCTGTCAAATTCGCTTCAATTCCCAGGTAAGCAGCCCAGCTGCCACCCACCAGTGGATAGAACAGCCTGGGGACCTTGAGGGAGGGCAGAGACCAATAACTTCAAGTGAGGGGCAGTGATGAAGGGTTGCTGAGGGGAGGGGACACTGTAGAGGGTTCAGTGGCATTGGTGGAAGGCACTTGAGAGAGATGAGTGATTGCTGGTTTTGTTTGTTTTTATTTTTTTATTTTTATTATTTTTGTGTGTGTGGCATTAGGGGTTGAATTTAGGGTCTCACACATGCTAGGTAAGTGCTGCACTGCTGAGCTGTGTTTTCAGCCCTTTTTCTATTTTTTATTTTGAGACCTGGCTTCATAAGTTGCCTCGGCCAGGCTTGAGAGTGCTTACTCCAGCCCAGGTAGGCCCTGAACTTTCAGTCCTCCCATCTTGGTGTCACAGACAGCTGGGATTCCAGGTCTGTGCCAGGACATGGCTGTGTGTTCTAGCAGGAGGTAGACCTGTCTTCTAAGGCTTTGCAGTTGGAGCATCCCTTGCTTAGAGCTGCTGGGAGCACAGGGGTCAGGTGGGCATGTGGCCCTGATCCTTTGTCCTCAGATACAAGGCTGAGTGCGGTCATTGGCTCTTTGCAGGCCTGTGTTCTCTTTGTCCACTTCCCTGTACCTCCCACGTTTGTCCTTTCTCCACCCTGTTTCTAACTCCTTCCTCTAAATCACGTAGAAAGCCTGCTCCCCACACCCCCTGGGACTTTCCCCATGGGGAGAAGTCACCCAGACTCACCCCTGCTGATGCTCCATTGGGACTTCCAGTTAGGTCCAGACGGGACTTTGTAGGGTGCAGGCACTGAGAGCTTTTGGAAAAAGACAGCAGAGCCTTATTCTGCTGAGTAGGAGAAAAAAAAAAACATGTTCAGTTTCTCTACACAGCACATGTGCGCACGCTCGCACGCGCGCACGCGCGCACACACACACACGCATACACACGTACACTGCTGATCTACCCTTGACCTGTCAATCTTGTTTTCCTGCCTCTTCACACCTTTTTCTACCCCTGTGTGCCTCCATGATTATATATTCTTAGCAAGGGTACAAATGGGAGAGGGCAGGGGCAGGCAGGAGGTGGGTGGGACCAGACCAGCGTTAGCCTTATTGCATGGACCCCAGGCATCCTCTCTCCTAACCCTGACTCTGCTCATTGGTGGAAGAAACAAGATTGAAGGGATGGAGAGCCAATAGCAGACAGCCTTCTCCTCTTTTTTCCCTCCCCCATCAAGTGGCTCTGTTTTGACAGCTGTCTCTGTTGCTGTCTTCTGTCTCCAGAGCTGGGCTTGAGGCCAGGGTCCTCCAGGGTGCCCACAGAGGCTCCAGGGAAGATGAGACCTAGGGGGAGTCGTCAGCACAGAGCTGGTAAAACATGAGGGCGGGATCCTGGACAGAGGAGGGACTCAGGCACCTAGGCCTGGGGCGGAATATGCCAGCTGCCTGTGGGTTCCACCTTCTCCAGTTTAGAATTCCCTCTCAAGCTTAAGGGCCCTGTCCTCTACCCAGGACTAGGTGGGGGGCCTGAGTCATCAGCCAGGCTGTGGGTGTGGTAGTGGAGTGCAGTCTGAGCTAGGTCGGGGTCCAGATTCCCAGGGACTCAAACTCAAGAAGCTCATCTGAGCCCCAGGAATAACCAGACTTGTCAGCATGGGGCTCTGCACTGAAAGGCTGCAGGCAGGGGGTGAAGGGGTGTGCTGGCAGAGGACACTACAGCCTGCTGCGGCCACCCTGGGACCTGAAGGAGCTCTGTAGGGAGGCCGGGCAGATGAAAGGTGATCTCAGACTCCGTGTTCTTCCTCCATCCCTAAAGAGCCAGGCTGAGGCGCACTACAAGGGTAATCGCCACGCCCGACGAGTCAAAGGCATCGAGGCCGCCAAGACCCGAGGCAGGGAGCCTAGTGTCCGGGAATCAGGAGACCCAGCTCCACCAGGCAGCAGCCCCCCAAGTGGAGATGGTGTAGCCCCTCGTCCAGGTGTGTCTGAATTCCCCTCCCGTTCCACAACTGATCTCTGTCTTTCTGTTCTCTCCCCATTTCCCAGAATTCTCCTCTGCTTCACTCCTCTTCCCTCAGTCCCCACCCCCACCGCCACCCAAGGTGAGTCCTGGAGCCAGGCACAGTGATGTAAAAATTCCATCCTGTCACCCCACCCAGCCCTGCCTCAGCTCTTCTCAACAGAGTCCCACTGTCTGTCCTCTCCACTGCCCAGTGACTCAGAGAGGGGCTAGGGTGAGGCCACCTGGCAAGCCTCCCCAGAAACAAGGAGGCTTCCATCTGACCCAGAGGAGGCCCTTTTGTGCTGGCCAGAGGGAATCGGGGCATTGAAGCCTACAGGCCCCCAGGGAGCGCTGAGCCCATGCCCCACACTCCTAGTTGATCTTGGGTGGACCCCTGGACCTCTTGGGGTCAGACGTAGAGAAAACAAGTTGAGGATCTGTGAGGTCTTTTCCAGCTTTATGAAAAGCAACTCTGAAATTCTTTTTCCTTCATGGCTTGTGGCCATCCTCAACTATCCTTCCAAGAAGCTGGGAGGAGGGGATATGGGGACAGAAAGACAGGAGCCACCCCATGCCAGGATTACCACATCAATTGTCCGTCATAGCCAACTCCAGAGAAACTAACATTGTCTTGTCCCTGTTTCATCTTACCCCACCCTAAAAAGAATGAGAACAAACCTCTAACCCCCACAGCTTGGGACCTAGGCTCCCACTGTGACCACATACATAATACATATAAACACCACATATAGTCACCCTTTGGGCATGTACAGATCTAGAGGCCAGACCTGAGTTCAAATTGTGCTCTGGTTGCTTCTAAGTCTGATCATCTTGGATTAATTTTTTTGACATTTCTAAGACATAGGGATGGAGGTGGTGACAGTTAACTTTTTCATTGTTGTCTTTTTGAGATGGGGTCTCCCCATAGCCCCAGCTGGTCTGGAACTCACTATGTAGACCAGGCTGGCTTTGAACTCACAGAGATCTGCCTGCTCTGCCACCTGAGTGCTGGGATTAAAGGCACGCACCACCACGCCCTGCTTAACTTTTTTTTTTTTTAGCTTTTGGGACAGGGTCTCCCTGTATTCTCAGCTGGCCTAGAACTCACTATAAAGAGCAAGCTGGCCTTGAACTGACAGAGATCCGCCTGCCTCTGCCTCTGCCTCTGCCTCTGCCTCTGCCTCTGCCTCTGCCTCTGCCTCTGCCTCTGCCTCCTGAGTGCTGGGATTAGACGTATAGTTAGCATTTCTAGGCACTTAGCATATCTCATGTCCTTTAGTCCCTGCATGCTTTCTGAGGATACAGGGTAAACTGAGGATACAGTAAAGTGCTCCAAGAAGCCATGTCCTGGAGCCGAAGTCTGAGATGGGGATGTGCTGTCTGGTTAGGATGTCAGGAATGAGTAAGAAACAAGGAGGAGGACTGGGGAGATGGCCTAGAGGTTAAGAGCGCCGACCACTCTTGCAGAGGACCCGGGTTCGATCCCCAGCACCCACTGGTGGCTGAGAACCGTCTGAAACTCCAATTCCAGGAGAACTCCAGTTCCAGGGGAATCCGACACCCTCTTCTGACCTCCGCAGCATTGCACGACACGGGTGCACAGACTTGCATGCAGACAGTACATTCATACACATACAAAAAAAAAAAAAAAAAAGAAACAAGGAGGAGGGATTATGGGATGGACAGCACAGACCTGCAGGGGTCAGGAATTCCTCTTCCACTTGTTCCTACCCTCATCACAATCCTCCCCATGACCCGGGAATTGGATCAGCTGCTGGAGCAAGAATGGGAACGCTAGAGTTTCCCCTGTACAGAGGCCAGACCTGAGTGCAGAGGCCTGGGCCCGTGCATCTTTAATCGAACCATGAATTATAGAGCAGCCTGCATCCGTGCCTCTCCCCCTCTGCTTCTTCTGTTTCTGTCTCCCTCTGCCATGCCCGCATCTGTCTCTCCCAGCCTTCCCTCCTCCTGGCTCTGCCCTTCCCCATGCTCCTTGGTGTGCCTCTTTGGGGGCCCAGCAAGACTCTGGGAAGGGGCTGTCCTGGCAGGAAGCCCAGGTTGGCCATGGTGGGGTGAATCCTTGATCTTGCCCCTCCCCCTGACTGGGCAGGCTTCCAGCTTTACCAGACCCTCTTGGCTCTCCTCAGCTTTTGGGGAGTTAGCCAGGCATTGCAGTCTCACACCCAGCCTGTGAACCACATTTGGCTGTAGCCCAGGGCATGAGAACATGTGTGTTGTCACAGGGTGGGGACTCCCGGGGCCTTGCCCTCTAAGAAACGAGGGTGGGGTCTCCACATGAAGAGCTGTCTGGGATGACCCCATGTTTCTCCCCCGACAGTTTCCATGGAGAATGGCCTGAGTCCAGCCCCAGGCTCCCCAGAGAAACAGCCTGGCTCCCCATCCCCTTCCAGCGTTCCAGAGGCTGGCCGGGGGGTAACTAAGGGTGAAGGGGGGACTCCAGCCTCAGCTTCCCTGCCGGGGGCGAGCAAGGAGGAGGAGGAGAAGGCCAAGCGGCTGCTCTACTGCGCACTGTGCAAGGTGGCTGTGAACTCCCTGTCCCAGCTGGAGGCACATAACAAAGGTAGGGGCCCCTGTTCCCACCTGGCCTCTGGCCCCCAGCCACCCCTCCCCCTTGTGTCATCCTAACTTCCCTGCCTTCTAGGTGGTTGGATCCTCTAAGACCTGACAGCATGTCTCCTTTCCCAACATTAACCTGCACCTCTCTCCTGACCCCCTTGTATCTGGGAGGAGCCCAAGGCCCTCCAAACAAATCCCACGCTTGCCCAGTTCCCTCCTGTATTGCAACTGGGAAGGTGGGCCTTCAAGGCCTGGTAGGCCTGGCGAATTTTTCATCCGCCCTCACCTCCTGACCTCTGTGGCTCCAGGTACTAAGCACAAGACAATTCTGGAAGCCCGAAGTGGGCTGGGGCCCATCAAAGCTTACCCTCGGCTGGGGCCTCCCACCCCTGGGGAACCAGAGGCTCCCGCCCAGGACCGAACCTTCCACTGTGAGATCTGTAACGTCAAGGTCAACTCCGAGGTCCAGCTGAAACAGGTGAGTCCAAGGCCCGCACAGGGGCTTCTGGGGAGTTCAACACCTTTACGGGAGAGGAGCTTAATGAGGCCCTTCCCCCAACTTTCTGAGCTGTGGCCCTGCGCTTGGTCGTGGCCCTCCCCACATGCACCCCCCACCCCCGCCACCCCCGGGTTGCTCTTCGCTGAGGGCTCTAGCCCACTGCCCACTTGCCCCGCAGCACATCTCCAGCCGGCGGCACCGAGATGGCGTGGCTGGGAAGCCCAATCCACTACTGAGCCGTCACAAGAAGCCTAGGGGCGCCGCAGAGCTGCCGGTGAGGCCTGGGTGCTGGGGAACGACCCGGGCGGGTTGGAAGGGGGTTGAGGACCCGGCCGACTTCTGCCTCCGCCTCTCCTGCTGCAGGGCACGCTGACTTTCTCCAAGGAGCTGCCCAAGTCCCTGGCCGGAGGCCTGCTGCCCAGCCCCCTGGCGGTGGCTGCGGTGATGGCAGCCGCAGCCGGCTCCCCGCTGTCCCTGCGCCCAGCTCCAGCCGCACCTCTTCTGCAGGGACCGCCGATCACCCACCCTCTGCTCCACCCGGCCCCCGGCCCCATCCGAACTGCGCACGGACCCATCCTCTTCTCTCCCTACTGACCTCCACCCTGAACCCCTCCCGTTGAGCCCCCACCTCCAGCCGGGACCCAGGCCTCCGGGCTCCCAGCCCGCCCCTCCTCCCGGCGCTCCCTGAATGGTCCCTCCTTCCCCCCCACCCCGAGGTACGGGGTTCCAGGAAAGAGGAGGGGTAGCGGGTGAGGGGGGCTTCAGAAGGGGGGGAACACCCCAGAACTCAGGGAACCCCGCCCCCTGCCCTTCCCTCTCCCCTAGAAAAGGGGGGGCCGTCTCACCCCCGAGCCCCCTCGGAGACACCCCCCCTCCCAAAAGCCATGTCCATCCAGCCCTTCCCCTCCAAACCTAGCACAAACGGGGTTCACAAGCCATGGTCGGGGGGCGGGGAGTAGAAAATGGATTTCCTTGGCAATAAGCGACTCTGGAACTCCGGCCCCGTACCCCAAACTGAAGCGCTTCCGTGAACACCCCCGTCCTCCGCAGGGGGAGGGGAGTAGGCGGGATCCCGGGTCCCTCATAAGCACTTTGGTTTTACCGCCTGCAACCTCACTGTGCCCGCCCCGCACCAGGCCCCTGCCCCAGGTTCAGCCGGGCCCACCGCAGGGGGCGGCACCCGGAGGCATCTCAGGCACTTGGGTGGGACCAAGGAGATGCCTCCTAGATCCTTCCCTGCCTTCTTCCTCCCCAGTCCGGGTTCCATTCTTTTCACCAGCACCCATCGCCCAAGGGGTACCAAGGGGGGCAAGGGGTGTCCAGTCCAAGCCCACCCCCGCCTCGCCTTCCGCAAAACTGTGAGCAAAAAGCAATAGAAGCCTCGCCCCCGCCCCTCCCCTCTCCGCAGGATTCGCCGTCTGTAGCCTCCCCCATCTCAGCTCCTAGACCTCATGGCTGTCCCCTCCCGTGACACCTCCACTGCACAACTGGGGCGGGAGCGTGACCCTCATCCTCAACCCCTTCCGTGGTTTCGTGTGGTCAGCCCTTCCAGCCGCAGACCCGGGACGGGGACAGGCCCCTACTGGCCCTCCCCTCCCCATCAACTCTCTGCTTGACAATGTAGCAACCCCGGCCCCCCACCTTCCCCCTCCCCTTTTCCTCTCCTTGACAATAAAGTCTGGATTCGTTCTGCCCTCTGCGCCCCAGACTCAGACTCTGTCTTTGCCGCAGTTTGGGGCGCAGAGCGCTCGGGAGATGTGTCTGTGCGGTGCGGGAGCCTGGCATACAAGTAGGGGACGGGAACTTGGTGAGGGGAGAAGTATACAGAGCGAGCGGAATCCCAGTCCGCCGGCTCTGCGCAGACTTGGCTAGAGGACTGCAGGTCTGGCACTGCAGCCCTGGCTGTTGGGAATTAGTCACAACTCCACTAGGAGGCGCCAACGGCACAGAAAAGGATCCTCCCCCAGGTCCAGCAGTGCCTTTGATGTGTTTCACAATTGGAGGAGCCTGGTCTAACCCCAGACAAAGGAAAGAATCCGGGCTTTGGTGCCACTGGCGGGAGCCCACGTCCACAAGACGGGAGGAGGAAGGAGGGCTTCGGATAGTGACTTTGGATCAGTTCTTGGCCTCTCCAAAGTAGTTAACCCAAATCCAGGAGGGTTGAGTCTTTGGTTTTATTTCGTGTGTATGCTTATTTGTTTGTATGTATGTAGGTCCACCACATGTATGCAATGTCCATGGAGGCCAAAAGAGGGCGTCAGATCCCTGGAACCGTACTTACAGAGGATTACTAGCTGCTATGTGGCTGCTGAAAGGATCAGTCCTGGTCCTCTTCAAGAGCAGCCAGTGCTCTTAATCCATGAACTATCTTTCCAGTCCCCAGGCTTAAGTCTTTTTTTTTTTCAGGCTTGAGTCTTTTAAAGGTTCATTGAGACCTCCTGTACTCAAAACCAAAGCACGTGGTATCTACAGATAAGAACACTACACCACCCCCTCATCAGGCCGTCTGTGGCCTATGACCTGAAGCAGGGGAACACTTGGTGCTCCTGAAGGGGGAAGGTCTCCCCTTTAGGCCCAGAATCCAGCCCAACCACATATGCCTAAGAACAGTGACACCCCCAGCCCCCCCACTCCACCTAGCTCTGCCGGGCAGTGGGCAGGAAAATAAAACCAAAAGCCCAGAGTCTGCCTGGGTGCCCCTGGCTGGCTTTCTCTCTCACTTCCTCTCCGCTCACTTCCCAGTCCTGCAGAACACGGAATGAGGGAAGGTAGGAAGGTGATTGAAAGAGGAAGGAGTGGGGAATAGGGGCCCCTGAGTTTGTCAACTGAAGAAGGGGTAGGGTTCACTGTGAGTTCAAAACTGGAATCCAGCAAAGAGGGTTTTGGGCTTTGTAGCTCAAAGATGGCAGAGACTAGAGATCTAGAAGGTTGGGTGCAAGAATAACCCTACCGAAGAATGGGCAGAGGGCTGGTGAGATGGTTCGGTGGGTAAGGGCACTCGCCACCAAGCCTAAGGACCTGAGTTTTATTCTGGGGACACATGTGATGGGCACTGTGACACACACACACACACACACACACACACACACGCAGCCACATACACACACAAAATAAATAAACAGGTAAATGTAAACAAAATAGATGGGAGAACAATGGCAGGGTCCCATGTGGGGAGGGTGGCAAGGATGGATGAGAAGAGCTGGGAAACTGCTGTGCCCCAAGATGATCTCAGACTTCATGTTTCAAAACAGAAGTATATCATTCACTCTTCTCCCTAAGCTTGTTCCTCCTCCCACACGCCCTATCTCTCTTTTGGGTGGTGGGGACTGAATGCTGAATGCTAAGCCTGCATTCTAGCACTGAGACACATCCCAGTCCCCTCTGTCTCCTTGATCAGCAGTCCCGCCAACCACCTGAAAACTGGAAGTCATTTTCGTTTTTGTTTTTTTGGGTTTTGTTTGTTTGTTTGGTCTTCTTTTTTAATAATTTTTAAATTTTTTATTTATTTTTTTGTGTATGAGTGTACTATCTGCATGTAGATTTGTGCACCCATGTCATGTAGTGCTGCGGAGGTCAGAAAAGGGTGTCGGATTCCCCTGGAACTGGAGTTAAAGATGGTTCTCAGCCGCCATGTGGGTGCTAGGAATCAGACCCAGGTCCTCTGCAAGAGCAGTCGGTGCTCTTAACTGCAGAGCCATCTCTCCAGCCCCTGTTTGGTCTTCTTGAGACAAGGTCTCCCTGTACCCCCAGCCAGCCTGGTACTCACTATGTAGACCAGGCTGACCTGAATTCTCAGAGATCTATCTGCCTCTGCCTCCTGAGTGCTGGGATTAAAGGAATGAGCTATCACACCCAGCTGGCTTGTTTGGTTTTTGAGACAGTCTCATTCTGTAGCCCAGGCTGGCCTTAACTAGCAAGAATTCCCCTGCCTCTCTGACCCTTGAGAGCTGGGATTACAGGTAAGAGCCAACAGGCCTGGCTACCAATTGGGCACTTGTGTATTCATGTCTCTGTCTCCCCTGGTGGGATATGCAGATATTCCCAGAGTCCAGTTCAGACTCCGGTGCTAAGCACTCAGTACAGATTTTGGCAGCAGATGGACTTCCGAATGATTGAACCTGAGCCCTGTGATATTTCAAGCTAGGATACTGTGTGCCTCCTTTCCTTTTATTTTGTTTGGCAGGGCACTTTGAGACAGGGTCTCACCGTGTGGCCCAGGTTGACTTTGAACCTCCTGTGCCGTCCTCACTGGTCTCAAACCTGTGATTCCTCTGCCTCGGGCTCTAGAGGATTCTAGGTAAGCACAACAGTACCTGTTACTTTCCATCTTTTCAGCACTGGGGATTGAACCCAGAGCCTTGTACACACACACCAAGCAAGAACTGCACCACTGAGCAATATCGACAACACTTTAAAGAATATAGCCACCTTTAATCCCAGTACTTGGGAGGCAGAAGCAGGCAAATCTCTGTGAGTTCAAGGCCAGCCTGGTCTACACAGCAAGCTCCAGACCAGCTGGGACTAAAGGGAGACCCTGTCTCAAAAAGACCAAAATTTTTTTCATTAATTTATTTGTATCTGTGTAAATGTGCATGTCCCAAGGAGCTGGTATGGAGGTCAGAGGATAACCTGCAGGAGCTGGTGTGGAGGTCTGAGGATAACCTGCAGGAGCTGGTGTGGAGGTCTGAGGATAGCCTGCAGGAGCTGGTGTGGAGGTCTGAGGATAACCCGCAGGAGCTGGTGTGGAGGTCAGAGGATAACCCGCAGGAGCTGGTGTGGAGGTCTGAGGATAGCCCGCAGGAGCTGGTGTGGAGGTCTGAGGATAACCTGCAGGAGCTGGTGTGGAGGTCTGAGGATAGCCTGCAGGAGCTGGTGTGGAGGTCTGAGGATAGCCTGCAGGAGCTGGTGTGGAGGTCTGAGGATAACCTGCAGGAGCTGGTGTGGAGGTCTGAGGATAGCCTGCAGGAGCTGGTGTGGAGGTCTGAGGATAACCTGCAAGAGCTGGTGTGGAGGTCTGAGGATAGCCTGCAGGAGCTGGTGTGGAGGTCTGAGGATAGCCTGCAGGAGCTGGTGTGGAGGTCTGAGGATAGCCTGCAGGAGCTGGTGTGGAGGTCTGAGGATAACCTGCAGCAGCCCGTTCTTCTCTCCATCATGTGGGTCTCTCTCTGTCAGGCTGCACAGAAGAGCCTTTACCTGCTGGGTCATCTTACAAGCTCCACTCACATCTTTTTTTATCCAACTCCACTTCTCAGATGTGCTAGGGTGTTATATGGGACTCCTGACTTGACTTGAACCATCTCAAACCCTGAAGAGAAAAAAAGAAATGGTCCCGCAAGACAAGCCTAAGCATCTTGGGCTGTCTAGCATTGCTTCTAGAATCTGCTCTTAAGAAGTCGTCCAGCTGCATATGCTGGCTCATGCCTGCCTACCTCAGGAGGTTAAGGCAGGGGGATCTCTGTGAGTTCAAGGCCAGCCTGGTCTACAGACTGAGTTCAAGGCCAGCTGGGGTACAGGGAAACCCTGTCTCAAAAATCAAAAAAGGCCGGGTATGGTGGCGCACGCCTTTAATCCCAGCACTTGGGAGGCAGAGTCAGGCAGATCTCTGTGAGTTCAAGGCCAGCCTGGTCACATATTGAGCTCCAGGCCAGCTGGGACTAAAGGGAGATCCTGTCTCAAAAAGACCAAAAAAAAAAAAAAAACAACCAACAAAAATGTGTCATAGATAACATGACACTCTCCCTTCCTGATGGTTCTCAGCAGTTATCTCATTTGTGTCCTACCTGGCAGCGGAAGGAAGTAGCACTTGGGTATCAGGAAGAAGAAATGAAAGAGTGAGACAACTCTAGAGTAACAGTGGAATTTCAACAGAGAAGCCCAGACGGACTTCAGTAGCCAAGGCAAAATTAACAGTGCTGACTGGAGGTGGGGAAGGAAGTGGCTGGGGTTGGGTAACTAGGGAGTTTCTTATTCTTCTGGTCTAGCATGGTAGGAGGAATTATAAGTCTAGCGGGAAGCCCAGTTGAGCACCAGAAAGGCCTGCACTTTGGGTGAGTTGGACTTCATTCACTGAAGACAAGGGTCGGACCAACCTGGGAACAAGGTAAGCATGCTGTGGACTCCTACGTTCTCAGTCCCCTCATCTACCAGGTGGGAACAATGAGAAAGCCTGAGGCTGGGATACAGGCTTAGTTACCCAAGCTTGTAAAAAATCCCCGTATGCAGAAAACTGAGGTGAAAACTGAGGCAGGAGGATCTCTGTGAGTTCTTTTTATTTTTTTTATTTTTGTGTGTGTATGAATGTACTTTCTGCATGTAGGTTTGTGCACCCATGTCGTGCAATGCCGAGGAGGTCAGAAGAGGGTCTCAGATTCCCCTAGAATTGGAGTTACAGACCAGACGGTTCTTAGCCGCCATGTGGGTGCTGGGAATCGAACCCAGGTCCTCTGCAAGAGCAGTAGGTGCTCTTAACCACTAGGCTATATCTCCAGCCCCAATCCCTGTGAGTTCAAAGCCAGCCTGATCTACATAGTGAGTTCTAGGACAGCTGGGGCCACGCTCCAGCTGGCCCTGAACTCCATGTGTAGACCAGACTGGCCTCAATCTCACAAAGATTAGCCTGCTTTTGCTTCCTGAGAGCTGGGATTAAAGGCATATACCACCCCTTTGGCTCACAAGAAACATTTTGATAAGAACCTAGAAAAAGGGCTCGAGAGATGGCTCAGTGGTTAAGAGCACTGACTGCTCTTGTAGAAGACCTGGGTTTGGTTTTCAGCACCCCCGTGGCAGGTCACAGTCATCTGTAACTCCAGTTACAGGGGCTCCTATGCCCCCTTCTTGGCTCCTCAGCATCAGATATGGTACACATACATACAGGCAGGGAAATACTCATGCATAAATAAAA
Source organism: Rhizomys pruinosus (assembly GCA_009823505.1). Classification (NCBI taxonomy): domain Eukaryota; kingdom Metazoa; phylum Chordata; class Mammalia; order Rodentia; family Spalacidae; genus Rhizomys; species Rhizomys pruinosus. Next base: position 1,054,690 of record VZQC01006477.1, read on the forward strand.
ATAAAATAAAATAAAATAATTTTTTCTTTGTCTTTTTGAGACAGGGTCTCCCTTTATTTTTTTTTATTTTTATTTATTCTTGTATGTGTATGAATGTAGGTTTGTGCACCTGTGTCATGCAATGCCTCGGAGGTCAGAAGAGGGCGTCGGATTCCCCTGGAACTGGAGTTACAGAAGGTTCTCAGCCGCCATGTGGGTGCTGGGGATCGAACCCGAGTCCTCTGCAAGAGCAGTCGGCGCTCTTAACTGCTAGGCCATCTCTCCAGCCCAAAATAAAAAATCTTTAAGAAAATAATTTAGGGCCAGGAATGGTAGCACACACATTTAATCCCAGCACTTGGGAGGCAGAGGCAGGTGGATCTTTATGAGATTGAGTGCAGCCTGGACTACATAGCCAGTTCCAGGCCAGCTGGAGCTACAGGTAGATCCTGTCTCAACAACAATAATAATAATAATAATTATTATTATTATTTCCAGGACAGAGCAGATGTGAGGGGCAGAGCTGTTCAAAGATGCACGTCGAGGGCCTGATTCTTACTCCATTTCCCTCTCCCACTCCTTTCCCTTCAGCCTCCATCATGGATGCCAATTTCTCCTGCTACCACGAATCTGTGTTGGGCTACCGTTACTTTGCAGTGGTCTGGGGGGTGGTGGTGACTGTGACAGGCACCGTGGGCAACGTGCTCACCCTGCTGGCCTTGGCCATCCAGCCCAAGCTCCGAACCCGCTTCAACCTGCTCATCGCCAACCTCACCGTGGCGGATTTGCTCTACTGTACCATCCTTCAGCCCTTCTCCGTGGACACGTACCTCCACCTGCACTGGCGCACTGGCACCACATTCTGCAGAATATTCGGGCTCCTCCTCTTTGCTTCCAACTCCGTCTCCATTCTCACGCTCTGCCTCATTGCTCTGGGACGCTACCTCCTCATTGCCCACCCTAAGCTCTTTCCCCAGGTTTTCAGTACCAAGGGGATCGTGTTGGCGCTGGCGGGGACCTGGGTCGTGGGGGTGAGCAGCTTTGCCCCCCTCTGGCGTGTTTTTGTCTTGGTGCCCGTGGTCTGCACCTGTAGCTTTGACCGCATGCGAGGTCGGCCTTACACCACCGTGCTCATGGGCATCTACTTTGTGCTTGGGCTCAGTAGCGTGGGCATCTTCTACTGCCTCATCCACCGCCAAGTGAAGAGAGCGGCTCGAGCGCTGGACCAATACCGGCTGCGGCAGGCCAGCATCCGCAGCCACCATGTGGCCGGTACGGATGAAGCCATGCCTGGCCACTTCCAGGAGCTGGACAGCGGGCTCGCTTCCACTTCCAGAGGGACCAGCGAGGGGGTTTCATCTGAGCCAGCCAGTGCTGCGACCACGCAGACGCTGGAAGGGGACTCATCAGACATGGGGGCCCAGAGCAACAGAAAGGCAGCTGGGCAGACGGCAGAGAAAGGCCCTCCGGAAGCGCGTTCCAAGGCCCGGGCACCCGCAGGCGCTCGCAGAGCCGCGGACTCCCCATCGGAGTTCGGGAAGGTGACTCGAATGTGTTTTGCTGTGTTCCTTTGCTTCACGCTCAGCTACATCCCCTTCCTGCTGCTCAACATTCTCGACGCCAGAGGCCGCGCTCCGCGGGTCGTCCACATGGTGGCAGCCAACCTCACCTGGCTCAATAGCTGCATCAACCCTGTGCTCTACGCAGCCATGAACCGCCAGTTTCGCCACGCTTATGGCTCGGTCCTGAAACGCGGGCACCAGAGTTTCCGACGGCTGCGTTAGAACTGGGAGCCCATTCCCTGGACCAGCAGAGACTCTTCTGGAAGCAGAGTGGCTAGTGAAGGGAGAATCGGTAACCTTCCATCTGTGGACATTTTCACAGACAACCTCTGCGTCCCTCCACAAGGTTTCCCCATCCAGGAATGCATGTGTCAGTCCTAGGCCGCCCACAGAGTGCCTGTTCATTATTAATAAATTCATTATAAGCGCCCCTCCCAGTGTGTGTATGGGTGTGTATAGAGGCCAGAAGTGGACTCTGGGTATCTTCTTCAGGCAGGAATTTGGCTAGATTGGCTGGCCAGCAAGCTCCAGGGACCCTCCTGACTCTACCCCCAAGTGCTGGACACCTTCACACCGTCGTTTATGTGTGTGCTGGGGATCCAAACACAGTGCTTTTATAACAAGCACTTCACTGATTGATCTCCCCAGCTACATTGTGGGGAAGAAGGCTGTAAGTCAGGGCTGGAACCTAGTAGCTGAGACTCGGGTGAGCTGAGTCAGAACTCCAGTTATAGGCATGGGGGGGGGTCAGAGGATTACCTTTCTCTCTTTTGTTTATTTTTCTTTTTCTTTTGAGGCAGTCTTGCTACTTGTTGTCCTCAAACTGGAGATCCTGCTCAGCTAGCCTCAGCCTATTACAGGTGTGTGCTGCTTTCCTTAATTCCCAGAACCGGCCTTTGCCTCTAACCACTGCTACCAGAACCCTCCATCCGTGCCAGGAGGCTTACCAAGCTCCAGAAGTTTGGTGCTCACACGCCTGCAGTGACTCCTGTCTCCTGCCCCTTGTAAAGGGACATAGAAGGGACTGTGCTTTGGGGAAATGGAACAAAACTTGGCTGGGTGGGGCCGACACTGGGTGGAAGCTGCCCAGAGGAGAGACCATGCCTGCCCCAGGACCTCCCTTCACAGACTCTTCCTGTCCAAGCTGAAGAAAGTCCCGCAGAGATACTAGTTAGAAAGTAGGGATAGGGGGCGGGGCAGGGGGCGGGTCGCAAGGGAGGGAACAGTGTACACACTTTGCCTTCCTAACACCAGCATCCTGTCAAATGGCGAGGTCAGCTACAGAGTGCAAGCAACATGGCAACCAGGTGGCGCTGGTTCCCTATGTTTCCTTTCTAGCTTTGGTGTTGAAGATGAAAAGTGCCAGGAAGACCCCTGGGGGAAATGGGGGGGGGGGCAGGATCTGCACCTCTTTTCCCCAACGCTTAGCCAAAAATTATGTGAACGAGATCTTTTCCTTTTTTTTTTTTTTTTTAAGAAAAGCTCTCTCATAATTCTCTAGCCTCAGCCTCCAGAGAACTGATCTTGCTAAGACTTTTCTTTTGAAACAGGGTGTCACTATGTAGCCAAGGCTTGCCTTGAACACCTGATCTCCTGCTTCAGGTTCCTGTATGAGGATTTCAGGTATGACTAACCATGCCCAGACAGTGGAGCCTCTGTCCTTATCTATCGTGGGGCAACAGTCGGATGCAAGATGGCCTCAGGAATAAAATGTGAGTCAGTGGACATGGACGCATGCTCCTGCTGCATGCGGCCCCCTTCGGAACTAGAAATGCTTGTTTTGATAACAAAATCAAATCTACAAGGATTTACATAAAGACCAGAGACCCTTAACCAGAGCTAGGAATGTTGGCCTGCAGATCCAAACCTTGTGTTTCTAGGTTCTCCTACAGCAGAACCCAGAGAATATGGCAAGCTTAGGTTCCTGAGATATGATCCAGACAGGCCTGCCAGAGGCCCACCTAGAGCAGCAGCCTGGGAGAGGGCAGGTGAGGCCTGGCCAAGGCTCTGGCAGTCTGCTCTGTGAACCTGAGACCTCTGGGTATCGGGTTTCATGATCTGTAAAGTGGGGTTGGGAGCACTCAGTGCAGTGCTAAACCCTGCAAATATATATTATTTTATATAGTCTATAAGATTCCCATGAGAGGGCTGGAGAGATGGCCTAGCGGTTAAGAGCGCAGACCGCTCTTACAGAGGACCCGGGTTCGATCCCCAGCACCCACATGGCGGCCGAGAACCGTCTGAAGCTCCAATTCCAGGAGAACTCCAGTTCCAGGGAAATCCGAGACCCTCTTCTGAACTCCGCGGCGTTGCACGACACGGGTGCACAGACTTGCATGCAGACAGTACATTCATACACATACAGAAATAAATAAAATTAAAAAAAAAAAAAAGATTCCCACGAGAGTCTCTTCTACTCTCTTACAGACAGAAAACTAAACCAAAAGGTTTGTCCAAGGTCAAAGGGCTAGTCGGTGGTATGAGCATGGTTTGAAGGCAAAGTCCAGTCTGTTACCAGTACTCTGGCCTAACCACTACAAGACTGCCTAGCTAAGACGAGGATCAAGTGACCAGGCCAACCCTAAAAGTCCTTCCTCTCAGTCCTTCTAAGAGTCTGAAGGTTGACAAGTCTCTGATGGCTTGTAAAAGGGTTCACTTTTCACATTCTTGAAGGCAATTCAAAAGCTTCCTCAAAGGAGAAAGGTACAGCCATAGGAATTGTGGTTAGACGTCAGGGGGACTTCCTAATCGTCAGTCACTGGAAAAATTAACTCCGGTGACGCTCGGGAGGGGACTTTACTCAGAGGACACAGAAGAAATCCACTACCACAGGAGACAGGAATTAGCAAGGAAGCAACCCCTGCTGCTTCACTTCCCTGCACCCATCTCCGCTCCTAATTTCACTAAAGGCTTGTCGAGCGGAAGGCGATTAGCATCGGAAAGCAATTCTTTCCTGGGGGTTCTCTCTTGGAGGTGCGTAGAGCGAGTGTTGGCGGACCGGGTCCCCCACGCGTATCTGGGGACGTGTGTTCGTTTAGGGGACGCACACTCAGATGGCAGTCAGTGCCTGTCTCCCCATCTTTATCTCTGTCGGCCTTCCAGGTCGCGGACTGCCTGATACTGTCTCTGCGGCCTCTCTTTGTCCCTCTCCAACTGCGCGTCTCCTGGGCAGGCTGCGGTCTCCGGCTCGCGCCCGCCCGCGCCACCCGGCCCGCGCCCGCCCGCACCATCCATGCCTCTCCTCCTTCCCTGCGGCCCCCGCCCGGCCGCTCTCGCTCGCCCGCACACTCTCTCTCTTTAGCTGTCTTTCGCAGGCAGATTTATGGTCAGCCCAGAGCTTTTCATTGGCCAAGCGCTGACAGGCCTTGATTTAACGCCCCCTCTCATTGGCTAAACTTGACAGAACGATTTACGAGTCGCGTTGCCATTGGCCCAGCGGCCTCGGCCCTGATTTACGGCTCGGTGGACCTCGGGAGGCGGCGCCGCTGGGAGCGAGGCCGCGCTCCCCTCCCCCGCGCCCCCGCGCGCTCCCGCCGCGCCTCGCGGGCACGCGCAAGGGGTCTGTGAGCTGCCGCCCCGAGCCAAGCCGGGTCCGCGGCGGGAGGGGGTGGCGAACGGGGCGGACACCGGGGCCAGGGCCACCGCAGACTCAGCGGTGCGGTCCAGATACGTCCCCTGCACACAGTGGCTGGGGAGGGACAGCTCAGGGGAGCGAGAGGCGGGAGAGGCGAGGAGGACCGTAGGTGGAGGAGCGGACTCGTGTTCGACGGCGTTTGGGGCGCAGGGGACCCAGGGTACCGCCTCGGCGCCTCCCGCCCACGCCCCGCGCGCCTTCCGAGCTCAGGTCCCCAATTAGATTTACGAGCTCAGGCTCTCGGCCTTCAGGAATTAGGAATATTTATGCTTCTTTGAGAGTGATAAATAAGGGACCACTGAGGTGGGGTGTGGTGGGGGTGCCCATGTTGGATACGGCCCTTTTCCCAAGGCCCCCAGCCAGCAGCTCCCTCTCTATCCAAGCTAGAGGGAGCCCCAGGGCGCGGGTCAGTGGTATCAAATATCCGGAGGAGAGTAGGAATTGCAAGGTCCTGGAGCCCCCTCCAGGCCTGCAGAGCCTCCCGCAGAAGGCCTTGAAGGCAGATGGGGGCAACTTTGCGATCATCCTGGCGTTCTTGAAAACACCAGAGAGCAGTTGCAGCGTTTCTTCTGAGGACAGAGAAAGCCTGCCTCTCCTGAGCCTCTAAGCTCAGTTGCTGAGGAATGAATGAGGGAGAGAAGCCAGGAAACTCAGGTTTCTCTGGGCTGTCACCTCCCACCCAACCCACAGCCAGGATGCCTGGGAAAGGAGGCTAGGAATGTTGGGCCCAACATCTAGGAGCGTCTGGCCTCAGGTCCACCCCCACTGCTGGCTGAGAATTGAAAACATCCCTCTAGGAAATGCCTCCTCTAGTCCTCACCCTCCAGGGCCTGGTCACTGACCCCTGGCCAGCAGTGTGCTTGCCTCAGGCTTGAGTCCGTAGTTGACAAAGACGGGGGTCATCATATAAGGGAGGTCTACAGAGAACTGGGGATGAGTCACTTTGTCCCCACCATGCCTTTTGGTGGTGATGCTGGCCTTAGCAAGGATGGCCACAGTGCAAAGGCGCACAAGCACCAGCCTGCTGCCCGTAGGGAGGGAGAGAAGGGTCTAGACTGGCCCTTTAAGAGCCACTTAGGGTCAGAAAGCCTGGGCTACAGAGAGGGGAAGGAGCTGATGTCAGAAGACGGATGGGCAGCAAGATGAGGATTGATGCTAATGGCGGAGTTGGAGCTAAGTACCCAGACACTCAGAGGGCAGGACTGCAGATCTGTCTTCCTTACGCGGACCTCCCCCCACAGCAAGGCTGTAAATCTGCCTCCTCAATTGGGGGAAGAGGGAGTAAGGAAACAGAGGCTTTCTTTTCTCTTTTCCTGCCCCCCCCCCAATTCTTTTGTTTTCTCCCAATTTGTGACCCTTCCCGGTAAAATTTCCAACCTCTGGTCTTTCATCAGAAATTTGAGAAGATGATTGATGGTAACTTGCTGAGGACTCAGAGGAGACCCCAAGTTGTCCTCAACAGCCTTGGCAGGGAATGTTTTGTTTGGACCGAGGTGAGCCAGGTAGTCTGGAAGCTCCCAGTGGCCACACTTGGAATCTGCTCTGGCGTCCTTCCGAACCAGGACAGTAGGGTAAGGCAGGAAGCAGGGTACTGGGAACCAGGGGCACTGAGAGTCTCGGGGGGCCTCTAAGGGCAGCTGCAGGTTCCACTCATAGATGTACAATCTTGTTCTAGGAACCCCTTTATCAAACTGTTCTGTACTCCAGCACATGCCCTGTCTACTGAGGGACCCTCGGGCCAACTGTGCTTACTGTGAAGGCAGACTGTGCTGCTTCCCAGGAGCAGGAGCTGGGAACCCATAGCCAGTTGTGCACCTTCAGTCCCAGGCGGGACCCTCCTCCCATCTTTCAGGACCCTTGTTTCCCTCTCTGCTGTTAATCAGGTACTTTGTGAGGTCCCTCTCTATATGTGATGGCAGTCCTCTGCCCTATAGCCAGCGTGGTCTTATCCTTGAACTCCTTCCTAGTCCCAGACAACCACCATGCCTGGTTGCTTCCGATTTCCAAACCATATGCAGTATACATTAGAGAATGACACTATAACATTGGTCTCATCTGTTCCCTTCTAGAGTTTTCCTTCAGTCACCAAAAATTGCCTGCAGGGCATCTTCTCTGTTTTCAGTCTTCAGAGATAAGGGAGAGAGCAAGACTGAGTATAGGAACATTGGGAGTTGTGGTAGGGTACAGGAGAACCCAGCTTTCCATTCCAGCCTTCCAAGCCTCCTGCACCCGCCCGTGTCCCCACCCATCCCAGGGAGGTCAGCCTTTGCCCTTAGTCCTGCTCTCTGGCTGCTTCTCTATACTGGTGATAAATCCTGTCTTTGTCTCCCCTCTGACCCAGGCCCCAGGCGGGCTGGGGGTCAGAGTCTGGAGGAGGGGCTGCTGTGGAGGAGGGGGAGAAACAAGCAGAGTGGGAGGAGATGGACAGGAGCAGCTGGTGGGCAGCTATGGGGGTGGGTGGTGTGGGGACGGGGCCTCTTGCTTATTCTATGGATGTGGAACATTCCAGCAGGTCTGCATTCCAAGGGAGAAAGCCAGGGTCCCTGAGAAGATGTGCAAGTACTTCAGAATTGTCTCTGGGCAGCAGGAATACCATGACCAGGCCATGGAGGGCTGCTGCGAGTGACTGAAAGAAACAGGGCAGTAAGATTGTAGGCATCATCCCTTTTAGCACCTCAGATCCCCACATATGTGTGCTGTGTGCACATGAAAACACATACACACACACACACACACACACACACAGAGGATTTATGGATTTATGACTTGTCAGCGTGAGGGAGCCCAGGAGAGCCAGCCTGCCCCCGGCCTGGCCCCTCCCCGGCAGGCAGCCTTCTCCCCGGCTTCCTGTCTCTGGCTCCATTCTTTTTCTCTGCTGCAGCCCGGCTTGATTTCTTTGTTTCTCTCCTAGCTTGTCACTTAGACTCTGCTGTCTGCACCTCCATTGCTCTTCCTTCTTGTGACCCTCCCCCGCTTCCCTTACTTCCTTGCACTCTCCCTGTGTCCAGCCCCGGCGGCCACTCTTTACATCCAACCTTCCCCCTATGTCGGTCCCAGCAGGAACCCAGCAGAGACCCTTGGGCCAGGTTCCAAGGAGGGGTGGGAAGGTTCTGAGTCCCTGCTTTGCTGGGATCCCAGTGGGCTCTGCTGTGGCCAGGAAGCTGAGGAGGGGATGCCCAGGAGGTGAGGAAAGAGAGAAGGGCCACCAGGAGAGGAGAGTTGACAGGGAGGGACCCAGGGAGAGGACACGGAAGGGCAAACACCAAAAAGAGAAGGGGAAGGACTTAGAGGTTGGACTGCAGAGGCACCTGTGGGGTCACATGACACAGCTCCAGAGACAAGGCCTGGAGACCCAGCCAGAGACGTGAAACTGTGATGTCTGCAATGCAGCCCAATGGTGGACTCTGAGCTACCTAGGAATTTCTGAGGCCCCTGCCCTTCCGCAGCCAGTTCTAGAATGCTGGTCCAGTCCCATTAGCCTCTTCCACCACCACCTCCCGTCCTTCCCTGGTGGGGATGACATCAGCTCTGGCTGCCACTCTACGTGGGGCCTCTCTACGCGGGGCCGGCTGCTGATTTCTCTCCCAGGGGTGTTGCCGGGCCCAGTCACCCCTCCCGCAGCTGTTCCTTCCCCAGTGGGGGCTAACCCAAGCCCAGGGCCCTGCACTCAGTGGGAGGAGGCTGCCCAGGCTCTGTGGGAAGAGGGGGCATGGGCAGGGGGGCAGCCAGAGGGGGAATTTGAGGAAGAGACTGTAGCAGTAAATCACTCTGTGGGGGGCTCCCTCTGCCTGAGCTCAGTGGGGCGGGGAAAGGAGAGACAGTGGGGTTGGGGGGGTAGAGGAGTCACCACATCTGGCAGGCAGGTGTCGGGCACTGTTCAGGCTGTAGTCTCTTTCCCAGCCAAAGGGGTAGAAGCGGAGAAAGGGAGGAGGGGCCTCCTAGAGCCCCCAGGGAAGGAAGGCTCACTAATAGACTGTCTAAACCAGACAGACTCACTAAGACCTCGGGAGGAGGCTCGTCAGACCCTGTTCTTTGCTCAGACTAAGGATGGTTTTGCTGAGTCTCAAAAGAAAATAGCTAGCCAGGGGACTGGGTAGGCCAGGGTACTAACGTTGCCATCCTGGTGGGAAACAAGCTCAGAGAATTTGGTGTTTGAGAACTGGACAGGACATTCTCCGTTGCATAGCCGTTCGTTCACCAGCTCCTAACCCCACACTGACCCTGCTCCCAGCTCTGAAGGGCTGGGCTGTGAGAAGCAGGTTGGGGCTAAGGTTGGTCACCGCTTGGCTTAGACAGCCAGAGGGCATTCCTCCAGCTCCCAAGCAGGGCGGGTGCATCAAACAGCTTCGCTTCTCTATCACTGACCTGATCTGGGGCCCAGGTGCCTCCCAGTGGTCAAGCCTTCCAGGTCTCTACAGAGCCGCCAGCAGCACTGTCCCTGGCTGCCTCCCGCATCCTGGCCTAACCTGGATTTGCAAGCCCATGTCAAGAGTAGAGGTGACTAAGGAGACCCTCCAAATTGCAGTGGAGAGGAGTCCCCACACTCCTCCCTCCTTAAAAATCCTGCAGAGGAAGGGGGAAAGAAAACCAAAGCATTCTCTTGTCGCCGCAGCAACCATAAAACCCCTAGCTAAATCCATCTTGTGAGCTCACCGCCCCATTAAGATGCAGGGCCAGGCTCTGCGCCAGCCCAGCCACATTCATTTGTACGAATAAAGGTGGAGGAGGGGGAGGGGAGCAGGCTCTGGAGGACGGGGAAATGGCGAGAAGAGGTTATTTACACCACCATCCTGACCTTCTGGAGCAGTGCTGGCTCCGATAAATAACCCGCGCAGCGCCGTTTCAGAGCAGGAGTGGGAGGTGCAGGAAGGGAGCCGGGGCTGGAGGAGAGCCCCACGCAGGTGCGCGTCTCCGGGTTACTAATGGCCGAGGCGGGAGCAGGCAGCTGGCTTTGGGGTGTGTGGGGGAGAACTCAGTTCCCTGAGACTCCCACTGAGAAAATACCATCCCCACCCCACCCCTGGCGCCAATTTCCAGGCAAGGGGACGGAGAGCTGCCAAGGAGGCAAAACAGTCCCGTAAATTAGAGGTGTGGGGGGAGGGACTGCTGGGGAATCTCTGAGGTAGGAGGGAAGAGATATTATAAGATGAGGTGGGGGGGTCTGGAGGAACAGTAATAGCTGCCAAAAAAGGGAGGCACAGAACCAACACACAAAGGCAGTTTGGAAGATTCGCTTTATTCCTCTGGTGCCGAGCAGCATACAAGGTGGACTGAGTCTCCTGACTCCATCTCTTGCAGAGGCCACCTCAAATCTGCCCACATCGACTAATGCATGGGGCAGAATGCTTGTCTCAGGAAGGTTTTCATAAGACATTGTAGGGAGAGAGTGTGGGGTCAAGGGGAAACATTAGAGCCAGAGTGGGACTTCCATCCTCCATCTTTCCATCTTCCTGGGGCCGTGGGACTCCAAACCTCAGAGGAAAGGCATTGCACTCAGCCACCTCCGAGGCCCAGGCCAGGACCCTCAGCTTCTCTGGAAGGCTAAGGCAGAGAGGGAGAGCTCGGAGGCAGATTGCAAACAAGGAAGAGGGACGTGAGGGGAAGAGCTGAGGAGACCAAACACCTCGAGGCCCCAGGCACCAAGGCCCCTTCCTTCCTCCATTCTGAGCAGAAACTCTTCTGGAGACTAGAAAGTACTTTTAGTTCCAAGGACTGGCCTTGCTCCAGGGCACCAGGACCACAGAGCAGGCAAAGATCTCACAGGTGACACAGGTAAGAGAGGTGTGGTGCAGAGGCAGAGTTGGGTGCTCCCAGGACCACTTTTGGGCCACAGCAGCCTGGATGCTGACTGCCAGCAGCAACAGGATAGAAAATGCACTTTACGAGTCCTGTCCAAGAGCATTAAATCACTCTTCCTGTCACTCTGTCCCCTCCCTGTAAGCTGTTCCCAATCTCTTCTCCAAGGTAGAGGACAGGGCAGCAGGAAGAAAGGAGAAAAGCGGCTGAGGTGAGGACTGGCTGGCCCCTGCCATTCCACCCCGCCTGTGCGCAGAAGGGCCTCCCCCTCTGCTGGACATATGGGCTGCTAGAGTGAAGGCTGGTTAAGGCAAGGGAGGAAACACTCAGCACATTCTTTCTCCTGCTTTGATCTGAAGTGCAGCCACAGTGAGGGCCAAGGAGCTGGGGAGAGAATGTGGGGGTAGAGGGCCAGGAAGCCCGTGCTTCCCTGCCCCATCAAATCTGCTGGGGACTCTACTCCCAGAAAAAGGAAGGAAGGGGGGGGCAACCCCAGAAAGGATGGAGATGCAGGGACCCCTGTGACTCTCCGAGATGACCCTGAGAGCATCAGTTAGGAGCCTGGATGAGAAGTCACAGCGCTGTGGGGTTCTGAGGGGTGAGGGGCTGGGCCCAGAATGTCTTCACCGAAGGAGCGACCACTTGATCTGTTCTTTGGCCGACTGCAGCACCTGCAGAGACAAAAGAAGGCAGCACTGAGGGAGGCTGGCGAGCCGAGGGTGCAAGCAGGCTGGGGTTCTCCTTCCCCCCACTTGCCTTCCCTCTCCTTAGAAGAATAGGGAATAGGAAATCCTGAGGGTGGAAGACTAGGAAGAAGCTTGCTAAGGCCCTAGAGGACTGTCAGTTTGGGAAACTCCCCCCAAATTCAAATCCATTGGGGGGATGAAGAGAGAAGAGGTATACCTGGGAGGAAAGAGAAAACAACTGGGGGTTAGGGACACATGTTACAGAGACAGGGCTACACAGCCAGAGGGAGTCTTTGCTAAGGATTCTTTTTTTACTTTTTTTTTTTTTGTCTTTTCAAGACAGGGTCTCCCTGTAGCCCCAGCTGCCCTGGAACTTGCTCTGTAGACCAGGCTGGCCTTGAACTCACAAAGATCCGCCTGCCTCTGCCTCCCAAATGCTAGGATTAAAGGCGTGGGCCACCACACCCTGCTTTTTTTTTTGTTTGTTTGTTTCAACTAAGGATTCTTAGTACTCAAAAGCAGAACCCCTCTCCCTTGCCATCCCCGCCTCTCCAGGTAGGTACTCTATCTGCAGTCAAGGTATCAGGATGGATCTGCAAAGCCTGCACATTATAGAATATGCATTTCCAGCTCAGCCCTCATTTGAATAATAAGAGAGAGAGGAGAGTGTGCTCATAGGCACACAGACCATCTGCTTAAGGAAGGCTCCACTGGGGAATAAATCACTGACTGAGGCAGCAGGCAGGAAGGTTTGAAGGGTGTAGAGTAAGGCTGACAGCCACTGCTCACAGAAACCGAGAAGACTCGGGGCCCTGGGCTGAGTGAGTTCCAGTCCCTGGAATAAGGAAGAGAGCCACGGAAGATGACTGACCGTGAGGTCTCGTTCAGGCTTGGTGGGTTCGGGGTTTCTGCTAAGCTACCCTTAGTACCCCATCCACCTGGGAAAGAAAGGAGAGCATCATACCTGAGACACAGTTTGCTCTGTAAGGGGGACGTCTTCACCCTGCACACAAAGACAAGCAATTAGACCGGAGTCTGGAAAAGGAAGAGGTGGTCTCTTAAACTGAAGGAAGGGTAGATGGCCTTAACTTCTCAGCCCCCTTCATAAGGACTGAGCTACAATTATAACTTGACCAGAGGGGCCGTGAGCACAAAAGGGTTATTTCATCTACACTCTAAGGCAGGACGATTTCTTAAAAGATTTATACCATTCCAAGTAATCAGACGATATCTGATCCTCAACTTGGAGGGGGGGGGGCCTGACTCCCTAGTCAGAGAAGACCTTCCTTGAATATCAATATCACTGGGGAAAGGATGAAGGGAGCCAGGGGTAGTTTAATGGATCCCGCAAGGCCTGATGGGTAACAACAGCATGTTAATTTGAAGAAATAAACTGCTGCAACAGCAGCCTGAGAAGGGGAAGGGGGAAGACGGGGTAGGGGGGGCTTCTCTCTTGCCACATAGAGACATATGTTAGAGGAGAAGATTAAACTATGCAAATGGAGCCCACGGCAGTTAAGGGAGAAGATTTCCCATTACCCGGCACTGGCAGCCTTCACTGTGTGAGGTCAGAGCTGGGACATTCTGGGAACGGGAGAGCTGCTCTGCTTAGGCATCTCTGCACCCACCACCATCTCCCCGGCAGAGTGCCCTGTTAATTCAGATGCCCTCTTCTGGTACCACAAGCACCAAAATGGACTGAGGAGCTGGCAAGTAAGGGTTACACAAGGCTAAGACAGGAAAGGCGCTCCTCTGCCTCAGGTGACTGGATCCATCATCAATGAGAGGATAAGCCAAACTCAAGGTCCTTTATGGTTTCAGAACCATGAATATTAAAATCTTCTTTCATTTCATTATTCATTCAATATGTTTACATTAAGTGTCCATTTTGTACAAACACTATGAGATGCTGCCAAACTCAAGGTCCTTTATGGTTTCAGAACCATGAATATTAAAATCTTCTTTCATTTCATTATTCATTCAATATGTTTACATTAAGTGTCCATTTTGTACAAACACTATGAGATGCTAGGCACCATGTCAGAAGGAAAGGAAAAAAAAAAAAGAGTTCCTTTGCGCCTCTTCTTTGGGGCATGGGGATGGAAAGGACAGAAAGCTCCATGCATGTGAGTAGAAAGGAAAAGTAGAGTGTATTTATAAGCAGACCCTCAGCCACACTCAGCGGCCTGGGGCCTGCTTCAGGGGGACCCATGGGGAGATGAGGAGCCGCATCCTGCTTACCCTTAAAGCCACACGGTGCACCACCTGCTGGGGGTCACTCTCTAGGATCACCCTATAAACACAAACAAGACCACTGCTTACTCCGTCCTGAAGAACCTGGGTTCTGTGGGGACAGGCTCTGTGGCTAGTCACCCCACTGACCTGTCCCCACTCAGATCCAGCGGGGCACAGGACTCACCCTCCATCTACGATCTCATCCACAGCCAAGAAGAGTCCCTCCATGTTCTCCAGCAGAGCTCGCTTCTCTACATTTTTCCTGAATCCCCAAAAGAAAAGAAAAACCAACCTGTGTGTGAAAGGAATCCTGCCACCACAGAGATACATGCACGGCCATGTTTATTGCAGCTCTCTTCACAATAGCAAGGAGCTGGAACCAACCTAAATGCCCCTCAACTGACGAGTGGATAGAGAAAATGTGGTACATCTACACAATGGAATTCTATGCAGCAGTAAAGAAAGACAACATCACGAGCTTTGCAGGAAAATGGCTGGAGCTAGAGGACATCATGCTGAGTGAAGTAACACAGTCCCAGAAAAACAAACGATGCATGGTATCACTCATCTGTGGATGCTAGTGCCAATTACCCAGTTGTAAGTATTTCTTGTGTAGGGCCCCCTGAGCTTTTGTACAAAGCAGTTGGACATAATGCATTTTGGAAACAACAACAACAACAGAAAATACTGCATCAAAGAACTGACTGAAACAGTGAACTTCTGCTCAAAACAGTCAACTTCCCCATGGAAAATATTGAGAAAGACTAAGAGATGGAAAGCATGTTTGGCAGAATGCACGAGCTCTGGTGGGGTGGGGGAATGAGCGGGAACATGGATCTAGATTTGTTAAAAATAAATAAATAAATTTATGTGAAAAAAAAAAAAAAAAAGAAAGGAATCCTGGGACAAGGTCTGGACGGGACCCTATGCTAGACCAATCCATGTCTCTCCTCCCCACAAGGAAGTGAGCTTGGTGAAGGCCCATAGCGAGGCTCTCCGCCTCTCCCTATCCTCATCTGCTTGGATCAGGATGTCAGGAAAGAGAGTCAAAACTGCCAGCTCTGACTCCAGGCTGCCAATCTCAAGCTGCTGCTGCTTCCCTGGCTGCCCTGATGCTGTGTCTGATGCTGCTCATATGCAGACACCAGAAGGCAGAGAAAAAACAAGCAGAGCTCTAACTCAATCAGGAGTTTGCAGTGCGGGAGGTGTGAAGTTTGAGTGTATCTACATTCAAAGTCTGAAAACTTCTAAGTTCTCTCTGCTCTCCCTCTCCAGCTCTGCTCAGGCCTTAAACAAAGCCCAACCAGGGACTGAGAAGAGCCAGGTAGAGCTAGTGGTTTGTGCATGTGGCCCCTCACATGCGTCAGTACTTTTTCTAGATTACACGAGATGAAGTCTATTCATTCACCTGGCTGGGAAATAAATCATCCCCTTCCTGGGGAAACCTGAGCTTTAGGCCTGCTGGTCTGTGGCTGCAAGCATCCGCTGGGCTGCCCTGGATAGCTGTCTAACTGCCTTTACGTAGGAGCTGCTGTGCGGGTGAAGTTCAGAGACTTAAGGTTTTCAGGAAAGGATCAAATATCTCTTCTCTTACTTGTGTACACAGGAACAAAGGGCTAATGGGCCTGTGAAGAGGGCAAACAGCACAGCCCTTCTGTTTTGCACACAGGGCAAGGCTAGGAGCTAGGGCAGAAAGCTCAGTGCTGCCTCCATTCTCAAGGCAGGGGTGTTTCACCTGGGACCCTTCCCTCGCCCTGCCCTACTTCAGATGCAGAGGACGAAGGCCAGGAAGGCACCTGGGGAGCTCAGAACACTGACAGACTCACTGGAGATTACAAGAGCAAACACAGAACTGAGCACCACGGTGCATGCTACTCTGGAGGCTGAGGCAGGAGGGGTGCCTGGGTTAGAATGTGTTCTAGGCCAGCCTGGGAAACTTGGTAAGACCTTGTTTCAGAGTAAAAAACAAAGGACTAGGTTAGTAGCTCAGTGATAGAATGGTTGCCTGACCTTGGTTTGGTTTCAGTCACCAGTACTGCCAAAGAAGACAGAGGGAGAAAAGGGAGAGACAGAGAGAGAAGAGGAACAGAGGTCTACTCTTCCTCAGTCAGGTACTCCGCTTCCTTAGTAGAGAATTATTATTCCATGGGAGGGCCATGTTCTCCACCCAGTCCTCCTCAGTGTGAATTACCCCCAAATACCAAGACCATATTCTTCTTTTTTGTTTTTTTTTTTGTTTTGGTCTTTTGAGATCAGAGGTCTCCTCTAAGTACCCACCTAGCTTGGAGCTTGCTGTTCAACTAAACAAGGCTGGCCTTAGACACTCATAGAGATTGCCTCCGCCTCTGCCTGCAGATGCAATTAGGGTATTAAAGGTGTGCGCACCACGCCTGCCCAAGCCCAATTCTTATACAAATCCCTGAGCCTGAGGGAATAGGGACTTTCTTATTCCAAATCAACATCAACAACGGTCTGCTACCTCAGCATTTGGCTCAGAGAGTCGAAAGAGGCAGTTCAGGACGGCCATGAGCATCAGCTGTGAGAGACAAGAGGCGGGCAGCTCAGGGTCCGAGGCGGGCAGCTCAGGGTCCGAGGCGGACAGCTCAGGGTCCAGAACGGCCCCCAAAAGCAAAGCCCTCCAGTTCATTACACATCTAAAACATGGGCTTTCACAAAGGACCAGAGCAAACAGAAGAGGGCTGGGATCTCAGGTGAATTCCCTTAAGCAGCTTCACAACTAGAGGTTTCTTTCAGGCAGAACCTCAAACAATTTTGCTGACCTAGTCTCTCTCTGCGTTTTCAAGCCTTCTGTGCACTTTTTATTTTAATTATTTTTTTTTATTTAATTATTAATTACTTTTCTTGGACGATCTCCCCTATAAGTCCCAGTCCTGGTAACCTATGGCAGACAAAATCCATGTAAGGCTGGCCTTGAATTCACAAGATCCACCCTGCCTCCTGACCTGGCGTGCTGGGTGACCAAATTCAAGTCCCTGAAAGAGACAGCACAGACTCCTAACCTATGGCATCTCTCCCAGCCCTGTTTGGCTTTTTAAGCCCAGGCCAGTGCTCTCTATAAGTCCAGAGATGGGGCTATGAACAGCATGTGGATAGGAATGACTCTGAATTCCTAAGTGTCCTGTCTACAACTTCTCAAGTTGCTAGGATTATAGGACGTAACAACACTTATGCGTCTCTCTGCCTCTATGTCTTTACCAAGCATTTATGAGTTAGCCAATGGCTTAGGCAAGAGAGAGAAATCTTAAACAAACAACAACAGACCAGGAGGTAGGGAGGCAGGGCTAATAGAAAAAGCATGGCTTTTTAAAAAAGGATTTTAAGCTGGCCACAATCGCGGTGCACAGACCTTTAATCCTCAGCATCGCGGGAGGCAGATAGGCAGCAGTCTTTGTGATTTCAAGGCCAGACCTGTTCTAACAGAGTGAGTTCCAGGACAGCTGGGACGACAGGGAGACCCTGTCCTCAAAAAGACAAAAAAAAAAAAAAAAAAAAAGATTTTAAAATAATCATGTGTGTGAGGGGTAGACAGCTAGCTCAGCGGTTAGGAGTACTGGCTGCTCTTGCAGAGGACAAAGGTTCAATTCCCAACCACAACCATGGTGGCTAACTCCAGTTCCAGGGGATCCAACACCCTCTTCTGACCTCAGTGTGCATTGCATGACATGGATGCATGCACCTACATGCAGGCAATACACTCATTAAAAAAAATTTTTTAATCATGTGTGTTCATGCATGTGAGCACATGTGCTCATGTGTGTGAGCACGCATGAATGGGAGTACACAAATGCATGTGCTTGAGGAGGCCAGAGGCACTGGTTCCCCTTGGTGCTGGGAATTGAACTTGAGTCTTCTGAAGCAGCACACTCTCTTAACCTCTGAGCCATTTCTCCAGGCCCAATACCCCCCATTTTTAGGGTACTAGAGATTGAATCCAGGGCTTCAAACATGCTAAGCACACACTCCACCACCACTGAGCTATGCCCCCAGCCCCAGCATGAGCTCTGAGCCAGACAGAACTAGCTTGAATCTCAGCTGAGCCATTTACTCTGTGTGTGACCTGAGAGAGTTAGCGAGGTGAATCACAGGAAACTGCCACTTTTGTAGTTTGAAAAAAAGTCAAATATGAGTAATTTCATATGGTTCCTCCTGGTTTGGCTTTCTCATTGGCAAAATAGGTGTTAATGCCTCCAACTCAGAGAAGTGCTGCCAAGTTTAAAGAATGTACTTCACAGAGCGCTCACAGCAAGGACAGCTCAGCAGGACCTGGGCCTCTCAAGCTCTTAACTATGGTGAAAACTATCTGGTGGCCTATTTTATCTCTTCTCAGAGAAGTTGCTACTACTTAAGGTAGATAGTTTCCTCATACAGAAGGGTCAGGAGTGCACCCACAGCTACACTCACACTGTGTAACTTCATCGAGTGACCCTTCAGACTGTGTGGTTCAGCATAATCCACAGCAGCTACTAACTGGCCAAATTCATCAGGCACAAGCCAACTCCCCCACAGCTTTGAGCACACCTTAGAGACCAATCTGCAGGCTAGGCATGGTTGCTCACACCTGTAATCTCAGCACTGGGGAAGCCAAGTCAGGAGGACTGCTGTGAGTTCAAGGCCAGCCTGAGTTACAGTGTAACACCATCTCAAAACAAACAACCTCCCACTGTTTGAGGAAGGGAATTAGAAATGTCTATTCTAGAGGCTGGAGAGATGGCCTAGCGGTTAAGAGCTCTGACTGCTCTTGCAGAGGACCCTGTTCAATCCCCAGCACCCACATGGCGGCTGAGAACCGTCTTTAACTCCAATTCCAGGGGAATCCGACACCCTCTTCTGACCTCCACAGCATTGTACAACACAGGTGCACAAACCTACATGCAGACAGTACATTCATACACATTAAAAAAAAAAAATTGTCTATTCTAAACCCAGCATGATGGTGCATGCTTTTAATCCCAGGGCTCTGGAGGCAGAGGCAGGGGGATTTCTGGGAGTTCAAGGCCAGCTTGGTCTACATAATGAGTTCCTGGACAGCTGGGGCTACAGGGAAATGCTGTCTCAAAAAGACCAAAAATAAATAAAGAAAGAAAGAAGAAGAAATGTATATTCTAGCTGGGCATGGTGGCTCATGCCAGAAATCCCTGCACTTGGAAAACAGATGCAGTTTGAAAACTGCTTGTGCTACATAATAAGATAATAAGACCCTGCCACCTTTAAAAAGAGGCTAGGTGTGGTGGTGCACGCCTTTAATCCCAACACTCAGAAGGATCTCTGTAAATTCAAAGCCAGCCTGGTGTACAAAGTGAATTCCAGGCCAGCTGGGGCTACAGGGAGACCTTATCTCAAACACACACACACACATACACACACACACACACACACACACACACACACACACAAGAGCTGGGGAAACTTTCTGGACTGATTCTTCGGCTGGACTCCTGTCTGTAAGACTGACAGGGATCTGACTGACCCCCTTTACGACCCTGTCAGTGTTAGAGGGGTGTGGCCAAAGCCAGTGGCTGAGTCGTGCCTGTGGTTTAGGAAGTGGGATCAGAAACAGCAGAGGAGCAGGGATTCTCACCTCATTCTCATAGGAGCTGCCAATTACATAGAAATAGAGATCGATGCTACTTTTATATACCACTGTCAGGCCTTCCAAGAGGGCAATTTCACCTGGGGGAAAGAAAGCGGAGAGTGGCTGAGAAAATGGAGGCAGAATGGGAGCCACCATCAACTCCAGCCCTGTGGGCCGAGGTAAGGGAACCACTCTCGACCTGCAAAGACTCAAGTTATCTATTGTTTGCAGGTGGTAGCAAGTGGGACACAGAAACTCAGGGGTGTCTACATGTATCTTCCCTAGCCCCCCTGTCCCCCACTGTACCTCCTCCCCTCCCTGTGTATGAGACAGGATAACAGTGGATCCTTCGGAGGTGAAAATGCAGAGCGGTCACCTTTACAGACTTCCATTTACCTGCCCTAATGGATGCGGTACAATAAGCAGAGCTGCAGTTAAATTTGTCAAGTGAGGCTCATAAATCGAGGCACTAGACAGGTAGCTAACAGCCAACCTTCCAGCGCGGTATTCCCGCGTGAGGTGCACTCACCTCCCCATTACTTTTCTGAAGAGTTTATTATATGAAGGGAGGAGGAGAAAAGAAAGAGGAGGCAGAGCCATTTTATCCTTTTTCTGTAGTCCTGCTGACACCCCCTTCCCACAGTTCCCCCCAACACAGGGAAGAGTGAAGGGAAAATGACCTACTATCAGTCCGATGGGTCTTGTTGAAAATGTTCTTCTCAAAGGCCTTTTGCTCCTTGACACTGGGGTAGGTGTCGTCATAGTACTGGGCGGAGGGAAGGAGACAGGGTTGGGTCATCAGAGCTTCGAGCCCAGAATAATTAGTGACTGTGTTCTGCCCTGGGAACTTGTACTTCTCTCCTTCAAAGCATGGGGTGAGGGAGAGGGAAAAACTGCAGAGGCAGGGGGTGGAAGTGAGTAATCAAATTGAAAAAACAACAAAAACTCCCCCAAACAGGATGGCCAGTGACACAGCTCAGGGCTCAGCGGATGAAGGTACTTGTCAACAAGCCTGACGACCTGAGTTTAATCCCCAGAACCCACACGGTGGAGGGAGAGAGCCAACTCTGACAATCTGTGCTCTGGCCTCCATACATGTACAGTGACACGTACCCACACATATAGACATGCACGCACAAAATAAATGTAAGCAAATTTTTTTTAAGATTAAGAAAAATAAAGGGGGCTGGAGAGATGGCTCAGCGGTTGCTTGCAGAGGACCCGGGTTCGATCCCCAGCACCCACATGGCGGATGAGAACCATCTTTAACTCCAGTTCCAGGGGAATCCTTTGCCCTCTTCTGACCTCCGTGGCACTGCATGACATGGGTGCACCAACCTACATGCAGACAGCACACTCACACACATAAAGGCGGATATTTGTGAGTTCAAGGCCAGCCTGGTGGTCTACAGAGTGGACAGGTGGAACTACAGGGAGACCCTGTCTCGAAAAGACCAAAAAAATAAAATTTTAATGAAAAAAAAAGATAAAAAAAAAAAAGGACTGTGCCATAACCAATGCCACACACCATCACTAAGGCTCTGAGGGCGCAGGCCCGCCAGCTCTAATACTCCCAGCACGTCCTTCCTAGGAGCCACCCTTGTCAGAGACAGTGGCAAAATGAGTGAGACAGCTGCACAGGGGGCTTCCCCAGACTTTCCCTCACAGCAATGGAGATACTTCCTTTCTGCAAGGCAAGTGGCCCTGGGCTCCCGCATGCCCTGGCTCTCTCTCTGGGCACTGGAAGAAGTGGGGGGCAGTCTAGCTCTTCACTGAGCCCACTCCCAAGCGCTCCAGCAAGGGGCGGAGATGCTGGCTGCTAAATCGCCTGCTCTTTAGGGGCTAATCCGTTGCAGTCAGCTGAGGACCTATGACAGCTCTGGCATTTAGTAACTGGATAACTGTTTCAAAAGGTGTCCTGCATAGTTACATCCAATTACAGGGAGGAACAGCTGGTGAATTCTAAGCTAATCTCTACCTGCTGATTGATTTATGCTCTGCTCGCCCAGAGTTAATACACCAGGGACAGAAGGAATTTTGACAGGAAGGGAGAATCTAGAGGAGAGGGGTGTCCTTTCTCCTCTCTCTCAATCCATCCAAAGTCAACACCACCTACTGGGGTAAGCAGCTCGGTGAGGACTACGAACCTAGGGCTGGAGCTGCGAAACTGCTAGAGAATTCCCTGGAAAAGCCAAGGAGGGTGACGCACAGTGGAGAACCCACAGAAGAAATGGGCACAGCAGGCTGCTTCTATTATCCAGACAGTTCTGCTGAGGAATGGAGCTCTAAAGCTCCTCCCTGCTCTAATGAGGTCTAAGGCTATCAAGCAAGGAAGCACTCCAACTAGGGACAGGAAAGGACTCATCTGGAGTAGTCGGGGCAAGATGGAAAAGTCTCAAAACCACACCTGAGGAATTGGAGTTAGTAGGGCTAGTCCCAAAATTCACATCTTAGATCGTCTCTGTCCTGTTCTTGAACCAATATGAAAGGTAGCCTCACCTTGGCAAAAAGTCGGTCTCCATCATTGTCCAGAATCAAGATGGCCTTGACGGTGTAGAGGGAGGGCTCCTGAAGAGACATGAACACACCTTAGTCCTGCCAGCTCCCACCACTGGCATGCAGATCCTTTCCCTGGTCCCATGCAAGAGGTCACTGAGGGACCTCTGTGTTCCCTATCCCAACACATTAGGCCTAAGACATCCCCTGAGGACTACCAAGCAGAGAGTGAGCTAAGGGAGGAAGATGTCAGCAAAGACTCCAAAGCAGCCTCAGAGAAGCAGGCTCTAACCCACGGGCCCCATGGGAAGTCATGCTATTATTTCCAGGTACTATGTAGAGTTATTTTTCTTTTTTTTTTTTTTTTGGTCTTTTTGAGACAGGGTCTCCCGGTAGCTCCGGCTGTCCTGGAACTCTCTATGTAGACCAGGCTGGCGTTGAACTCACAAAGATCCACCTGCCTCTGCCTCCCAAGGAGTTAGATTAAAGGTGTGCTACACCACACCCGGTTTTTGGTCTTTTTGAGACAGGGTCTCCCGGTAGCTCCGGCTGTCCTGGAACTCTCTATGTAGACCAGGCTGGCGTTGAACTCACAAAGATCCACCTGCCTCTGCCTCCCAAGGAGTTATTTTCCAAATCACCCATCCTTCCTGGTCTCCTGGGCACAGGTGGGCGTGGAATACATCCACATTAATAAATGAGCACTGCATGAGGCCATCTGGAAGAGGGTTCAATGTCCTCGCGTACTTGGAAGTTTCTGCAGGCTTGATGCGGCATAAAGTCCTGAGGCCCAAGAACACACACACACACACACACACACACACACACACACACACACAGAGGGAGGGAGGAAGGGAGAGAGAGAGAGAGAGAGAGAGAGAGAGAGAGAGAGAGAGAGAAGTGTTCACACATGCACCCACACACACCAGTTCTGGACACAGCCCAGAAGAGGCAAACATCACCCAAAACTTGCCTATGAAATCCTTCCTCCACTGTATCTAAACCATTACCACTTAACTTGCTAGGGTAAAAATTAATCTGAATTTTGAGTACGATAAATAGAAGAATATTTGAGAGACATACTGAGTTTGGGAGGTAGCTCACAGGAGGGGAGTTTTTTCACTACCAAGAATCAAACCAAAGGCAAGGGGAGTGGCTCGTGCACATGCAGTCCCTGGGTTTAACCCCCCTGCCTCAAATTTTTTTATTTTCGTATATGTATGAATGTACTGTCTGCACGTAGGTTTGTATACCCATGTCATGCAATGCCACAGAGGTCAGAAGAGGGTGTGGGATTCCCCTGGAACTGGAGTTAAAGACGGTTTTCAGCCGCCATGTGGGTGCTGGGGATCGAACCCGGGTCCTCTCCAAGAGCAGTCAGTGCTCTTAACCACTAGGCCATCTCTCCAGCCCCGACACTGGCTCTTATAATGGAATCACAGCCTTGGCTGCAATAGTCACACTCAAACCCTCTTCAACAGCACCCATAGGGGTGCAGGGACCTGGCGCTCTCTCTCCCTTTACACTGTCTGAGGAAGCAGCTAACTAGGGCAGGAACAGGAAGGAAACGTGGGAGACGTAGCTGATGTGTCCAGAGGCATCTGTCACTCACGTGCTCTGTCTCGTCCACACACTCTGTACTAATACCTGTGGACCAGGCAAGGCCGCCTTGCTCTCCTGGCCTTACTTAGGAGACCCACAGTCATCCAAGCAACCAAATAATCTCAAAGCATGTGTTTAACAAAGATCCAAGCTGGAAGAGGAAAGAATCATTGCAAAGGATGCAGAAACTGCAGCTACAGAGACAACAAGGCCCGGAGGGAGGGGGCTCCATGCAGAAACCAACCCCAGCTCACAAGTTGCCTAACCCAATCTTTTTTTTTTTTTGGCTTTTTGAGACAGGGTCTAGCTTTAGTCCCAGCTGGCCTGGAGCTCACTATGTAGACCAGGCTGGCCTTGAACTCACAAAAATCCACCTGCCTCTGCCTCCCAAGTGCTAGGATTAAAGGTGTGCGCCACCACGCCCGGCAAGCCTTACTTTTCTAATTTGCCTTTTTTTGTTGTCTTTCTGAAGCAGGGTCTACCTGTAGCCCCAGCTGACCTGGAAACTATGTGGACCAGGCCAGCCTTGAACTCACAGAGATTCGCCTGCCTCTGCCTCCCAAGTGCTGGGACTAAAGGTATGTGACCACACACCCAGCTTCATTTTTATTTTTTATGTGTATGAGTGCTCTGCCTACATGTATGTAAGTGCACACATGCATGTAATGCCTGTAGAGGACAGAAGAAGGTTGACAGATCCCCTGGAACTGGAGTTACTGTTGGTTGTTAATCAACATGTGAGTGCTGGGAACCAAACCCAGGTCCTCTGCAAAAGCAGCCAGTGATCTTGCCTCTGACTTGAATTCTTTTATTTAAAAAATATATTTTATTATTTTTATTTTTTGAGTGTATCCCCTGCATGTATGTAAATGCAGCCATGTCATGCAATGCCTGAGGAAGTTAGGAGAGAGTGTCGGATTCCCTAGAAACTGGAGTTACAGATGGCTGTTAGCCACCATGTGAGTCCTGGGAATTGAACCCAGGTGCTCTACAAGAGCAGCCAGTACTCTTAACTGCTGAGCCATCTCTTCAGCCCTGAATCTTTTTATTTATTTTTTTTATTTTATGTGTATGCATGTATGTAAGTGCACCCATGTCATGCAATGCCTACAGAGGTCAGAAGAGGGCATCAGATCCCCTGGAACTGGAGATATGAATTGTTGTTAGCTGCCATGTGGGTGCTGGAAACTGAACCCAGGTCCTCTGCAAGAGCAGCCAGTATTCTTAACTACTATGCTATCTCTCCAGTCCCAGGCTTGAATTCTTTTTTTTTCCTCTTCTTGAGACAGGGTCTTCCTGTAGCCCCAGCTGTCCTGGAACTCACTCTGTAGACCAGGCTGGCCTTGAACTCCCAAAGATCCACCTGCCTCTGCCTCCCAAGTGCTAGGATTAAAGGCGTGCGCCACCATGCCCAGCCAGACTTGAATTCTTTTTTTAATTAATTAATTTATGTGTATGAATGTACTGTCTGCATGTAGGTTTGTGCACCCATGTCATGCAATGCCACGGAGGTCAGAAGAGGGTGTCGGATTCCCCAGGAATTGGAGTTCTCCTGGAATTGGAGTTACAGACAGTTCTCAGCCGCCATATGGGTGCTGGGGCTCGAACCCGGGTCCTCTGCAAGAGCAGTCGGTGCTCTTAACCACTAGGCCATCTCTCCAGCCCCAGACTTGAATTCTTAAGGATAGCAAATTTTGATGAGTTCCATCTCAAAAAAAAGGAAATAAAAACAAACAGCAAAAGTTCACTAATTGATCTCAACTCTCAAGAACAATGTCTGATACATACTGAACTCTCAATACCAAAAAATTAAAAGGAAGTTTGAGAATAAAGTAAAAATCTCCTGACATGATGTATTACAACTGGATTTTGACATCTCAGTAGACTTTGTAGTGGGACCATTTTGGGTGACATTATCACCGACCTACCCTCCTCTCTAACACACTCCTTAAAGCCACCCACACTGCTCATACTGCTCTCTGGAATAAAGGTGGCAGGAGGTCTCTTCTGCAAATGGGGAACTGTGTTGTCAGGCAGAGAGGAGTCTTCCAGAGCAAAGTCCCAGGCAGAAGTAGCTCCTTTAACTCCTGGCTCTGTTCACAGCAACCTGGCTGCTCCTTCACCAACAGGGCCCTCAGTGGGAATGGGTTTCCTTACTGGACAGAAAGTCCCAGTGGAAGGAAGGGCTGTACTCCTCCATCCACATCCACAACAACCTCAAAGGGCTAGCTGCTCACTGCTTGATACTGAACCTTAATCTGGCAGAGATTGATGTTCTTTCCTGGAGAGAACAGGAGCCCTCCCTGAGCAAAACAAATCCCAAATGGCCCCCAGCCAAATGAGAGAGGCAGACAACTTCCTATGGCCAACACTGGGTAAATGCCTAAACAGCCACACCAACAGAGAGAGCGATCCAAGGGTTCTGCCCCCAACTCTTCCTAGAAGATAGGATTTAAAAAGAAACTCTTCGGGGCTGGAGAGGTGGCCTAGTGGTTAAGAGTGCTGACTGCTCTTGCAGAGGACTCGGGTTCGATTCCCAGCAGCCACATGGTGGCTAAGAACCGTTTTTAACTCCAGTTCCAGGGGAATCCAACGCCCTCTTCTGACCTCCACGACATTGCACAACACAGGTGCACCAACCTACATGCAGACAAGACATTCATACAAATAAATAAATAAATAAATAAATAAATAAATAAATAAATAAATAAATAAGGGGCTGGAGAAATAGATGGCTCAGCGGTTGGGAGCACTGACTGCTCTTGCAGAGGACCCGGGTTCGATTCCCAGCACCCACATGGCAGCTAAGAACCGTCTTTGATTCCAGTTCCAGGGGAATCCGATGCCCTCTTGTGATCTCCGCAGCATTGCACAACACGGGTGCAGACAGTACACTCATACACATAAAAAATAATAAATAAAATTTTAAAAATTAAATAAATAAATAAATAAATAGAAACCCTCCAAACAGAAACAGTGGGTCTTCCAGGGCAAGATACAAGACAGCCTAATAAGGGAGGGAAGGAGAGACCAGCTTTGAGAGAGACCAGGAGAGGAAAGAAGGGGAGGTTGAAGAGGCTGGCCATTTCTGGGGTGCAGAGGAGGACCTACACCAGGAAAGCTGGGGGCTTGGGCAGGAGATCAAGTGCCTCTTGAAGGAGACACCTGTGCTTTCCTTACTTCTCCTGCCACTCCTGACTGTAGCTAGTCCCACGTCAGCCTGAGGCCTTTACCTCTCAGGAGGAGGGAGGGCCAGGGGTTCCCCTCATGCCATAAAACCAGCCAGTTTAAAGGCTGCAGAAGCCATTACTAATAATGTACTTTCACTCTAAGTTTTGCAAAGGGCAAGTTTATAAATAACTCCCAGATACTGAGAATTGGCCTTCCTGGACAATGGACTAGGCTTTGACCTTGCAACACATTAAATGCTGATTGTTGATAAAGACCCTATAATTTTAGGGCCATATTCAAAGGCCTGAAACACCTATTCTTTCCTCCCACTCCCCAAAAGGGCAGCTGCTAGAAAGCTTTCGAGACAAAGTTCTGTGATGCACTGACTTTCAGAGAGCCACAGCCTGAGTGTATAACAGAACTTCACCTCAAATGCTAATGGTGCCTGGAAGTGATAGATAGGCAGACTGGCTTGTGGGAGGAGAAGCGGCAGGGATAGATTTTCATGTCTGTTTTTATTATCAAGAAAACTAGCATGTGCTCCTCAGGACAGCTGAAATGCCATCCAGCAAGCACTGAGACAGTGGCAAATGGGTTAATCTCAATCAGGGGCTCCTGAGCCCAGGAAGAAATCATGTCTCAGAGCCCACACTGAGAGAATTAGAGAGGAGTCCTTCCCAGTGCTGCCCCCAGGGGCCTTCTTGGTGACCTGCAGCTTCCTACTGATTATAGCAGGAGCAAAAAATTTTAGGCAGCTCTGTTTGGGGTGTAACCTATTCCAGGAGAATGCTTGCCTAGCATGCGTGAAACCTAGGTTCAATCCTATGCACACAAACAAACAAACAGCAACTCTATTTTAAGTACAAGTCATGGAAATGGGCACTGAAAAGAAAACATGGAGAGCTGACAGTAGTGGCACACGCCTGTGATCCCAGGACTCAGGAGGTAGAAGGCTCAAGGTCATCCTTAGCAAATTCAAGGACAGCCTGGGATCCATGAGACCTTGCGTCTCAAAAGAAACTACAACATGAAGATCAGGCATGGTGGGGCACGCCTTAAATCCTAGCACTTGGGAAGAGAGGCAGGCGGATCTCTGTGAGTTCAAGGCCCGCCTGGTCTACAGAGTGAGTTCCAGGACAGCCAGAGCTACAGGGAGACCCTGTCTCAAAAAAAAAAAAAAAACAAAAAAGAAACTACAACATGGAAATAAGTCTGCTGGAAATATCTACTATAATAGTAAGAGAATACTTTGAGGGCAAGAGCTTGGTATGCCAGCAGAAAGCTTGGGGGAACAGTGTTTAGAGCAGACAGGGTATTTTAAAGCTATGACTGGGGCTGGAGAGATAGCCTAGTGGTTAAGAGCGCCGACTGCTCTTGCAGAGGACCTGGGTTCAATCCCCAGCACCCACATGGTGGCTAAGAACCATCTGTAACTCCAATTCTAGGAGAACTCCAGTTCCAGGGGAATCCGAGACCCTCTTCTGACCTCTGTAGCATTGCAGGACACAGGTGCACAGAACTGCATGTAGACAGTACATTCATACACATACAAAAATAAATAAAATAAAATAAAAAAGCTATGACTAATTAGATTCACTTAGATGACAAAGCCAAAGGCTCTTATGGAGTAAGCAATGTAAGCAATGTAATCCACTGAGCTGAAAGAGCACAAGAATATGGCTGAAGGGTGACATATGGTGGCACATGCCTTTAACCCAGCATGGGCAAGGCTGCCCTAAGGGGTCTCTGTGAGCATGAGGCTAAACTGGTGTACACAGTGAGTGCCAGGCAACACAGTGAGTGCCAGGCGACAAAGTGAGTTCCAGGCGACATAGTAAGTTCCAGACTAGCCAGGCTACACAGTGAGTTCCAGGCTAGCCAGGCCACACAGTGATATCCAGCTAGCCAGGCCACACAGTGAGTTCCAGGCTAGCCAGGCCACACAGTGAGTTCCAGGCTAGCCAGGCTACACAGTGAGTTCCAGGCTAGCCAGGCCACACAGTGAGTTCCAGGCTAGCCAGGCCACACAGTGAGTTCCAGGCTAGCCAGGCTACACAGTGAGTTCTAGGCTAGCCAGGGCCGGGCCACACAGTGAGTCCCTGGAAAAAGAATCTGGTTGACAGACCTGGAAAATTCTGCATCCCCTACTTACAAAAATACTCTTGAGCCCATACGAAAAAGGGGGAACTCTGCCTTGGCAATATGTTAGAGAAATTAAAAACTATAACAAGATGATCTTCCAACCCAATTTATAAAATTAAACCAGTATAAAAACAAAGTTGCCCAGCATGGTGACTGGCGCACACCTTTAACTCCAGCACTTGGGAGGTAGAGGCAGAGGCAAAGGCAGAGGCACAGGCAGGTGGGTCTCTGTGAGTTCAAGGCCAGCCTTGTCTACATAGAGAGTTCCAGGACAGCTGGGGCTGCAAGAGACCCTGTATCAAAAAGACAAGAACAAAAACAAACAAACAAAGTTAAGGGGCTAGAGAGATGGCTCAGCTGTTAAGAGTATTTACTGCTCTAGCAGAGGACCTAGGTTCAAGTCCCAGCACCCACATGGCAGCTAACAATCTTCTGTAACTCCAATTCCAAGGGATCTGACACCTCTTCTGACCTCCATGGTCACTGCACAACACAGTGCACCTGCCTACATGCAACTAATACACTCAACACATAAAATAAAAATAAATATAAAGTTAAACCCAAGATAGTAAAAACTAAGAGACCCCAGTATAATGGTGCACACCTGGTAGTCCTAGCATTTGGAAGGCTACTCAGGAGGATCATGAGTTTGAGGCCAGTCCAGACTACGTTGTAAGCTCCAGGACAGCCTAGGATAGAGTGAGGCCTTACCTCAAAAGAGCAAAAGAGACTAGAAGGAGAAATTCCTAGACACCACTCCCAGAGCTGCATGGCTAGGGAGACCTGACCCTGTGCCAACGTTTTTAAAATTAAAACCTCCCCTAGGATCGAGAGCTCCAATTTACTAGCCAGAAGCCTGTAGACTTCAGATTAAAAGATTTAGCTAAAGGCTTTGACAAAGACAAGCACTTAGATTCAAGAAACACAGCCCAGGGGCTAGAGAGATGCTTCAGTGGTTAAGAACACTGGCTACTCTTATAGGGGACCCAGGTTCAGTTCCTGCACCCTTCTGGTGGCTAACAACCATCCATAAATCCAGTTCCAGGGGATCTGACTCCCTTGTCTGGCCTCCACAGGCATTGTGCAACATTCCATCCATGGAAGCAAAACACTTAAATACATAAAATTAGCTGGGCATGGTGGCGCACACCTTTAATCCTAGCACTTGAGAGGCAGAGGCAGGCGGATCTTTGTGAGTCCAAGGCCAGCCTGGTCTACAGAGCAAGTTCCAGGACAGCTGGGACTACAGGGAGACCCTGTCTCAAAAAGACCAAAAAAAAAAAAAAAATTACAAGCCCCCCAAAATCACATAACACACACACACACACACACACACACACACACACACACACACACACAGGAGCATAAATAAAGCCAAATCTTGGTTATAGAGAGGAACCTGAACACATATTTAAGAAGAACTCATGGCAGAAAGAGCCATCTATAATCTTCCTAGGGACTAAGGACACCGCTCAGTTGGTTAAGAGCTTGCTTAGCAGCGGGGCGTAGTGGCACACGCCTTTAATTCTAGCACTAGGGAGGCAGAGGCAGGCGGATCTTTGTGAGTTCAAGGCCAGCCTGGTCTACAGACAGCTGGGGCTACAGGGAGATCCTGTCTCGAAAAGACCAAAAAAAAAAAAAAGAGCTTGCTTAGCATACATGAAGCCCTAGTTCAATCTCTAGCACTGCATGGCCTGTAATCCCAGCACTCAAGAGGTAAAGATAGGAAGATCAGAAGTTCAAGGTCATCTTCAGATGTGTTGTGAGTTCACTCTTGCTTGAATTCTCCATGTTACAAGAACCTCTGCCTTTAAAACAAAAACAAAACAAAAATAAAATAAAACAAAAACAAAAAACCAACAAAACAGGAGCTGGATGATAGTTATAGTTCAATTAGTAAAAGGACCTGATTTGAATTTGAAGCCCAGAGTACACATTAAAAAAAAAGGGGGGGGGGGCTGGAGAGATGGCCTAGCGCTTAAGAGCGCCAACTGCTCTTGTAGAGGACCCAGGTTCAATCCCCAGCACCCACATGGCGGCTGAGAACCGTCTTTGACTCCAGTTCCAGGGGAATCCGAGACCCTCTTCTGACCTCCGCGGCCTTGCATGACACGGGTGCACAAACCTACATGCAGACAGTACATTCATACACATACAAGAATAAATTTAAAAAAAAAATTTTTTTTTAAAAAGCCTGGAATGGGGTGGAGTGGGGTGGGGTGGGGGGAAGGGAAAGGGAAATACACCTGAACTGAATTGGAAAACGATGTATGAAATACACAAAGCATCAATAAAAAAAATTTTTTTTAATTAAAAAAAAAAGCCAAATATATACAGTACGGCCTGTTGGTAAGCCCAGCACTGGGGTGACAGAGATAAGAGGATCCCTTAATAGCTAGCCAGTTGAGCCAAATCACACCAGTGAGCCCTGGCCAAGAAGACTTTCTATTTTTTATTTTTTTATTTTTATTTATTTATTTATTTATTTATTTATTTATTTATTTTTTGGTCTTTCTGAGACAGGGTCTCCCTGTAGTCCCAGCTATCCTAGAACTCACTCTATAGACCAGGCTGGCCTTGAACTCACAAAGATCCACCTGCCTCTGCCTCCCAAGTGCTAGGATTAAAGGCGTGCGCCACCATGCCCAGCTTATTTTTTTTGTTTTTTTTGGTCTTTTAGAGACAGGGTCTCCCTGTAGCTCCAGTTGGCCTGGAACTCACTCTGTAGACCAGCCTGGCTTGAATTCACAGAGATCTGCCTGCCTCTGCCTCCCGTGCTGGGATCAAAGGCATGTGCTACCATGCCCAACTTCTGAACTACAATTCTTTATTTATTTATCTTTATTTTTATTTTTTTTTTTTGGTCTTTTCAGGACCGGGTCTCCCTTTAGTCCCTGCTGGCCTGAAGCTCGCTATGTAGACCAAGCTGGCCTTGAACTCACAGAGATCTGCCTGCTCTGCATCCCGAGTTCTGGGATTCAAACCCAGGTCCTCTGCAAGAGCAGTCAGTGCTCTTAACCACTGAGCCATCTCTCAAGCCCTGAACTACAATTCTTAATATGATTCCACATCAGTCATTAACTCGTTTTCCCCTCCCTATCTTTGAGACTTAAATTCCTCATAAGCAAAATGAAAAGCTAGACTGAGATCAGCTGAGGCTAATATCTTTTTTGAATTACAGTCGATGCCTGTGATAAGCTGATGAAATCTATGCATCTTGTTCCCAGCTAAATACACATTCACAAAACTATTATGGTTTCAAGGAATTCAGATACTCTGGTTTAGAATTAAATTATTTTCCCTCTGAAGATAAGATAATGTAAAGAGGAAAAAATAAGGAAATGAGTGATACTCTTATACATTACTCCTCCTGAAGTTAACAGCTTCGATGACATGTGTGGGCCGTCATACATTAATATGACTAAGGAGGTCACACAGCCAGCAGGGGGAGGAAAGGTCAGCATCGTAGCCCTGTTTCCCAATGGCCAGCTTTGGTGGCTCAAAGGGACAGGATGGCCAAGCCTTAATCTCTTCTGGCACATAGTCCCCAGGTCTTTCTAAAACTCAGACAGCCTGCCTCCTGGAGCAGTTTTCTGCCTAGAGGGCACACAGTTCCTAATTTTTCAACCTTCACTAAGGTAAAAGGATTCACAGAAATGAGTAGGTACTGCTTAAAAAAAAAAAAAAAAAGGTACTGAAGTGAACAGGGCAGCCAGCACTCCTAACCAAGGTGTGAGGTCAGAACTTCCTGATACCCAAACTTAGTAATTCAGAAACCATCTCTGAACTACTCAGCAAGGGAAAAATAATCAAATGGGCCAGAGCCATCCTTTGTTTTTCTTTCCAGGGCTAGGGATGGAACCCTGAGCTTTGTGCACACTAAGGAACCACTGTACCACGACACTACATGCCAGCCCTTGTTTTGTTCTGAGACAGGGTCTCAGTATGACTCCAAATTGGCCTTGAAGAATTTCAATCTTTGGAGCAGGAGAGATGGATCAGTGGGGTTAAGAGCACTGGCTACTCTTGTAGAAGATCTGGGTTTGGTTCCCAGCGCTGACATGGTGGCTAACAACTGTCCATAACTCCAGTTCCAGGGGACTCTGATGCCCTCCTCTGACCTCCCTGGGCATTGCATGACACAGGTACACTTATATACATGCAAGCAATACACTCACATAAAATTTTTAAATAATTTTTCTTTTGGTCTTTTTGAGACACGGTCTCCTTGTAGCCCAAGCTGTCCTAGAACTCACTATGCAGACCAGGCTGGCCTTGAACTCACAGAGATCCGCCTGCCTTTGCCTCCCAAGCACTGGGATTAAAGGCATGCACCACCACGGCCAGCTGCTTTTAATAACTTTTTAAGATTTTTTTTTTTTTATTTTATGTGTATGAGTGTATTGCCTGCATGTATGTAAATGCACCCATGTCTTACAGTGCCCTTGAAGGTCAGAAGGGAGGAGTCAGATTCCCTGGAATTGAAGTTACACGTGGCTCTTAGCCACCATTGAACTCGTTCTTCTGCAAGAGCAGCCAGTGCTCTTAACATCTGATCCATCTCTCCAGCCCTGAAAAAAAAAATTTTTTGTTTTTTTTTGGTCTTTTAGAGACAGGGTCTCCCTGTAGCTTTGGTGTCCTGGAACTTGCTCTGTAGACCAGGCTGGCTTTGAACTCACAAAGATCTGCCTGCCTCTGCCTCCCGAGTGCTAGGATTAAAGATGTGCACCACCACGCCCGGCCGTGCTCTAAACTTTAAAACAAATTACTTACTCATATATTATATGTGTTAATGGCTTTGCCTGCATTCATGTTAAGTGTACCACATGCATGTAAGGCCTACCAGAGGCAAGAGGATTTCAGATCCCCCTGGAACTGGAGTTATTAGCCAGAAATTTAAGATCATCCTCAGCAACATGAGGCCAGTCTATGACATGAGATGGTCTCAAGAAGAAAAGAAAGTCTGTTTCTTATCCTTTTTTTTCTTTCTTTCTTTCTTTCTTTCTTTCTCCCTTCCTTCCTTCCTTCCTTCCTTCCTTCCTTCCTTCCTTCCTTCCTTCCTTCCTTCCTTCCCTCCCTCCCTCCCTCCCCCTCCCCCTCCTCCTCCTCCTCCTCCTCCTCCTCCTCCTCGTCCTCCAAAGTCAATGTATCCTGTGGTCTGAATAAACTTTGCTAACCCTAACTCCTTTGAGTGTGCATACGTGTGACAGGGACTTACTGCACAGCCCAGGCTAGCTTCAATTTATGATCCTCTGCCTGGTCCTCCTGAGTACTAAGCCTGACTTCCATCCCTTTTGTTGTGTAGTTAGATTGAGGAACGTAGACACTGCCCATTTGGTCTTTCAGAGAGGAACTCTTTGTGTCAGGAGCAGATGGGATGGGGCACCAGGATAAATCATGATACAAACTATGACCAAGGATGTACCAGAAATGGAGCTCAGTGGATGGTAGTGTATGTCTTTAACTCCCAGCACTTAGGAGGTGAAATAGGATTCCTAACCTGAGCCTAGGAGTTTGAGAACAGGTTGAACAACATAACGAGATCCTGCCTTGAAAAAAAAAAAGTGAAATTCATGTTAACAAGTTTAGACTTTAGGCCAGGTGGAGCAGCACACACCTTTAATCCCAGTACTCAAGAGGCAGATAGGCAGGTGGATCACAGTGAGACCCTGTCTCACAAAAAAGGGCAGGGGGAGGGGGGAGAAACACGCCTCCTGCTTCCACCTACCCAGTGCTGGGAGTTACAGGTGTGCTACCACACCGGCGGCTGTGCTGTACTGAGGATGGAACCACTGCTTTGTGCATACTGGACAAGCATGCTACCAGCTGAGCCACATCCCCAGCCCCAACACAGGCTTTCACCTGCAGCATATGACAGGCTAAACAGAAGAACTTCCCAAAGAGATGACGGTACCAGAGGCTGGGAAATGGAAGGACAGGAGAATCCCTGTAACAGTGTGCTGTGAGAGAAAACCACTCTACCCAGAAACAGGACAGGAGAACTGGAGGGCCCTTGCCAGCCAGCACCGGGATCCCACAGTGTACATGAGCCAGCCAGCACCAGGATCCCAGTGTACATGGGCCAGCCAGCACAGGAATCTCAGTGTACATGGACCCAGCCTCCCAGGGCATCTCCATCAGCTGTATTCCCTCTAATTACTCCAGCATAAGTGCCCGAGCAGGCACTTATTATACCTGTTCTATCTTTATTTGGCCCCCAGGCTCCCCAGCTCCCCTTTTCCCTGGTTTCCTGTCAATATGCTGCCTCTGGCCAAGTAGTGGCAAAGGAGGAAGAAACAGCATCAAGAAATGAGAAAGGGGCTGATCCCCTTAAGGCTCCCTCACAGAGCTGGTAACTGACTTACTGCCCACCTCCCGGGGAGGACTCTGCTTCTCCAGGGTCTGGTTTTCTTCACATGGAGGCCTCCTCCTCCCCTTCTGACCATGTGACAGCTCCCCTAGACCTTTGATATAATTTATACCTTGCCAGGGACCAACTCTTTCCCACCACTGTGAAGGAGAGGGAAAATATATATATATAAATACGTCGGAAATCTATAACGAGGTCTTCTTGGAGGGCAAGACACGGGGAGAGTTAGAAGCAGCGTCAATTGCTCTTTGGGGGTTTTAGTTCAAGCCAAGGTCTGCTTCCAGCAATCAACCATTAAAACAAGCCGGCCAAAGTAACAGCACAGTTTATTCTGATCATTTAATTTGAAGTGTCAATAAATTAAACTTCAATCAATTAAACTAGGTGTGCAATAACCCAGATGGACACCCCGACACCAACATAATCACAATAAAAATTTTTATGGCTGCCAGGGACCTCACCGGGGGCAGCGCTGGCACGGCTCGCGCCCTAGCTGAGAAATATATCTCCAAAGCACAGGAAGGAGATTGCTTCTTCTAACGAAATGGAGGGGCCAAGCACCAGCAAGGACGCAGCTGGGAGAGGGGCACAGGGGACTGCCAAGAACGAGATGGGAGTGCTTTGGGGGCTTAATGTAATTGATACCTTTGCCCAAGGCAGGGGGAGGGGGCAGTCAGGCCAAGTGTCTCTACTGTGAGTGCCAGAGGAATTTAACAAAAGTCCTGTTAGATGATTCAGGAAGCAAAGGCCACAGAGCCACTGTCAACCTTAGAGAGTCGTTGATGTTGACCCTCCACATACATGTACATCCCGGTGTACTTTGGACAACCTAATTTTCTTTTTTTTATGGTCTTTGTGAGACAGGATCTCCCTGTAGCTGCAGCTGTCCTGGAACTCACTCTGTAGACCAGGCTGGCCTTGAACTCACAGAGATTCACTTGTCTCTGCCTCCCAAGTGCTAGGATTAAAGGCATGCGCCACCACACCTGGTATAGACAACCTGATTTTTTTTTTTTTTTTGGTCTTTTCGAGACAGGGTCTCCCTGTAGCCCCAGCTGTCCTGGAACTCACTCTGTAGACCAGGCTGGCCTTGAACTCACAAAGATCCGCCGGCCTCTGCCTCCCAAGTGCTAGGATTAAAGGCGTGCGCCACCACTCCCGGCGACAACCTGATTTTTGAATGAGACATGGAAATAAGGATTCTTCTGTCAGTTTTAGGATAATGCGTGCTGGGAGGAACGGAATAAAATAACACCTGTGTACAAGGCCCCAAACTGCTAGGATAATTCAGCTTTGAAGGTGGAAAAACAGCAAAGACATAAGGAAAATGTAAATCATCAACTTTAAGATTCTGGGTTATAAGCCGGGCGCAGAGGCAGGCAGATCTCTGTGAGTTCAATACCAGCCTGGTCTACAGAGTGAGTTCCAGCCAGCTGGGGCTATAGGGAGACCCTGTCTCGAAAAGACAAAAAAAAAAAAAAAAAAAGATTCTGGGTTAGAAATGGATGGAGAATGATGGGCTGGAGAGATGGCTCAGAGTTAAGAGCACTGCCTGCTCTTGCAGAGGACCCGGGTTCCATTCCCAGCAACTCATATGGGGCTAAGACCTGTCTTTAAGCTAGGCGTGACGGCGCACGCCTTTAATCCTAGCACTTGGGAGGCAGATGCAGGCGGATCTCTGTGAGTTCAAGGCCAGCCTGGTCTACAAAGTCCAGGCACCCAGAGCTACAGGGAGACCCTGTCTCAAAAAGACCAAAAAAAAATATTATGTGCATGAGTTACACATACACTTACATGTTTATTTATTCATTATTTTATGCGTATGAGTGTATTTTATATGTGATGTATATAATGCAAATGCATGTAGTCTGGTAAGAGGGCGTTATCCTCTGGAACTGGAGTTATGGATGGTTGGTTGTTAGCCACCATGATGGGTGCTGGGAATTGAACCGGGTCCTCTGCAAGAGCAATCAGTGCTCTTAACCACTGAGTCATCTCTCCAGCCCCACAAATAAAATATTTTTTAACTTCCAGAGTGCTAAGATTAAAGGCGTGCACCACCACACCCGGTTTAACTTTTTTTAAGATACAGCTGTAAAAAAAAAAAGATAAAAAAAGATAAAAAAAGATACTGTTGTAAAACAAAATAGCAATAGCAGGACATGGCAGTACACACCTGTAACCCCAATATCGGAAAGGGGGAACAAGACAGCCTAGGCCATAAGACTGCTCAAAATAACAATGTTGAAAAGAACTGACACAAAGGAAGAAAGATACCAGGAACTCTTTAAGATCACCACAGGAACTGATACCTGTTATTGCTATTGTTGTTTTGGTATTTTTGAGACAGGATTCCCTGTAGCCCCAGCTGGCCTGGAACTTGTTTATGTAGACAGGCTAGTCTCAAACTCAGAGAGATATACCTGAGTGCTGGAATGAAATTAAAGGCATGCACCACCACACCCGGCTCTCTCTCTCTCTCTCTCTCTCTCTCTCTCTCTATATATATATATATATAATATATATATATTATATATATATATTATACAATACATATATATGTAGCTGTACATTGAAGAGGTGTGACAGACAATTAAAAAAAAAGCCTGACGAGGTGGGGCACGCCTTTAATCCAGCACTTGGTAGGCAGAGGCAGGTGGATCTTTATGAGTTCAAGGTCAGCCTAGTCTACAGAGTGAGTTCCATGACAGCTGGGGCTACAGGGAGACCCTGTCTCAAAAAGACCAAAAAAAAAAAAAAAAAGACAGACAATATATATACAGAGAAACCTGGTGAGGCTGAAAGACTGCAAGTGAGCCCAACCTAGGCTACATAATGAGACTCCCTCCCCACAAAATAGAGACTTTAGGAAATCAAAATTAAATCTTGTTTTAACATTACTTCCCGGAGCAACCCTCCTTCCCTGCACCTGTTTCCCTTAATTCCATTACACAGGTTGCTCATAATAAAAAAATAAAAAAATCAGTATAGCTTTTAATGCAAAGGTCAGGATGTCTGAGCAAGTTAGGAAGGATCTGGGAGTGCAGCAGGTTAGGTACAGCTTCAAGTGGAAGATCGAAGAAGAAAGCTGAAACTGACCCACTGAGCAAGAAGGGGCAGAGAACGAAGAGAAGAGAAAATGACAGAGGTAAAAGGGGGGCTTCCTCATGTAGCATCTATCTTCCTCATCCTATTACTTTAACCCAGTTGTTTAATTTAACTTAATTTATTTTCTTAGGTTTTATGAAATGACAAGATCTCACTGTAGCCCGAGCTGGCCTCAATCTAGAAGTTAAGACTCTTCCCTCAGCCTCCTGCATGCTAAGATTATAGGTGTGTGCCACCAGCCTCCATCCTGGTTAAAAGGATAAAAACTTCCGCCGGGCGTGGTGGCGCACGCCTTTAATCCTAGCACTTGGGAGGTAGAGGCAGGTGGATCTTCATGATCTCAAGGCCAGCCTGGTCTACAAAGTGAGTTCCGGACAGCTGGGGCTAACAGGGAGACCCTGTCTTGATCCAGGAACAGCTGGGGCTACAGGGAGACCCTGTCTTGAAAAGACCAAAAAAAAAAAGAAAAAAAAAAAAAAAAGGATAAAACTTCCAAGGATAGAATCTGAGGATTCTATCCAAGTCTGTTCCCAGATTAAGATTGTCCAGTAGAGAAAATACTTAAAATTACTCAGATGTTAAGCATTTTGCCTAGACTTGACCAACTCATACATGGAAAATAAATTTTTGAATTTGAAAGATGGAAGTGAAACCTATTATTCTCTTTTACTGACAACAGTTTAATACGTTTGCTTCTTTGGAAAGAGGCTTGTAATTAAATTCAAGGAAGGAAGCTAGATGTCAAAATTCTCATACCTACACAGATTCAAACTCACACATCACCAAATTACCAATCATTGCACTTGAGAGTCTCCCTCTGGTCCCTTTCTAAAGAAAGGACAGTGTTTGTTTTGTCTTTTTCGAAACAGGGTCTCTTCCTGTAGCCCTAGCTGTCTGGAACTCACTTCTGTAGACCAGACTGGTCTTAACTCACAAAGATCCGCCTGCCTCCCGAGTGCTAGGAGTTAAAGGCGTGTGCCACCATGCCCGGCTAAGGCAGTGTTTTATTTTAACATAAAGGTCCCCTTTTAAAGAAGGGGCAGTGTTTTATTTGGACAAACAAAAGATCTATCACATCGATGAGAGAGCTGACACCCTCCTACAGACACCACAATTTTCACATAACCAGAGAGGAAAAAGCCTTCCTGTAGATCCTACGGAAAGAGTTCCTAAAGTCTTGTTGAGGAAGGAAGACAAAATAAGGAGTCAGGAAAAATATTCCACAATCTCTGTTAACTCTATCAGGTATTCCAGAACTTTTTAATGGAATGCTTATTCTCAAGCATGAACAGAACTATATACTAAGGATTAACATGAAAACGAAAGCATTTTTTTGAAGGCAAGTGAAGTGGCATGGAATTACCAGGAGTTAATAGAGATCTGACAGCCACCAGGAGGAGCCGGTGCCAACAAAACATCTCTATTCTGTTTTACAACTTGAGGGGAATATGGAGGTTTGGGGAAATTCAAATCAAGCTGGTCCACAATGCTAACGAAGGGAGCACTTGGAGGATGCCGATCCATACTTGGAACTGTATGAATCCTAAGGACACCGCATGCTCTCTCCAACTTTGTACCACCGC
The DNA here is from genome assembly GCA_009823505.1 of Rhizomys pruinosus. Lineage (NCBI taxonomy): Eukaryota > Metazoa > Chordata > Mammalia > Rodentia > Spalacidae > Rhizomys > Rhizomys pruinosus. Next base: position 1,094,647 of record VZQC01006477.1, read on the forward strand.
CTCTCCACCCTCTCACCGGCACGGCTTCCTACTCTAAGCCGAGGCTCTCTGGCTTCGGCCTAGGCCCTGCACTTACTCCTCGGACCAGCAGGAGCTCCGGTCCCAGAGACCTCCCCGAAACCCCTCTCTCCCCCGGCCCAGCCGCTGAACCCCGACTCCCAGCCCCTCTGAACACCGCTGCGGCTCCTCCGCCCCTCTGACTCCTACCAAAATCAGTGCCTCCATCTTGCCCAGCCGCTGCTGCCGACGTGGAGTCGCAAAAGCAACGTCGCCTCTGATTGGCCCTGAGTCCTCACTAATCCCCGCCCAACAGAAGTGTCATTGGATAAGACTAAGCCAGCCTTTCCGTAAGAACCAATCAGTGTACTCTATCGCTTCCCGGAAGCAAGTTGTCCAACCAGAAGCAGTAGGCGTCTGATGGTCATCTAAACCACCCAATAAAAAGCCAAAGTATCACCATTGACTGGGGCGGGAGGGTCAGTGGGCGGGGCTGTTTCCATGGGGAACAGAGGAAGCGGTTGTTACTTTGCTATTGGCAGGAAGGAGGCCACGAGATCTTCTCGGCTTGTGATTCACACCCGCTGTAGGGGGCGCTGTGTCTCCTTAGCCCTCAACACTGGCCTCGCAGACGGAATCCTTCCCTACTCCCGACTCCCAGCGCCCCCACTAGGTCCTCCTTGATATCTAGGGCTGCTATGGTGAGTCCCTCAAGTCCCTCCAGCATCCTCACGGAAGTTGCACTACCACTAAGTTAGAGCCAATCAGTTACAGCCAAGAGATGGCCAACGGCTTAACTAGATAAACCAAGGCTTCCTTAAGCTAGAGTCCCTGGCTTTGTTGAGCCCAAGGTAGACAAAAAGCCATTGAGTTTATGAAAGGTTTTGTTTGGGGGCCTGAAGATGGCTCAGAGGACAAAAGGCGCCTGTCTCCAAACCTGATGACCTGCGTTACATCCCTGGGGCTCACGTGGTGGAAGAGTTGTTCTTTGACCTCCACATGTGCATCCTCGCCCTCCCCCCAAAATAATTTTTTTAGGTTTATTTTTTATTTTTTATATGTGTGAACGTACTGTCTGCATGTAGGTTGGTGCACCCGTATTTTATTGTGTGTGAGTTTATTGTCTGTCTGTATGTAAGCGCACCATTGTTGTGCAATGCCATGGAGATCAGAAGAGGGCATCAGATTCTCCTGGAATTGGAGTTGTGGACCATTGTTAGCTGCCTCTGTGGTGCTGGGAATGGAATCTAGGTCTTCTGCAAGAGCAGACCAATGTCTTAACCTCTGAGCCCTCTCTCCAATCTCAATAATTAAGTAATATTTTAATGTAATACGATTTTTTTCCTTTGGTTCCATATGAACTAAAATGCTAGAGCTTTGGAAATCAGAGGGGTAGAACGAAAGAGAAAGGGCAGAGCAGAAAGGGGCAGAAAACATGCATTCTGAATGAACAAAGGATCTGTGGTTTTCCAAGTGAGGAGCCGTTGCAAAGTGAGAAAAGAGAAGTTTGTCGAATGCTGGGATTTCACAATAGAGAGGGGTATGAAGTTTGGTTCCCCCATTCCTGTTTCTTGGCCCCCACAATCCAATGCCACCCCCACTTTAGAAACTGTCTCTCCAAGAACAGTATTAAAACTTACCTGCTGGGTGGAGAGATGGCCTAGCGGTTAAGCGCCGGACCGCTCTTACAAGAGAGACCCGGGTTCGATCCCCAGCACCCACATTGGCCGGCCGAGAACCGTCGAAAACTCCAATTCCAGGAGAAACTCCAGTTCCAGGGGAATCCCGAGCCGTCTTTCTGACCTCCGCGGCATCTGCACGACACGGGGGCACAAAACTTGCATGCACGACAGTACATTCATAACACATAAAGAATATAAATAAAATTAAAAAAAAAAAAAAAAAAACTTACCTGCTTTGGGGCTGGAGAGATGGCTAGCGATTAATGGAGCCACAACCCTCTTGTCAGAGGACCCGGGGTTCGATCCCCAGCACCCACCATGGCGGCACAGAGTCGTCTGAAACTCCAAATTCCAGGAGAAACTCCAGCTCCAGGGGAATCCGAGACCCTCTTCGGACCTCCGCGGCATTGACAACGACACGGGTGCACGACTGATGCAGACAGTAACATTGAATACACATACAGAAATAAATTTAAAAAAAAAAAAAAAAGTTTTAAAACTTACCTGCTTGTTTTTTTTATTATAATTTTGGAGCAGAGTCGAGAAAAATATAAAACAACAACAAAATTAATTAATCATTAATATATGCTAAGGAAAATAATGATTTTTCTGATGAAGTCCCGTAGGATTAGGCTTGAACTAGACCAGATGAAAGTTTGGCTTTTTTTGTTTTTTCTCTAAACTGACCCCTGTGCCTGTACCATTCAGTGGAACTATTTCTTGTCATGACAGCTTAATGATAATACTAACATTTTCTGCCTAGTGTGGTAGTGCCACACCTTTAATCCTAAGCACTTTGGGAGGCAGAGGCAGGCCGGAACTTTTTGAGTTCAAGGCCAGCCTGGTTCTACAGAGCAAGTTCCAGACAGCTGGGCTACAGGGAGACCCTGTTCTGATAAGACAAAAAAAAAAAAAAATCCTAACATTTTCTGCTCCATTTATTAATGTGCCTGGGGCAAAAATGCTAAGCCACTGAATATTGTTCTTATTATTTCATATAGTAGGTAGGGTTTTGTTTTTGTTTGTTTTACCTGTATGAGTTGTAACTGCCTGCATGTATGTAAGTGCACTCGTGTTGTGCAATGCCTAGAGGTCAGAAGAAGGCATAATCGGACTCCATGAAACTGTAGTGTCATTGTTAGCTACCATGTGGGTGCTGAGGAACTGAACCCCTGTTCTTCTGCAAGAGCCAATACTCTTGACCATTGAACCATCTTTCCACATTCCTTGTTCATTTTTTTTTTTTTTTTGAGGACAAGTGTTCACAATAGCAGGCTGCCCTCAACTCTCAGAAATCCCCCTACTTCAGCCTCCTGAGTGCTGAGATTACTGATGTGAGCCAGCAGGCGTGGCTTTGCTACCATGCTTTTCTTAGAACCATGTGCTCATGCCGTTTTAATCCTAGCACTTGGAGGCAGAGGCAGGCCGGCAGTCTTTGTCAGTTCAAGGCCAGCCTGGTCTACAGGCTGATTCTAGGACAGCTGGGGCTACAGTAGAGAGACCCTGTTCTAAAAGACATAAAAAAAAAAAAAAAACAGTATGAGATCCTTTGCTTGTGCCCAGGCTGCATCCACCTCTCTTAGTTCTAACTAGTTGAGGAGGCTAAAACAGGAGGATCACTTGAGAAACCAGGAGTCCCAGCCCATCCTTGGCAATCAAATGGGACCCTGACTCAAAAAAAGGGGAAGAAGGTAGAGCTAGGAACAGAGTAGCATGTCTTCCCAGCACCCACAAAGCCCTCAGTTCTATCCTCAGTCCCACATTTAACTGGCATGGTGGCACACACATCTTCTCCTTTTTTTTGGGAGTGGAGGGAGAAGGAAGAGGGTCAGAGTTCAAGTTCATCCTCAGATACACATCAGGTTTGAGGCCAGACCTAGGGTAATACAGACCTGGTCTCAAGGAGGGGAAAAGTGCTGGTATCCACTGAGCCATCTCAGCCCAAACTACTAACAACAATTTTGTCTCTTTCTTTCCTTCCCCTTCCCCTTCCCTTCTCCTCCCCTTCCCCTTCCCTTCTCCTTCCCCTTCCCCTTCCCTCTTCCCCTTCCCCTCCCTTCTCCCCTCCCTCCCCTTCCTTTCTTTGTTCTTTCTTCTTTCCTTGCAGAATCTCTTTCATCCTCTACCCGCAGCCCATATGGGCTCCCAGGATACACACTCAGGTTTCAGGCTTGGCAGCACTTGGGGCCATCTGTCTGCAGTCCATATTTTATTATATTTGAGGCAGACTCTTATGAGCCCAGGCTGGCTCATAACTCACTACGTAAAAAGAATGACCTTGAACTTCCTACCATTCCCGTGAGTGCTGGGAAACAAACTCAGGACTTTCTGAGTAGCTTGGGCAAGCTGGACGAAGTCTCTATCAACTGAGCTACATCAGCAACCTTCTCTCCTCTTCCTGTTTTTTTTTATTTTTTTTATTTGTATGCGTATGAGTGTACTGTCTGCATGTATGTAAGTGCATCACCTNAAAAAAAAAAAAAAAAAAAAAAAAAAAAAAGATTCTGGGTTAGAAATGGATGGAGAATGATGGGGCTGGAGAGATGGCTCAGAGGTTAAGAGCACTGCCTGCTCTTGCAGAGGACCCGGGTTCCATTCCCAGCACTCATATGGTGGCTAAGACCTGTCTTTAAGCTAGGCGTGACGGCGCACGCCTTTAATCCTAGCACTTGGGAGGCAGATGCAGGCGGATCTCTGTGAGTTCAAGGCCAGCCTGGTCTACAAAGTTCCAGGACACCCAGAGCTACAGGGAGACCCTGTCTCAAAAAGACAAAAAAAAAATATTATGTGCATGAGTTACACATACACTTACATGTTTATTTATTCATTATTTTATGCGTATGAGTGTATTGCCTGCATGTATGTAAATGCACCTGTCATGTAGTACCCATGGAGGTCAGAAGAGGGCGTCATATCCTCTGGAACTGGAGTTATGGATGGTTGGTTGTTAGCCACCATGTGGGTGCTGGGAATTGAACCCGGGTCCTCTGCAAGAGCAATCAGTGCTCTTAACCACTGAGTCATCTCTCCAGCCCCACAAATAAAATATTTTTTAACTTCCAGAGTGCTAAGATTAAAGGCGTGCACCACCACACCCGGTTTAACTTTTTTTAAGATACTGCTGTTAAAAAAAAAAAGATAAAAAAGATAAAAAAAAGATACTGTTGTAAAACAAAATAGCAATAGCAGGACATGGCAGTACACACCTGTAACCCCAATATCGGAAAGGGGGAACAAGACAGCCTAGGCCATAAGACTGCTCAAAATAACAATGTTGAAAAGAACTGACACAAAGGAAGAAAGATACCAGGAACTCTTTAAGATCACCACAGGAACTGATACCTGTTATTGCTATTGTTGTTTTGGTATTTTTGAGACAGGATCTCCCTGTAGCCCCAGCTGGCCTGGAACTTGTTATGTAGAACATGCTAGTCTCAAACTCAGAGAGATATACCTGAGTGCTGGAATGAAATTAAAGGCATGCACCACCACACCCGGCTCTCTCTCTCTCTCTCTCTCTCTCTCTCTCTCTATATATATATTATATTATATATATATATATATATATATATAATTATATCATATACATATATATGTAGCTGTACATTGAAGAGGTGTGACAGCAATTAAAAAAAAAGCCTGACGAGGTGGGGGCACGCCTTTAATCTAGCAATTGGTAGGCAGAGGCAGGTGGATCTTTGTATGAGTTCAAGGTCAGCCTAGTCTACAGAGTGAGTTCCATGACAGCTGGGGCTACAGGGAGACCCTGTCTCAAAAGACCAAAAAAAAAAAAAAAAGACAGACAATATATATACAGAGAAAACCTGGTGAGGCTGAAAGACTGCAAGTGAGCCCAACCTAGGCTACATAATGAGACTCCCTCCCCACAAAATAGAGACTTTAGGAAATCAAAATTAAATCTTGTTTTAAACATTACTTCCCGGAGCAACCCTCCTTCCCTGCACCTGTTTCCCTTAATTCCATTACACAGGTTGCATCATAATTAAAATAAAAAAATCAGTATAGCTTTTAATGCAAAGGTCAGGATGTCTGAGCAAGTTAGGAAGGATCTGGGAGTGCAGCAGGTTAGGTACAGCTTCAAGTGGAAGATCGAAGAAGAAAGCTGAAACTGACCCACTGAGCAAGAAGGGGCAGAAAACGAAGAGAAGAGAAAATGACAGAGGTAAAAGGGGGGCTTCCTCATGTAGCATCTATCTTCCTCATCCTATTACTTTAACCCAGTTGTTTAATTTAACTTAATTTATTTTCTTAGGTTTTATGAAATGACAAGATCTCACTGTAGCCCGAGCTGTCCTCAATCTAGAAGTTAAGACTCTTCCTCAGCCTCCTGCATGCTAAGATTAAGGTGTGTGCCACCAGCCTCCATCCTGGTTAAAAGGATAAAAACTTCGCGCCGGGCGTGGTGGCGCACGCCTTTAATCCTAGCACTTGGGAGGTAGAGGCAGGTGGATCTTCATGAGTTCAAGGCCAGCCTGGTCTACAAAGTGAGTTCCAGGACAGCTGGGGCTACAGGGAGACCCTGTCTTGATCCAGGACAGCTGGGGCTACAGGGAGACCCTGTCTTGAAAAGACCAAAAAAAAAAAGAAAAAAAAAAAAAAAAGGGATAAAAACTTCCAAGGATAGAATCTGAGGATTCTATCCAAGTCTGTTCCCAGATTAAGATTGTCCAGTAGAGAAAATACTTAAAATTACTCAGATGTTAAGCATTTTGCCTAGACTTGACCAACTCATACATGGAAAATAAATTTTTGATATTTGAAAGGATGGAAGTGAAACCTATTATTCTCTTTTACTGACAACAGTTTAATACGTTTGCTTCTTTGGAAAGAGGCTTGTAATTAAATTCAAGGAAGGAAGCTAGATGTCAAAATTCTCATACATACACAGATTCAAACTCACACATCACCAAATTACCAATCATTGCACTTGAGAGTCTCCCTCTGGTCCCTTTCTAAAGAAAGGACAGTGTTTGTTTTGTCTTTTTCGAAACAGGGTCTCTTCCTGTAGCCCCAGCTGTCCTGGAACTCACTCTGTAGACCAGACTGGTCTTGAACTCACAAAGATCCGCCTGCCTCCCGAGTGCTAGGATTAAAGGCGTGTGCCACCATGCCCGGCTAAGGCAGTGTTTTATTTTAACATAAAGGTCCCCTTTTAAAGAAGGGGCAGTGTTTTATTTGGACAAACAAAAGATCTATCACATCGATGAGAGAGCTGACACCCTCCTACAGACACCACAATTTTCACATAACCAGAGAGGAAAAAGCCTTCCTGTAGATCCTACGGAAAGAGTTCCTAAAGTCTTGTTGAGGAAGGAAGACAAAATAAGGAGTCAGGAAAAATATTCCACAATCTCTGTTAACTCTATCAGGTATTCCAGAACTTTTTAATGGAATGCTTATTCTCAAGCATGAACAGAACTATATACTAAGGATTAACATGAAAACGAAAGCATTTTTTTGAAGGCAAGTGAAGTGGCATGGAATTACCAGGAGTTAATAGAGATCTGACAGCCACCAGGAGGAGCCGGTGCCAACAAAACATCTCTATTCTGTTTTACAACTTGAGGGGAATATGGAGGTTTGGGGAAATTCAAATCAAGCTGGTCCACAATGCTAACGAAGGGAGCACTTGGAGGATGCCGATCCATACTTGGAACTGTATGAATCCTAAGGACACCGCATGCTCTCTCCAACTTTGTACCACCGCCTCTCCACCCTCTCACCGGCACGGCTTCCTACTCTAAGCCGAGGCTCTCTGGCTTCGGCCTAGGCCCTGCACTTACTCCTCGGACCAGCAGGAGCTCCGGTCCCAGAGACCTCCCCGAAACCCCTCTCTCCCCCGGCCCAGCCGCTGAACCCCGACTCCCAGCCCCTCTGAACACCGCTGCGGCTCCTCCGCCCCTCAGACTCCTACCAAAATCAGTGCCTCCATCTTGCCCAGCCGCTGCTGCCGACGTGGAGTCGCAAAAGCAACGTCGCCTCTGATTGGCCCTGAGTCCTCACTAATCCCCGCCCAACAGAAGTGTCATTGGATAAGACTAAGCCAGCCTTTCCGTAAGAACCAATCAGTGTACTCTATCGCTTCCCGGAAGCAAGTTGTCCAACCAGAAGCAGTAGGCGTCTGATGGTCATCTAAACCACCCAATAAAAAGCCAAAGTATCACCATTGACTGGGGCGGGAGGGTCAGTGGGCGGGGCTGTTTCCATGGGGAACAGAGGAAGCGGTTGTTACTTTGCTATTGGCAGGAAGGAGGCCACGAGATCTTCTCGGCTTGTGATTCACACCCGCTGTAGGGGGCGCTGTGTCTCCTTAGCCCTCAACACTGGCCTCGCAGACGGAATCCTTCCCTACTCCCGACTCCCAGCGCCCCCACTAGGTCCTCCTTGATATCTAGGGCTGCTATGGTGAGTCCCTCAAGTCCCTCCAGCATCCTCACGGAAGTTGCACGACCACCAAGTTAGAGCCAATCAGTTACAGCCAAGAGATGGCCAACGGCTTAACTAGATAAACCAAGGCTTCCTTAAGCTAGAGTCCCTGGCTTTGTTGAGCCCAAGGTAGACAAAAAGCCATTGAGTTTATGAAAGGTTTTGTTTGGGGGCCTGAAGATGGCTCAGAGGACAAAAGGCGCCTGTCTCCAAACCTGATGACCTGCGTTACATCCCTGGGGCTCACGTGGTGGAAGAGTTGTTCTTTGACCTCCACATGTGCATCCTCGCCCCTCCCCCCCAAAATTAATTTTTTTAGGTTTATTTTTTATTTTTTATATGTGTGAACGTACTGTCTGCATGTAGGTTGGTGCACCCGTATTTTATTGTGTGTGAGTTTATTGTCTGTCTGTATGTAAGCGCACCATTGTTGTGCAATGCCATGGAGATCAGAAGAGGGCATCAGATTCTCCTGGAATTGGAGTTGTGGACCATTGTTAGCTGCCCTGTGGGTGCTGGGAATGGAATCTGAGGCTTCTGCAAGAGCAACCAATGCTCTTAACCTCTGAGCCCTCTCTCCAATCTCAATAATTAAGTAATATTTTAATGTAATACGATTTTTTTCCTTTGGTTCCATATGAACTAAAATGCTAGAGCTTTGGAAATCAGAGGGGTAGAACGAAAGAGAAAGGGCAGAGCAGAAAGGGGCAGAAAACATGCATTCTGAATGAACAAAGGATCTGTGGTTTTCCAAGTGAGGAGCCGTTGCAAAGTGAGAAAAGAGAAGTTTGTCGAATGCTGGGATTTCACAATAGAGAGGGGTATGAAGTTTGGTTCCCCCATTCCTGTTTCTTGGCCCCCACAATCCAATGCCACCCCCACTTTAGAAACTGTCTCTCCAAGAACAGTATTAAAACTTACCTGCTGGGGGCTGGAGAGATGGCCTAGCGGTTAAGAGCGCCGACCGCTCTTACAGAGGACCCGGGTTCGATCCCCAGCACCCACATGGCGGCCGAGAACCGTCTGAAACTCCAATTCCAGGAGAACTCCAGTTCCAGGGGAATCCGAGACCGTCTTCTGACCTCCGCGGCATTGCACGACACGGGTGCACAAACTTGCATGCAGACACGACAGTACATTCATACACATAAAGAAAATAAATAAAATTAAAAAAAAAAAAAAAAAACTTACCTGCTTTGGGGGCTGGAGAGATGGCCTAGCGTTAAGAGCACCAACCCTCTTTAGAGGACCCGGGTTCGATCCCCAGCACCCACCATGGCGGCCAAGAGTCGTCTGAAACTCCAATTCCAGGAGAACTCCAGCTCCAGGGGAATCCGAGACCCTCTTCGGACCTCCGCGGCATTGCACGACACGGGTGCACATCCTGCATGCAGACAGTACATTGATACACATACAGAAATAATTTAAAAAAAAAAAAAGTTTTAAAACTTACTGCTTGTTTTTTTTTATTATAATTTTGGAGCAGAGTCGAGAAAAATATAAAACAACACAAAATTAATTACATCATTAATATATGCTAAGGAAAATAATGATTTTTCTGATGAAGTCCCGTAGGATTAGGCTTGAACTAGACCAGATGAAAGTTTGGCTTTTTTTGTTTTTTCTCTAAACTGACCCCTGTGCCTGTACCATTCAGTGGAACTATTTCTTGTCATGACAGCTTAATGATAATACTAACATTTTCTGCCTAGTGTGGTGGTGCACACCTTTAATCCTAAGCACTTGGAGGCAGAGGCAGGCGGACTTTTGTGAGTTCAAGGCCAGCCTGGTCTACAGAGCAAGTTCCAGGACAGCTGGGCTACAGGGAGACCCTGTTCGAAAAGACAAAAAAAAAAAAAACCTAACATTTTCTGCTCATTTATTAATGTGCTGGGCAAAAATGCTAAGCCACTGAATTATTGTTCTATTATTTCATATAGTAGGTAGGGTTTTGTTTTTGTTTGTTTTACCTGTATGAGTGTAACTGCCTGCATGTATGTAAGTGCACTCGTGTTGTGCAATGCCTGAGGGGTAGAAGATGCTTGGACATGAAACTGAGTGATTGTTAGCTACCATGTGGGTGCTGAGGAACTGAACCCCTGTCTTCTGCAAGAGCCAATACTCTTGACCATTGAACCATCTTTCCAATTCCTTGTTCATTTTTTTTTTTTTTTGAGACAAGGTTTCACAATAGCAGGCTGCCCTCAACTCTCAGAAATCCCCCTACTTCAGCCTCCTGAGTGCTGAGATTACTGATGTGAGCCAGCAGGCGTGGCTTTGCTACCATGCTTTTCTTAGAACCATGTGCTCATGCCTTTAATCCTAGCACTTGGGAGGCAGAGGCAGGCGGATCTTTGTCAGTTCAAGGCCAGCCTGGTCTACAGAGTGAGTTCTAGGACAGCTGGGGCTACAGAGAGAGACCCTGTCTCTAAAAGACCAATAAAAAAAAAAAAAAAACATATGGATCTTTGCTTTTGCCCAGGCTGCATCCACCTCTCTTAGTTCTAACTAGTTGAGGAGGCTAAAACAGGAGGATCACTTGAGACCAGGAGTCCCAGCCCATCCTTGGCAATCAAATGGGACCCTGACTCAAAAAAAGGGGAAGAAGGTAGCAGCTAGGAACAGAGTAGCATGTCTTCCCAGCACCCACAAAGCCCTCAGTTCTATCCTCAGTACCACATTAACTGGGCATGGTGGCACACACTTTTTTTTTGGGGGGGGAGAGAGAAGATCGAGTTCAAGTTCATCCTCAGATACACATCAGGTTTGAGGCCACCTAGGGTACATAAGACCTGGTCTCAAGGAGGGGAAAAGTGCTGGTATCCACTGAGCCATCTCACACCAACTCTAACACAATTTTGTCTCTTTCTTTCCTTCCCCTTCCCCTTCCCTTCTTCCTCCCCTTCCCCTTCCCTTCTCCTCCCTTCCCCTTCCTCTTCCCCTTCCCCTCCTCTCCCTCCCCTCCCCTTCCTTTCTTTGTTCTTTCTTCTTTCCTTGCAGATCTCTTTCATCCTCTACCCCCAGCCCATATGGGCTCCCAGGATACAACTCAGGTTTCAGGCTTGGCAGCCTTGGGGCCATTCTGCCAGTCCTATTTTATTTATTTTGAGGCAGACTCTTTATGTAGCCCAGGCTGGCCTCAAAACTCACTACGTAATAAAGAATGACCTTGAACTTCCTACCATTCCCTAGTGCTGGGAACAAACTCAGGACTTTCTGAGTAGCTGGGCAAGCTGGACGAGTGCTCTATCAACTGAGCTACATCAGCAACCTTCTCCCTTCCTGTTTTTTTTTATTTTTTTTATTTGTATGCGTATGAGTGTACTGTCTGCATGTATGTTNTTAAAACTTACCTGCTTGTTTTTCTTATTATAATTTTGGAGCAGAGTCGAGAAAAATATAAAACAACACAAAATTAATTACATCATTAATATATGCTAAGGAAAATAATGATTTTTCTGATGAAGTCCCGTAGGATTAGGCTTGAACTAGACCAGATGAAAGTTTGGCTTTTTTTGTTTTTTCTCTAAACTGACCCCTGTGCCTGTACCATTCAGTGGAACTATTTCTTGTCATGACAGCTTAATGATAATACTAACATTTTCTGCCTAGTGTGGTGGTGCACACCTTTAATCCTAGCACTTGGGAGGCAGAGGCAGGCGGATCTTTGTGAGTTCAAGGCCAGCCTGGTCTACAGAGCAAGTTCCAGGACAGCTGGGCTACAGGGAGACCCTGTCTCGAAAAGACAAAAAAAAAAAAAAACCTAACATTTTCTGCTCATTTATTAATGTGCTGGGCAAAAATGCTAAGCCACTGAATTATTGTTTATTATTTCATATAGTAGGTAGGGTTTTGTTTTTGTTTGTTTTACCTGTATGAGTGTACTGCCTGCATGTATGTAAGTGCACTCGTGTTGTGCAATGCCCTCTGAGGGGTCAGATCTGCTGGAACTGCAATTACAGATGATTGTTAGCTACCATGTGGGTGCTGAGAACTGAACCCCTGTCTTCTGCAAGAGCCAATACTCTTGACCATTGAACCATCTTTCCAATTCCTTGTTCATTTTTTTTTTTTTTGAGACAAGGTTTCACAATAGCAGGCTGCCCTCAACTCTCAGAAATCCCCCTACTTCAGCCTCCTGAGTGCTGAGATTACTGATGTGAGCCAGCAGGCGTGGCTTTGCTACCATGCTTTTCTTAGAACCATGTGCTCATGCCTTTAATCCTAGCACTTGGGAGGCAGAGGCAGGCGGATCTTTGTGAGTTCAAGGCCAGCCTGGTCTACAGAGTGAGTTCTAGGACAGCTGGGGCTACAGAGAGACCCTGTCTCTAAAAGACCAATAAAAAAAAAAAAAACATATGGAGTCTTGCTTTTGCCCAGGCTGCATCCACCTCTCTTAGTTCTAACTAGTTGAGGAGGCTAAAACAGGAGGATCACTTGAGACCAGGAGTCCCAGCCCATCCTTGGCAATCAAATGGGACCCTGACTCAAAAAAAAGGGGAAGAAGGTAGCAGCTAGGAACAGAGTAGCATGTCTTCCCAGCACCCACAAAGCCCTCAGTTCTATCCTCAGTACCACATTAACTGGGCATGGTGGCACACATCTCTAATCTCCACACCTGGGCAGTGGAGAGAGGAAGATCAGAAGTTCAAGTTCATCCTCAGATACACATCAGGTTTGAGGCCAGCCTAGGGTACATAAGACCTGGTCTCAAGGAGGGGAAAAGTGCTGGTATCCACTGAGCCATCTCACCAACTCCTAACACAATTTTGTCTCCTTTCTTTCCTTCCCCTTCCCCTTCCCCTTCTCCTCCCCTTCCCCTTCCCTTCTCCTCCCCTTCCCCCTTCCTCTTCCCCTTCCCCTCCTCTTCCCCTCCCCTCCCCTTCCTTTCTTTGTTCTTTCTTCTTTCCTTGCAGATCTCTTTCATCCTCTACCCCCAGCACCATATGGGCTCCCAGGATACAACTCAGGTTTCAGGCTTGGCAGCCTTGGGGCCATTCTGCCAGTCCTATTTATTTATTTTGAGGCAGACTCTTATGTAGCCCAGGCTGGCCTCAAACTCACTACGTAATAAAGAATGACCTTGAACTTCCTACCATTCCCTAGTGCTGGGAAACAAACTCAGGACTTTCTGAGTAGCTGGGCAAGCTGGACGAGTGCTCTATCAACTGAGCTACATCAGCAACCTTCCTCCTTCCTGTTTTTTTTTTATTTTTTTTATTTGTATGCGTATGAGTGTACTGTCTGCATGTATGTAAGTGCATCCACCTATGTTATGCAATGTCCACGGAGGTCAGAAGAGAGTATCCAATTCCCTTGGAACTGGAGTTATATGTACTGGGGACTGAATTTGAAGCCTTATACATGCTTGACAAGTACTCTACCACCGGACTATGGCCACAGTCCCCTTTCCCTACTTGTTCTGTTTTATTTTGAGATAGAATCTCTTGTAGCCCAGGCTAGCATTAAACTTGATATTGTACTCAAGGATGGCCTTGAATTTCCGCTTTTTCTGCCTCCATTGCCCAGGAGCTGGGATTGCAGGCATGTGCCAACACAATGGCCTACTTTTTATTTTGAGACAGGGTCTTGGCTGAAGACCTGAACTCAATCCCCTCATGGCGGAAGGAGAAAACAACTCTCATACATTGTCCTCTGACCTCCACATGCATGCTGCGATATATAAATGCGCACACACACAAACAAAATAAATAAATATTTATTCCCTGGACTGGCCTTAGCTCACTGTAGCTCAGCACACTTGAATCCGTTACCTTCCCTCCTCAGCCTCCTAAGCAGTGAGGATTTCAGGGCCTGGGTTCTTCACACTCAAGAACATGGTTTGAAGGCAGGAATGGTGGTGGCCCACACCCTTAGTCACAGCACTCCAGAGGCAGAGGAATGTGGATCACTGTGAATTCAAGGTCAACGTGGTCTACATAGCAAGCTCAAGGCTAGCCAGGGCTTCATAGTGAGACCTGCCTCAAAAACAAACAAACAAACAAACAAACAAAAGAACAAAACACATGGTTTCAGAAACAGATCTGAGCTCAAATGTTGTATGGCTGGCAACTAATAACTGTTATGTAAATTATTTAAGTTCTGGGGGTTCCATACTTCTCGTAAAATGAGTGTAATAACTACCTGCTTCAAACTTTTTTTTTCACTTTTATGTATTTTTTTTCTTTTAAGTTTGAGGAGAATCTAAAAGTAAACAAAAATAGGCACCTGAGAGTCAGAAGCAGACAGATTTCTGTGAGTTCAAGGTCAGCCTGGTCTACATAGTGAGTTCCAGGCCAGCTGGAGCTACAGGGAGACTCTGTCTCGAAAAGACCCAATCAGGGGCTGGAGAGATAGCCTAGCGGTTAAGAGCACCTACTGCTCTTGCAGAGGACCCAGGTTGGATCCCCAGCACCCACATGGCGGCTAAGAACCCTCTGTAACTCCAATTCCAGGAGAACTCCAGTTCCAGGGAAACCTGACACCCTCTTCTGACCTCTGCGGCATTGCACAACACGGGTGCACAAACCAACATGCAGACAGTACATTCATACACAATTAAAAAAGAAAAAAAAGACCCAATCAAACAAACAAACTAGAAAACCCAGGTGGTAAGGTGTAAACAAGTCCTGTGTTTGAGTTAAGCTGGCATGAAGGTCAACAGGCACATGGCAGGGAGGGGAGCTTTAGAGAAAGCGAAAAATAAGTCCCAGAAAAAGTAGAGGAAGCTGAACGTACTAGGAAAAGCATGCGCATGCGCATGCTCTGGTCAGGATCTGAGAGAAAGACAGCAGAAGAAAAGAGCCAAGAGAGCTCAGAAGGCAGAGGGCAGAGGGCAGGAATTCCTCTCCTCTCCTCACCCCCTCCTCTCTCCCTTCCCCTCCCCTCTCCCCTCCCCTCCCCTCCCCTCCTCCAGGATCTCATGTGTCTTAGGCTGGCCTCCAGCTCACTATGTAGCCCAGAATGGCCCTGAACTGATTCTTCTGCCTCCCTAGGATTATGGGTGTAATCTACAATGACTGGTGTACAGTGGTTCTGGGGATCAAACCCAGGGCTTCATGCATGGTAGACAAGTGCTTTGCCAACATAGCTCCATCCCTGCCTTTCTTTTCTTTTTGAGAGGATTTCATGTAACCCAGGTTGGCCTGAAACTTGTGTGGTTGAGTAGCTAAAGCTGCCCTTCATGCCTGCTCTTCTGCCTCCACCTCCCAAGTGTGGAGAGAGCCAATCACCTCTTCTGAGTGCCCTCTAACCTCCACACGTGCTCTCTCGCTCGTGTTTTCTCTCTCTCTCTCTCTCTCTCACACACACACACACAAATAAATAAAAATGTAATAAAAATAAAGAATTAAAATAATTTTGAGACAGGGCCTCACTGTGTAGTCTTAGCTGGCTTGGAACTTGCTATATCAACCAGGCTAGTCTTGAACTCATAGAGATCCACCTACCTTTGCCTCTAGATTGCCGAGATAAAGGTGGGCATCCCATACCTGCCAAAGAGTTACTTTTTTTTTCTTAAGTTTTTAAAATTTTATTTATTTTTGTATGTGTATGAATGTACTGTCTGCATGTAGGTCTGTTCACCTAAGTCGTGCAATGCCGCAGAGGTTAGAAGAGGGCGTCGGATTCCCCTGGAATTGGAGTTCTCCTGGAATTGGAGTTACAGATGGTTCTTAGCCTCCATGTGGGTGTTGGGGATCGAACCCAGGTCCTCTGCAAGAGCATTCGGTGCTCTTAACCTCTAGGCTATCTCTCCAGCCCCAAAGAGTTACATTTTTTAAGATTTTATATTTTTTACACATCCTTTTTTTTTATATAGCTTTTTTTTTTTTTTTTGGTCTTTTTGAGACAGGGTCTCCCCATAGCTCTGGCTGTCCTGGAACTTGCTCTGTAGACCAGGCTGGCCTTGAACTCACAGAGATCCGCCTGCCTCTGCCTCCCAAGTGCTAGGATTAAAGGCGTGCGCCACCATGCCCGGCCTAAGATTTTATTTTTATTTTGTGTATATGGTTGTATTGCCTACAAGTGTGGCACCTATGTCATTTCCTGAAAGTTCTCCTCTCCACAGCAGCACACATATACAAGCAACCATGAATGGATACACACAAAATAAACAAATTAAAAATGTAATAAAAAGGAGAAAACTCTGGCAATATCCTGTAAAATTAAACACAGCTATATGTGCCCTTAGACAGCCCCAAACTCACAACACACAACGTTCTTCACAATGGCAAAATCTCTTTATCTATAGGAGGAATAGCTGAGTCAATTAAACATTGTCAGCTGGGTGTTATGGCACATGCCTTTAATCCCAGCACTCTGGAGGCAGATACTGACAGATCTTTGCAAGTTCAAGGCCAGCCTGGCCTATATAGCAAGTTCCAGGCCAGATGGGGCTACAGGGAGACCCTGTCTCAAAAAGACCAAAGAAAAGTTGTCCAACCAGATCATGGGAAACGTGTCTCTGATGTAATGTTTGTTTGTTTTTTTTGGTTTTTTGTGTGTGTGGTTTTTTTTTGTCTTTTCGAGACAGGGTCTCCCTGTAGCCCCAGCTGTCCTGGAACTCACATTGTAGACCAGGCTGGCCTTGAACTCACAAAGATCCGCCTGCCTCTGCCTCCCAAGTGCTAGGATTAAAGACGTGCGCCACCACGCCCAGCTGATGTAATGTTAAAGTAGACCTACGATCCCAGGACTTGGAGAATTGAGGGAGGAAACTGAGAATTCAAGGCCAGCCTGAGCCATATAAAGAGACTCTGGTTTTCTGGTATGCTGTTGTTTGAAACAGGGTCTCCGTGTGGCCCCAGCTGGCCTAGAATTCGCTATGTAGATCAGGCTGGCCTCAATCTCACAAAGATCTCCCTGTTTCTGCATCCCAGTGACAGGATTAAAGGTGTGTGCCACCACACCTGCCTTTGGGTGTTTTTTTTTTACTTTTTATTTTTTTACTTTTTTGCATTTTGAAACAGGGTCTCCCTATATCCCCAGCTGTCCTGGAACTCACTGTACAGACCAGGCTGGCCTTGAACTCACACAGCTCCGCCGGCCTCTCTTCTAAGTGCTGGGATTAAAGGCATGAACCACTACTGGAACCTGGCTGGTTCCAGTTTCTAAGTGACCAGTGAGATGACTGAGTGGATAAAGGCAACTACCTCCAAGCCTGACAAACAGAGTTCCATACCCAGGGTGCGGGTAGAGGAAGGTGAGAACTGAATCCTGTAAAGCTGTTCTCTGACTGCTACACCCCCTTGCAAACAAAATGAATAAAAATGTAACGGAAAAGGTGAACTAGAACTAAGACTAACTCAGTGGTAGAATGTTTGTCTAGCATTGTGTGGGTTCCTGGGTTTGAGCCCCAGCACTTGCCTCCCAGAAGCAGGACTATAGTCATGTTAAACTATGTTTGTAAATGCTCCCACTCTGTTCATTCATTCATTCATTCATTAGCAAATGTTTATTGCCTGACAATTGTGGGCCAGGAACTGACTCCAGGCACTGAGGGACAAGGTGATGAACAGGACAGACAAGAAGGGCTTGCTCTCCTGTGATTCAAGCTCAGGGGAAGGAGCTGGGAACATGGCAAAGCAATCTGTAAAATGTAAAGGAAATGGTGTGGTGGTAAGTGATATGGAGCGAAGTGATGCTGAAAAGGACACAGTTTGGAATAATACTATTCGGACTGAGTGGCAATGACAGGGCAGCCAAAAGCACCGTTAAGAAGGGAAGCTTTGGGGGCTCAGTGGTAGAGTACTTACCTGCAGAACAAAAAGACCTGGATTCAATCCCCAGGACAGAGTGGGAGGGAGAGAAAGACAGAGAGACACAGGTCATCCCTAGAGGGTGCGATGGGAGGAGTGAATCACAGTTTTCTTGTGTATGAGTTGGTATTGTTTGACTTTATTACAACCTTGTCCTCATACTTTAAAACCTTTTTTATAAATCATTTTCTTTTTAATTTTATTTATTTATCTTTTATATGTATGAATGTACTGTCTGCATGTAGGATTGTGCACCCGTGTTGTGCAGTGCCACGGAGGTCAGAAGAGGGCATCGGATTCCCCTGGAACTGGAGTTCTCCTGGAATTGGAGTTATAGATGGTTCTTAGCCGCCATGTGGGTGCTGGGGATCGAACCCGGGTCCTCTGCAAGAGCAGTCGGTGCTCTTAACTGCTTAGGCCATTTCTCCAGCCTCCAACCCTTTTTATTATTATGTCATTATTATATTATCATTTTATTATATTATATATATTTGGGGGGGGTCTTTTTGAGACAGGGTCTCCCTGTAGCCCCAGCTGTCCTGGAACTCACTATGTAGATCAGGCTGGCCTTGAACGCACAGAGGTCTACCCTGCCTCTGCCTCCCAAGGGCTGGGATTAAAGGCATGCACACCACACCTGGCTAAAACTTTTGTGTTCATTATTTTTATTTCATGTATATGAGTGTATTGCCTGCATGTAAGCGTACCTGTGCCGTACAATGCCCATAGAGACCATTGGATCCCTTGGAACTGGAATTACAGACAGCTGTTAGCTGCCTTATGAATGCTGGGACCCAAATCTGGGTCTGCTGCAAAAACAGCCAGTGGTCTTAACTACTGAGCCTTCTCTCTAGCCCCCAGTTTAAAAACATTCAAAAAGGGGCAGAAAAGATGGCCTGGTGAAGAGTACTGGCTGTTTTTGCAGAGGACTCAGGTTCAGTTCCCAGCACCCACATGATGGCTAACAACCACCTGTAACTTCCAGTTCCAAATGATCTGACCCCCCCTTTTGGCCACCTTGGGTATTACGTATATGGATGCACTTACAAACATGCAAGGCAAACTCCCATACACATTAAATTAAGATTTTATTTTATTTTGGGGCTGGAGAGATAGCCTAGTGGTTAAGAGCACCGACTGCTCTTGCAGAGGACCTGGGTTCGATCCCCAGCACCCATATGGCGGCTGAGAGCCCTCTAACTCCGGTTCCAGGGGAATCCGACACCCTCTTCTGACCTCCGCGGCATTGCATGACACGGGTGCACAAACCTACATGCAGACAGTACATTTATACACATACAAAAGTAAATAAAATTAAAAAAAAAATTTTTTTTTTTATTTATTTCGGTATGTATATCAATGTACTGTCTGCATGCAGGTTTGTGCACCCGTGTCGTGCAATGCCGCGGAGGTCAGAAGAGGGTCTCGGATTCCCCTGGAACTGGAGCTCTCCTGGAACCGGAGTTTCAGACGGCTCTCGGCCGCCATGTGGGTGCTGGGGATCGAACCCGGGTCCTCTGCAAGAGCGGTCGGTGCTCTTAACCGCTAGGCCATCTCTCCAGCCCTAAAAAAAAATTTTAATGGAGATAAAGGAGCCAGGCATGGTGGCGCACGCCTTTAATCCTAGCACTTGGGAGGCAGAGGCAGGCAGATCTTTGTGAGTTCAAGGCCAGCCTAATCTACAGAGTGAGTTCCAGGACTGCTGGGGCCACAGGGAGACCCTGTCTTGAAAAGAACAAAAAAAAAGGGGGGTGGGGGAGTGGAGAAGTGGCTTGGCAGTTAAAAACACTGGCTGCTCTTGCAGAAGACTGGGGTTTGTTTCCCACTACCAACAATCTGTACCTCTAATTCCAGAGGACCTAATGCCCTCTTCTGACTTCTACAAGCATTGCATGACCTGGGTGCAGTTACATACATGCAGGCAATATACTCATTCACATAAAATAAAAATAGTAATAAATAAAATACGTTTTTAATGGAGATAAGAGTAGGGGGGCTCCAGAATAGCTCAGCAAGTAAAAATGCTTGCACCACAAGCCATTATGACATGAATTTGATCTCCAGATCCCACACAAAGGTGAAGGAAAGAACCGACTCTACAAGGTTGGCTCCTGACTACACACACACAGAGGCACATGGTGACACATGCCCCCACATACACATTATACACACACAATAACAATTTTAAAAAGTTTGTTTTAATGAGGATAAGCCAGGCATGACAGCTCATGACTGCAACCCCAGGATTTGGGAGGCTCAGGGAGGAGCTTCAGGCCAGCCTGGATTATATAGTATGTTCCAGACTAGCCTATCTCAAAAAAAAGGTGAGGATTGGCCAGGTGTGGTTGTGCACACCTTCAATCCCAGCATTCAGGAGGCAGAGGCAGGCAGATCTCTGTGAGTTCAAGGCCAACCTGGTCTACAAGTGAGTTACAGGACAACTGGGGATACAGGGAGACCCTGTCTCAAAAAGACCAAAAAAAAAAGTGAGGATTAAATGAGATAATATATTATAAAATATTTGTGAATGGTTAAATGCTCTAGTATGTTTATTTATTGCAAATAATAGAACACTCTTAAAAGGTTTGCTGGGCATGGTAGCACAGGCCTGTGATCCTAGCTCTCCCAAAAAGTGGTAGCAGTAGAATCAGGAATCAAATCATTCTCTGATACCATGTGAGTTTGAAGACATCTTGGGCCTCAAAATACAAAAATAAAAAGAAGAGACATGAAGCTTTTGAGATAATTTTTGTTTGCTTGTTTGTTTGTTTGTTTGTTTGTCTTTCGTCTTTTTGAGACATGGTCTCTCTGTGGCCCCAGCTGACCAGGAACTTGCTATTTAGACCAGGCTGGCCTTGCACTCACAGAGATCCGTACTGGGATTAAAGGTGTGTACTACCACACCAGGCTGCTTCTTTGTTGTTGCTGTTTTTTGTTTTGTTTTGTTTTGTTTTTTTTCTTTTTTTTTTTGTCTTTTTTGAGACAGTGTCTCCCTTTAGTCCCAGCTGGCCTGGAGCTCGCTATGTACACCAGGCTGGCCTTAAACCCACAGAGATCCACCTGCCTCTGGTTGCTGGAATTAAAGGCCTGTGCCACCATACCAGGCCTTCTTTGTTTTTCTGAGACAGGGTCTCACTATAGGCTCAGCTGGCCTGGAATTTTCTTTGTAGACCAGACTGGCCTCAGTTTCACAGAGATCCACCTGCCTCTGTCCCCTGGCTGCTAGGATTAAAGGTGTGCACCACCATGCCTGGCTGGGATAACCTTCCGTTTTTTTTTTTTTTTTTTTGTCTTTTCGAGACCGTCTTCCTGTAGCCCCAGCTGTCCTGGAACTTGCTCTGTGGACCAGGCTGGTATATCAGGCTGGCCTTGAACTCACAAAGATCCACCTGCCTCTGCCTCCCAAACGCTAGGATTAAAGGCGTGCACCACCACGCCCAGCTGGGTCCTTACAAAGGATCCAGGTTTGGTTCCCAAATTGGGTGGCTCACAATCACCTGTACTCCAGCTCCAAGATCTCTGACTCCCTCTACTGGCATCTGCAAGCATACACACATTTTAAAAAATCTTTAAATTAGGGGCTGGAGAGATGACTCAGCGGTTAAGAGCACCAACATGCTCTTAAGAGGACCCAGGTTTCGATTCCCAGCACCCACATTGTGGCTAAGAAACCGTCTTTTAACTCCAAATTCCAGGGGAATCCAACACCTCTTCTGACCTCTTGAGGCATTGCACGACACGAGGGTGTCCCAAAACCTTACATGCAGACAGTACACTCATACACATAAAAAATAAATTGTAAAAAAATTAAAAATTTTTTTAATTTCTTTTTTTTTTTTGCTTTTTGAGACAGAGTCTCCCTTTAGTTCCAGCTGGCCTGGAGCTCACTATGTAGACCAGGCTGGCCTTGAACTCACAGAGTTCACCTGCCTCTACCTCCTAAGTGCTAGGATTAAAAGTGTGCGTCATCACACCCAGCTTTTTTTGGTCTTTTTTTTTTTTTTTTTTCTTTTTTGACAGCTCCAGGTGTCCTGGAACTCACTATGTAGGCAAACCAGGCTGGCCTTGAACTCACAAAGATCTGCCTGCCTCTGCCTCCCAAGTGCTGGGATTAAAGGCATGAGCTACCATGCCCAGCTTTTTTTTTTTTAAGACAGGGTCTCCCTTTACTCCCAGCTGTCCTGGAGCTCACTCTGTACACCAAGCTGGCCTTGAACTCACAGAGATCCGCCTGCCTCTGCCTCCCAAGAGCTGGGATTAAAGCGTGTGCCACCATGCCTGGCTTTACTTATTTTTGTGTGTGTGAGAGAGACAGGGTCTGCCCTAGAACTCATTATGTAGATCAGGTTGGCCTCACTCTCATAGATAATTGTCTGCCTCTGACTCCCAAGTGCTGGATTAAAGGTGTGTACCACCATGCTTGACTTTTTTATTTAAAAAAATTATTTTATTTATATCTGTGTGTGGATGTTTGCCTGTGCACTGGTGTGTGTAGTTGCCCACAGAGACCAAAAGAGGATGTCAGAGCTCTTGGATCTGGAGGTACAGGTATTTGTGGGCCACATGACATGGGTGCTGGGATTCAAACTCTGGTCCTCTGATAGAGCAATAAATGTTCTTAACTACTGAGCCATTTCTCCAGCCCAGTACTTCATTTCTTTTCCTGGCCAAATAATATTCTATTGCTTGCTACACCTTTTTATCCATTCATTAGTTGATGTACACAGGTTATTTGCACCTTTGGCAATTGTGAATATTGCTACTAGGAACAACCACATAACAAATATGTGTGTGTTGACTGGGGAAATAGCTCAGCACTTATCTGACATGTGTAGAGCCCTGATTTTAATTTCCAGTACTTAAAAAAAGAGTTGTACATTTCAATATTTTGGGAGTATACACTTAACAACGGTAACTCTGTATGCAAACTTGAGGATCCATCAAACTATTTTCTTAGACCCTGCATTATTTATTTAATCTAGAAAAGGTCTCACTAAGTTGCCTGGACTAGCCTTAAGGTAACTTTGTAGCTCAGGTTGGCCTTTGAGCTTGACATTTCCTGGGGCTCAGGATGTAGCTCAGTTGATAGTGCCCGTGGCTAACATTCGTGAAGCCTTAGCTTGATGCCTACTACCACAAAAAACAGAAGATCCTCTGCCTCAGATGTATACTTAGGCTTCACCATTTTCCATCCCTAAGAGCAGTTATATGAAGGTTCTGGTTTCTCTACATCTTCATCAAAGCTTGTTTATTACTTGTTTAGCAGTTTTATTTATTTATTTTTACTTTATGCATTTAAGTGTTTCGCCCAAATATATGTGGTATACAATGCCTGATGAGGCCAGAAGAGGGTGTCATAATCCCTGGAACTGGAGTTAAGTAGGGCTGTTAGCTGACAGGTGGGCTCTGGGAACTGAATCCAGGCCCTCTGCAATAGCAGCCAGTGCTCTTAACCACTGAACCATCTCTCCAGTCTCATTGTGGTTTGATTTGCATTTCCCAGATGACTAATGATTTAGCATCTTTTCTGTGCGCTTGTTGTCCATTTGCATATCTTCTGGAGAAAATGTCTATGTAAGACCTTGGCCCATTTTTAAGTTGGGTTGTCTTTTTGTTGTTGTTGTCGTTGAGAAATGTCTCAGCGGGTAAAAAGTCAACTGCCTCCTGGCTTGACCTGAGTTCCATCCCTGGGACCAACCTGGTGGAAAGAGAATTGACTGTTGCATGTTTTCCTCTGACCCTCACACTTATGCTGTGGCACATATAGTTACACACACTGATACAACACAAAAAATAGAAAGATGGGCTGGGCATCCTGGCACCCATCTTTAATCCCAGCACTCTGGAAGGCAGAGGCAGATTTCAGTGAATTCAAGGATAGCCTGGTCTATATAGTGAATTCCAGGCCAGCTGCAGCTACACAGAGACCCTGTTTCAAAAAGACCAAAACTAATAAATAAATAAATAAATAAATAGGCTGAAGAGGTGACTCAGAGGTTAAGAGCATTTGTTGGTCTTCCAGAGGATGTAGCTCAATTGATAGTGCCCTTGGCTAACATTCATGAAGCCTTAGCTTGATGCCTACTACCACAAAAAAACAGAAGATCAAGGAGATATATGTGGACGTTTCGGTGGGCGAGGTGGCATGTGTGGTGATTATGAGGGTTCCCAACATGGCAAGAGCCCATCTGCTGCAGAGCCCAGCGCTGTGCCTCACTTTCTCCATTTGTGGCCTCCAGTTCCCCAGGAGGCAGAGCAGACCAATTTCCAGGCTCTTCTTCCATTCCCCCGACCCCCTACCCCTTGGCAAAGATTGTCCCTGGTCAAGGCACAGAGTTTCAAGGACCAGCGACCGAAGGAGAAGAGAAGTAGAAAATGGCCAGAATCCTGGGTTCACGGGCGGGAGGTAAAGGAGGCAGTTCCACAGCGCCGCTTCATTCCCACTTCCCAGATGTCTGCCCTGAGGCCGACCTGGCACCGTCCAACTTTTTTTTTTTTTTTTTTTTATATTCTGGATAGTAGATGTCCAACTTTTTTTTGTTGTTGTTGTTATATTCTGGATAGTAGATCCTTTCCTGATATGTGAACTCCAAGTATTTTTCCTATTTTATTGAGACTATTATTATTATTATTATTTTGACATAGAGGTCTTGCTATCCTGCCCAGACTGGCTTCTAATTTTTTCTAATTTTTTCCACCCCTGTGGGCCTCTCAGGTAGCTGTGGTTCCATGGCAGCAGTTTTTTTTTATTTTTGTACGTATATGAAAGTAATGTCTGCATGTAGGTTCGTGCACCCATGTCGTGCAATGCCGCGGAGGTCAGAAGAGGGTCTCGGATTCCCCTGGAACTGGAGTTCTCCTGGAATTGGAGTTTCAGACGGTTCTCGGCCGCCATGTGGGTGCTGGGGATCGAACCCGGGTCCTCTGCAAGAGCGGTCGGCGCTCTTAACCGCTAGGCCATCTCTCCAGCCCCTATTTATTTATTTATTTATTTATTTTTTATGTATATGAATGTACTGTCTGCATGTAGGTTTGTGCACCCGTGTCGTGCAATGCCGCGGAGGTCAGAAGAGGGTCTCGGATTCCCCTGGAACTGGAGTTCTCCTGGAATTGGAGTTTCAGACGGCTCTCGGCCGCCATGTGGGTGCTGGGGATCGAACCCGGGTCCTCTGCAAGAGCGGTCGGCGCTCTTAACCGCTAGGCCATCTCTCCAGCCCCTATTTATTTATTTATTTATTTATTTTTTATGTATATGAATGTACTGTCTGCATGTAGGTTTGTGCACCCATGTAGTGCAATGCACGCGGAGGTCAGAAGAGGGCATCAGATTCCCCTGGAACTGGAGGAGTTAAAGATGGTTCTTACTGCCATGTGGGTACTGGAAATGGAACCCGGGTCCTCTGCAAGAGGCAGTCGGTGCTCTTAACCGCTGAGCCATCTCTCCAGCCCCCATGGCAGCAGTTTTTGTTTGTTTGTTTTTGTTTGTTTGTTTTTGTGGTTCTCAGCCTCAGCCTTTAACAGCTGCGCTATCCCTCCAGCCCGTGGCAGCAGTTTTTAAAGTGGTGAGTGTGACAGCCGTGTGTGCAGAAAGGATTGCAAGAGATAGACAGAAAGAGGCATGTAGTTCTTCCCCTTAAGTCAAAGCAACACGGTCAGAAAACACACAATACAAACAGTGCAGCTAGAAAGGCTCCGAGAGGACAGAGCACCCTGGGTGAAACTGGAAGCAGAAAAGGGGGCCCACTTATGTCAGTCCTTTGTAGAAGTGATCTGATGGAGTTTCCGGAAAACATAATTCTGTCAACATATCTGAAGCTCTAGCAATCTAATCACTTAAAGTGAAATAGCTGGAGCCCCAACACTTCCAAGTCTGGCCCAATCAATTACAATAGCATGGCTGAAGAGGATATAAACAGAAGAAATTGTATTAACTTGGCTAGACCTGACACCCAATCAATTGAATTGTACCTTGTCTTTGTAGAAAGCGAAGTCACAGTTGGCATAGACCTTGTCCAATTCTCCAATAATGTTTTGGGAAGAAGATTCTGTTGGTCAAGATGCATGAGTGTATTTTTATCTTTATGCAGATAACAGATGCAGATCTATTGCTCATGAAAATTCTTCAATCAGCTCTACTCGATCACTCAGCAGCCTTTATTACCATATTTGCCTTCCAAAGTAGCCAGCTATTATGGTTAGCCAATAGAATTATCCAGGCCACTGTGAGTTTTATGTAGAAATATGTAAATCAACCATATGGCTTATATATTATGCTCTTTGAAGTTTGGTTAGCATAAGTGAATTCTTCCAAGATGAATTAATTGACAAAAATTGAAACAAAATTGAACTTCCAAGCATTTCAACGGAAGCTAGTTCTTTTTTATTTTACTTTATTTATTTTTGTATGTGTATGAATGTATTGTCTGCATGTAGGTTTGTGCACCCGTGTTGTGTAATGCCTCGGAGGTCAGAAAAGGGCATCAGATCCCCCTGGAACTGGAGTTAAAGATGGTTCTCAGCTGCCATGTGGGCGCTGGGGATTGAACCCAGGTCCTCTTCAAGAGCGGTCGGCGCTCTTAACCACTAGGCCATCTCTCCAGCCCCAGAAGCCTAGTTCTTTATACATAAAATGGACCTGCCATGTCTCTACTCCATCCAAGGAGAGGAAGGAGACTTATTTAGTGTGCTCAGGGGGGCAGTGAGAGATTTCCTTTCTAGACTGGAACTGGAGATTCAGAAAAGTAATTCACGATGCCTGAGCTCTACAGGCCACTAGACTGGGCTCTAACACATTCAAGCCTCACCTTAAGCCTGCTCTGCCTCGTGGATGGCTTTTATGAGGTGATCCCGGCAGCCATGGCAGAATAGGAAACAACACAGCCGTCACCAGTGCCAACAGAGTGGGCAGCTCTGGCCACTGATGAAAGTAGCACATGTCCTCCACAAAGTGACTGGTGAGAACATGTGTGCCTTGGGCTTTTTAGGTGGGGCCAGAACTGGCAGTGACGCTGTCTTGGGGAGCTAAGACAGCTGGCATCTTTCTTCCTTTTTCTCTTTTGCAAACATTTATTGATTGCTTGATTGTGTGTGTGCGCACTCACACGCCATAACAAGTGTATGGAGGTTGTAGGACAACTTGTAGGAATTGGTTCTCTCAGACTTGGGCAGCAGGTGCCTTAGCCCTGCTGAGCCATCTCACTAGCCCTAGGGTAGAATCTTTCTGACCTAACAAGACAACAGTTGGCTTTGTCTCTGAAGTATAGTTAGTGTCTCTCCAACATAGGGCTCTGATGAAACTCAACCAGAAAAAGGAAGGTTCCTGAGGCTATCTATACAGATTTTCCATTCATTCAAAAGATAGGGCTAGAAGTGCTACCTGGGGGGCTGGAGAGATAGCCTAGAGGTTAAGAGCACCGACTGCTCTTGCAGAGGACCCGGGTTCGATCCCCAGCACCCACATGGCGGCTGAGAACCGTCTAACTCCAATTCCAGGAGAACTCCAGTTCCAGGGGAATCCGAGACCCTCTTCTGACCTCCGCGGCATTGCACGACACAGGTGCACAAACCAACATGCAGACAGTACATTCATAAAAAAAAAAAGAAAAAAAGAAGTGCTACCTGGGCAAACATGTGAGAGTGTGTATGTGTGTGTGTGTGTTGCTGGGGAAGATAGGTAGATAGAATAAGCACCCAGAGGGTCCGGAGAGCACTTGCTATTCCAGAAGATGCAATTTCAGCTCCCAGCACCCACATGGTGGTTTACAATGCCCTGTAACTGCAGTTTCAGGGGATTTGATGTTTTTTCCTGGCTTCCATGGGCAGTAGGCATACATGTGGTGTGCTATATGAAGGCAAAATACTCATACATACAAAATTGAAAAATAAAAGAAAGCTGGGTGTAGGTGGCTCCTTGAGCCTGGTCTACCTACTGAGTTTTAGGTGAGCTGGTGATATGGGGAGACCCTGTCCCCCAAAACAAATAAGTTAAATAAAATAAATAAAATTTTTTTTGTCTTTTCAAGACAGGGTCTCCCTGTAGCCCCAGCTGTCCTGGAACTCATTCTGTAGACCAAGCTGGCCTTGAACTCACAAATATCTGCCTGCCTCTGCCTCCCAAGTGCTAGGATTAAAGGTGTGCACCACCATGCCCAGCAAAATAAATTTTCTTAAAAAGGTATAAACATCTAAGCCAGTTGTGGTGGTCCAGGCTTTTAATCCCTGCACTTGGAAGGCAGAGGCAGGTGGATCTCTTTGAGGTCAAGGCTAGCCTGGTCCACATAGTGAGTTCCAGGACAGGTGGGGGCTACAGGGAGATTCTGTCTGTAAAAGAGAGAGAGAGAGAGAGAGAGAGAGAGAGAGAGAGAGAGAGAGAGAGAGACCAGGGGCAGGGAATAAACATCTAGAAGAAAAAGATGGTATGTACCAATAGTCTGATGACTAAAGGTCCTTGTGGGAAGAGGGCACTGGGCCGGGTAAGAAGAGGCTACTAGGGTCAGAGAAGGAAAGACAGAAGATAATAAGAGGGTGCACTTGTTGAACATGTTGGGTTGAACTACTCCACTCTTCCCTTTCTTTTCCAACTCTTGGTTTCCCCTTGCATTTTCTTATCTCTTCTTCCATGAGACAATTCATGCTTCTCGTGTCTTGTCTGGGTGACTGAGCTTACAGCTCTACTAATCCTCACTGAACTGTGTAGCTCAGGTGCCCTTGATCCTAGCACTTTGGAGGGAGGCAGGAGGATCTCTGTGAGTTCAAGGTCAGCCAGCCTGGTCTACATAGCAAGTTCCAGGCCAGCTGGGGCTATAGGGAGACCCTGTCTCAAAAAGACAATAAAATAAATAAATAAATAATAAATAAATAAATAAAGTAAATTGAAAAATGAGTTAAAAGAATACTGTGTATACATGCCTAAGCTGAAATTGCCAAACATATTGTGGAATTAGAAAATAAATAAATAAAGTAAATTGAAAAATGAGTTAAAAGAATACTGTGTATACATGCCTAAGCTGAAATTGCCAAACATATTGTGGAATTAGAGCTTGAATTGACCTGGGCCTTGGAGAGACAGTCAGGGAAGCAACCTTTCTGGACTTTAAGTAATAAACACAGCATGTGGATTGCTTCATCTGATCCCACACATCCTGTGACAGCAGCTCAGCTCCCCCATTTACCAAGGGAAACTGAAACTCAAGAGGGTTAAATAACTTGCCCAGGTTCACATTGCTTAGTGTTGCTCAAACCCAGATCTGTCATCTACTCAGACCAGTAGAGCATTCACAGAAAGCATTCTGGGTTAGGGAAGCAACGGAGGCCAGGATGGAAGGCTGGGATGCAGGATGCCTGTGAAGGAAGAGCCCGACATCAGGCCTTGCATCCAGAGGGTGGGACTTCCTAGACAGCTCCACCCCCTGCAAAGAATTGCAACAGTGGGTGGGGTAGGGATTCTGAGGTTCCTGGAAGGTGACTGCAGCCCATAAGACTGGCATCATGCCCACTATGTGGCCAGCATGAAATCCTCCCAATGCTGGGATGGGAGAACCCATGGCCTGCAGCTAGTTCCTGGAAGTTTAGCTGCCAACACTGCATCCCAGTCCTGGGTTCCTGCCAGAACCAAGGCCTATCTCAGCTTAGGCTGGCCCAAATACCTCTCCATCCATATGGCCTCCAGATGGAGAGCTCTGAATTCCTCAAGCCCCAAAGAACTTTGGCCCCTAGATACTGAAGCACTCTATCCTAGTGATAGACTATTTTGTTTTTGGTTTTTTTTTTTTTTTTGTCTTTTTGAGGCAAGTTCTCCCTGGAGCCTCAGGCTGTCCCGGAACTCACTCTGTAGACCAGGCTGGCCTTGAACTCACAAAGATCTGCCTGCTTTTTAATTTACTATCTTATTCATTTATTTGGCGGTGCCATGGATCAAACTCAGAGCTTCACACATGCTCCGTAGGCCAGAGCTCTGCTGCTGAACTACGGCCCTGCCCACATTCACTACACTGTGACCTCACCTTCCCATAGATTTTAATAACATTATTTCTATTTTTCAGTTTTTTGCTCAGTAAATGCCAGGACTGACACATAAGTTTCTTTTTTTTTTTTGTTTTTTTTTTTTTTTCTTACGTGTATGAATGTACTGTCTGCAGCAAGTCTGTGCACCCGTGACGTGCAATGCCGCGGAGGTCAGAAGAGGGCGTCGGACTCCCCTGGAACTGGAGTTCTCCTGGAATTGGAGTTTCAGACGGCTCTCGGCCGCCATGTGGGTGCTGGGGATCGAACCCGGGTCCTCTGCAAGAGCGGTCGGAGCTCTTAACCGCTAGGCCATCGCTCCAGCCCCTAAGTCTTTTTTTTTTAATTAATTTATTTATGAGTGTACCTGTCTGCATGTAGGTTGGCGCACCCGTGTTGTGCAATGCACGTGGAGGTCAGAGGAGGGCGTCAGATTCCCCTGGAACTGGAGTTAAAGACAATTCTTAGCCACCATGCGGGTGCTGGGAATCGAACCTGGGTCCTCTGCAAGAGCAGTCGGCGCTCTTAACTGATGAGCCATCTCTCCAGCCCCTGAAACACAAGTCTTAAGGAGCAAGATCCTTGCTGGGCATGGTGGCGCACGCCTTTAATCCCAGCACTGGGGAGGCAGAGGCAGGCAGATCTCTCTGTGAGTTCAAGGCCAGCCTGGTCTACATAGTGAGCTCCAGGCCAGCTGGGACTAAAAGGGAGACCCTGTCTCAAAAAAAAAAAAAAATTCTAACCCACCGGGCATAGTGGAGCACGCCTTTAATCCTAGCACTTGGGAGGCAGAGGCAGGCAGATCTTTGTGAGTTCAAGGCCAGCCTGGTCTACAGAGCCAGGACAGTTGGGGCTACAGGGAGACCCTGTCTCAAAAAGACCAAAAAAAAAAAAATTCTAAACCTCTCAGGGACTGGAGAGATGGCTCAGCAGTTAAGAGCACTGGGGCTATCTTTGCAGAGGACCTGGGTTTGATTCCCAGTATTCACATAGCGGCTAACAACCCTCCAAAACTCCAGTTCCAGGGGATCTAGGTCCTTTTTCTGACTTTGTGGGTATTGCACGACATGGGGTGCACTTACACACATGTAGGCAATACACTCATACTCATAAAATAAAAATAATAAATAAAAATTCTTAACCTCTTGATCTGGTCCTGTATTACCTGTGGTGTGGTAACTCAAACCTGTAATCTCAGCACTCGGGAGGATGAGGCAGGAAGACTGGTGGGAGTTCAAGGCCAGCCTGGACTACATAGTAAGTTCCAGGTCAGAGCTACAAAGTGAGTCACTGTATCAAGCAAACAACAGAACGAACAACAAAGAAGAAAAAGTGACAGGCACCAGGAACTCTATTTCTTCTCAATTTAGAATTAAGCTCCAAAGGCCGTTTTCTTCTGGGATATTCTAGACCAGAGAGTTCCCAGCAGGACAGAAGCCCACTCAAGTCCCTGGAAAACCTCTAGCTCTCGTGGCCTCAGAATGGAGTTCCATTTCCCCTCCACCTTCAGAGGTCTCTCTGAAAACTCTTATCTAAGTTTGAAAACTCCTATCCTCGGGCTGAAGAGATAGCCTAGTGGTTAAGAGCACCGACTGCTCTTGCAGAGGACTCGGGTTCGATCCCCAACACCCACATGGCAGCTAAGAACCATCTGTAACTCCAATTCCAGGAGAACTCCAGTTCCAGGGGAATCCGAGACCCTCTTCTGACCTCCGCAGCATTGCACTACACCGGTGCACAAACCTACATGCAGACAGTACATTCATACATGTACAAAAATAAATAAAAAAATTAAAAAGTGGTTCATAATAAAAAACAGATATAAAACTGGTATCTTTTTTTAATAAATAAATAAATAAAAAAAAGAAACTCCTATCCTCAAGTTGGAAAATGAGTGAAAGCTCTGGAGATCTGACCCCACTATCTGGCCTCAGTTAAATCAACTGCCCCTGACTAGCAATAGAGACCTCAGCATTCCCTGGTCCCCGACATCCTCCATCACCTCCCCCCATCTGGGGCAACCACCCAGTTCTGCTGCCTAGGATAACACCCAACCCTCCCCTGGCCCCCTGTGGCTGCCTCCCCTTTCCGTCTGTTGAGAGAGGAAGCCAGGGGGTGGCGGGTGCAATGCTGCGGGGCACTGATAAAAGGCCGGTCCTATCCCCGCCCTCTGGGGCCACTGCGGTCAGACCAGTAGGCAAGCAGGCAACACAGCCAGTTCCCTCTGGGACCCATGGCCCTCCCCGGGTTCCACCTCTACCCACCCCGCCCTGCTCACCCTTCTCGGGAAGCTGGTTGCATAAGGCAGTGGGGTGTTTGGCAACATTGCTTGTGGCTTGACCTGATGCCGGTGGTGGTGTGCACACATGTAGTGTGGCTGGGTTGGCCAGTGGTGACAAGTTAACTTTTCAGGGGGTGGGGGAGCAGCACAGGTGGAGAATGCTAATATAGTGGAGCAACGTGGCCGCAGCTCTGTGTTTTATCACTGGCACCTTTGTTGTAGAAATTTGGAGACAGAAAAATCTAAGGCATTGTCACTTGGCCAAGCCACACACACTATGCAGTCCATTCAGAGAATTCTGCCCTAATGCCCTGCAGAGTCTAAGCCAGGCAAAAGAGACAGCATAGCAGGGCATCTATGACTATGGACATGAGGAATCTGAAAGAAGGGAGCTAAAGAGAGTCCCCTTCTCCCTGAGGTGACTTGGAGGCAGGACACAGGACAGAGCTTTTCCATGGGAAGGGATGAGGTGAAGGAGGGGCCGGCCTAAGTGAGAGCTGGCTGCTCACTTAGCTCATTCTACCTAGCCACATCTATCTCAACAGATAGGGAGTAAGAGGACTTCAAACACTTCTGAGTCCCTACCAAGTGCAGGATGGAATACACTCTCCTGAGCTTGACTCTCGGTACAGGATGCTTTGCCATCCAGCTCCTGTCAAATTCCACAGACCTCCCCAGATCCCAGGACCTAGGGAAGCCCCTGCTACTAAGTGATATTTCCAGCCCTTCCAGCCCGTGGCTACTAAGGCTCATTGTATTTGTCACCTCATAATCACGCTAAGAAGCCCAAGGTAGCTTTTTTTTTCTTTGCCTCAGTGTATCCACACACTGCCCAGAATACTCTTTTCCCCTTTCCTCCACAGCCCAGCTCAACCAGTAAGCCTTCCCCAAATCGCAGGTAGAATCTATTTCTTCTTCCAAATATTCCATAGTACTTACGAGCTGTGTGTGTATATGTGTGTATGAACACATGCACCCATGTGGTTTTTTGTTTGTTTGTTCTTGTCTTTTTGAGACAGGGTGTCCCTGTAGCCCCAGGTGGCCTGGAACTTACTATGTAGATCAGGCTGGCCTGGAACTCACTATGTAGACCAGGCTGGCCTGGAACTCACCATTAGACCAGGCTGGCCTGGAACTTGAAGTGATTTCCTTGTCTTTGCTTCCAGAGTGCTGGGATTATAGACGGGTACACCACACCCTGATTTTTTTTTTCTTCAGGGGTGGGGATAAGGGGCAAAGACAGCTTTGCAGGCTGACCCAGAACTCACTATGCAGCATAGCCAAGGCTAGCCTTGAAATCTCCATCCTCCTTCGTCTGCCTCCCACATGCTGGGTCTTCAGGGTTGCAGCATTGTACATGTCCACTGGCTGTGAGCTTCATTAAGATGATTCCCTGTGGGTGAGAGCATGGACTATCTTTTTTTTTTTTTTTCTCGTATTTTTTGAGGCTGGGTCTCCCTTTAGTCCCAGCTGGCCTGGAGCTCGAGCATGGACTATCTTACTCATCTTTGTGTTTCTGGAGAGGAAAACAAAAAATATATTTGAATGAATGATGGGTAAGACCTATGTTAGCTATAGTTGTATCTGCAGTCCCACAGATAGTGTTCATAGACTATCTGTAACCTAATATCATTATATCATACATATGTATATATATATATATATAATTATATAATCAACCACATGCATGCCTGTCATCACCATCATCTCCTCTAAAGGCACTAAATAAGTGTGCAAGTGCGTGTTTGTGACCCAGATTCATGCCCAGATCAGGATCCTGAGCCCACACAGAGCATGCAGTGACATCATTGGTGGCCTCCTGTCCCACATGAACCATGAAGTACAAGTGTGAGGGCTGGGATGTGGACGGAATGCAGAGCACTTGCCATGGATCTGGCTGGGCATGAGTAATCTCGGCCACATGGGTTCCCATAGGAGGCTGTGTGGTTTCAGCACCAGATCTTTACTTGCTCGTGTTGCTGGTTGTGGATGATCCTGGGGAGAAATGGGGTAGCAAAAAGAGGTGTTTGCTGAAGGAAACCTCAGAGGGCTTGAGCAGCTGCTCTTCGTGCCCTGGACAGAACATTCCCAGGATTCTAGCAGTGAGCACAGCCCTATCAAGAAGGTTTGGCACCATGACAGCTCTAACCCAGATTGGCACTTGTCTGTTTCCTGTCTATTTTATTTTATTTTTCTGAGACAGGGTCTCATGCATCTCAGGCTGGCCTCAAAGTCACTATGTAACCAAGAATGGAAAGAATGACCTTGAACTACTGATCTTCCTTTCTCCATCTCCTGCATCCTGGGATTACAGTTCTTTGCCAAACACCCAGCTTGCTTCTGGTCTTTTAATGTTTCCAAATTAACTTGAACATCAGTGGACAAAATAATAGAAGAAAGTGTAGGCCTCAACAATCACAGTGAGTGGGCTATAATCCTAGCACTGGGGAGGGAGGTAGAAGGATCAGGAGTTCAAAGTCATTCTTGGCTCCAGAGCCAGGTCTGGACTGACCTGGGCTGCTTGAGACCCTGTGGCAAAACAAACAAAGCAAACAACAGAAAACTTCTAAAACCCTGGGAGGAAAATCAGACTTTCCTTCTAGAGATGGCCTGTGGCCTGGAGTTCTAGGAGGACTCAGCAGCCTGATGCAGAGGTACTATGGGTATGGAAGAAGAACCTGATGTTGTACACCTGCCCTGGCGGGGAAGAAAGGGCGTCCTCTTTTAAGATGGTGAATAATCTCTGGGCAGAATAGTCCTCACTTACCTCCCTCCACATATTGGCAATAAATAAGCCTTTGTCCTAGACCATCTGAGGCTGAGCGGGGGAAGAGAGAAGGGCAAGGGGAAAAGACAACTCAAAGCAGCTGGCAGCCCCTCTGCTCCCAAATAGCTTCTTCTGAGCCAAAGCGAAGGGTAGGCTGTTGCCCTCAGCAGCTGGGATGCTAGTCACCTGGTCCTCACCTTCTGCTGCCTAAGTCTTGCTGTGACTCAGTTTCCCTGTCCCTAAGAGCTACCACAGGGGATAAAAAGGAGGGTACGGGACTGCGTTAAGTTTAGAGAACACTTGTCAGCGGACCGTCAGCTGTGGAGTGAGCTGGGCAGGTAGGTCACTGCCCTGGACTGGAGGGAGAGGGCCGGGATCCTGTGAGCCCAAGAGGCAGGGGCGGGGTGCCGGCAGAAACCACACCAGGCTCAAGTTTCCTCTCTTGGCCAGAAGGGGCAGGAGGAGAGGAGGGCCACGGGGAAGGGGAAGGGTTGGAGGAAGCACTGCGAACACCGGCCCGCCGACGGCTTCGGAGAGGAGGCCGGTGAGGGTGAGCCGGCTCGAGCCGGGCCAGCCGGTGCTGGGCACCCAGCCATGGCCCGGGGGCGGGGCTCGACTGTCGCCGGCCTTCAGAAGCAGCGCTCCACAGCCCCGAGGTGTCAGCTCTGACCCAGCCTCCTAGGGACAGCACCACCAGCCTCATCTCTCTCACGCGCTCCACTTGGAATCTCCCACAGGTGCCTGAAAGGTGGGTGGGGGAGGGTGGTCTCAGTGGGATCCCGAGAGGGCAGGCTGGGCAGGTGGAGGACGATCAGGAAGGCATACCCAACTTTACTTATGGATGTTTCTAAGATACCTTCCTAAACTGGCCCTGGTTTGGGAAACTGACAACTTTGGAGCAATCCTGGATGGATTCCCGGTTCCCTGGGATCCTCGGAGTGGGAGGCTGTGAAGAGCGATCACACAGTGGTCTCATGGAGAAGCAAGGGAGTGGCCAGGAGGAATCCTTCAAGTGGCCTGCTGCCTGGGGTAGCCCGTAGGCTGCAGCTACATAGTGCCATCCTGTCTCCTTCCCCATTGCATTTCCACCTCCCAGGCGCGGGGGAAGGTTTGAGGGAAGCAGAGGAATCAGAGACACTGGATATCTGGACTTCTAAGAAGCCTTGCTGCAGCGAGATGTGGTTGGCTGTGGGGAGCTGGGTTCTTGCATCTGTTGCCTCTCCCTCCCCAGCCCTGGGGCAGTGGAGCTCAGAGAGACCTTCAAGGAAGAAGCAGGCATTCAACCCGTGTCCTCCCTTCAACAGGAATGGTGCTTGCATTGAGGCTAAGATGCAGTAGGAGAAAAGGGAGCTGCCAGATCTGCTGGGCTGCAGCCTCTAGTCACTGGTTCCAAAGAACCAGAGTTTGGGTCTAGGACAGACTCACAAAACAGCAGAAACTTGTCCCCTGGCCCCAGTTCCCCGACACCATGTGAGTCATGTATACTCCCAGGGGACTGAGTTTGCTCAGCTCAAATCTTCCTTCCTTCCTTCTGTCTTTACTGTGCTGGTTTCCCTCTCACCTCTCCCTTTTTGGAAGTTCTCTCTCATCTTTGTAACTAGGTCACTCACCTGCCAACCCACAATCCCCAAATTTTATTCTCCCACCTCATCCTTCCATTGTTTGTACTGACTCCTGGAAAGATGGGTAGCCTGCTAAGCCTCGGAACAGAACTCTGAGACAAGCCCCTTATTGAAAGAAGCGTCCTGGGCTAGCAGTGGAGGCCATACATCTTCTCCCATCATCATTCTTCAAATTATCCTCTAGCTTTAGTCAGAAATCTTCAGAACCCTGAAGTCCTAGGGATTGCGAGATCTTTAAAGGGATATGGGGGGGGGGGTGCTGGAGAGATAGCCTAGAGGTTAAGAGCACCAACTGCTCTTGCAGAGGACCCAGCAAGAGATCGAACCCAGGTTCGATCCCCAGCACCCACATGACGTCTAAGAACCGTCTGTAACTCCAATTCCAGGAGAACTCCAGTTCCAGGGGAATCTGAGACCCTCTTCTGACCTCCTCGGCATTGCATGACACGAGTGCACAAACCTACATGCAGACAGTACATTCATACACATACAAAAATAAATAAAAATTTTAAAGGGATATGGGATTATAGCTTAGTGGCAAAGCACTTTCCTTTCTTTCTTTCTTTCTTTCTTTCTTTCTTTCTTTCTTTCTTATCTTTCTTTCTTTCTGTCTTTTTTTGAGTCAGGGTCTCCCTGTAGCTCCAGCTGTCCTGGACCTCACTATGTAGACCAGGCTGGCCTTGAACTCACAGAGATCTGTCTTCCTCTGGCTCCTTCCCGAGTGCTGGGATTAAAGGCGTGCACCACCTTGCCTGGCTGCTAAGCACTTTCTTGGCACTCAAGGCTCTGCACTTGAGCTACAGCGAGAGAGAGAGAGAGAGAGAGAGAGAGAGAGAGAGAGAGAGAGAGAGAGAGAGAAGACTGAGACTTGTTTAATTCCTGGAATTGGTTCCAGTTCAGCCTGATCTACTGTTGAGGATTAAAGAGAAGGCATCACGAACCAGTGGATTCACTGACTGTGTGACCTGAAGATGAGACTAAGCTGTAGAACGGGAGCTGCTTTCAATAAAGAAAAGAACCCCAAAAGAACCCCTGAAAGCTCAGCCCACGTCTCTCTGGCTCTCTCCAATATCCCTTGTTCTGGTGTTCTGTTTGCTCCTAGTTTATCCTACTGGCTCTGTGCCAGCTTGCTGGGCCTCTGAAAGACAAGCTCCTAGGATCCAAAGGTGTCTAGACCTAGTGCACAGACCCCTACCATCCCTAAGCATCTAGGGAAATGAAGTTCCCCCCCTGTGGTCTGTTGTAAAGGCACTTCTGTACCTGAAACCTGCCTGTTGATGGTCCATTAGCTTCACTGACCTCTGTCCAGCCTCCTGCCTCCTCCTGCCCTTTACCCTCTCATCTTCTGCTTTCAGAAAGAGGAGGAGACCTAGTTTCAGGTCTTCACAGATTCTCATAGCTGGGCCCAAATATAGGCATCATCTGGAGTTTAGGTCAGGAGTTTGAAGCTAGATGAAGCCTACAGAATGTGCACTGCTCTTGTTTCTGACTTTGGGTTTTCCCTGCAAATCCATCCAACTGTGTTGGTTTCTTAAGTTGAGACTGGCCTCTTGTTAGAATGCCTGGGACACTTGTTAAAATGCTGTTTCCAGGTTACCTGCAGGTGAATTCAGCTCAGCAGGCCTGGACAGCTTTTGGGGATGTTTTTCATGTACCCCTAGGTAAATGTGCTGCACAGTAAAGTTTGTGGCTTTAGTTAGATACAATCTGTTTCCTCTCACAGTGAAGTTCTCCAGACCTGTCTCCATTTAATGGGAGACTGTGATGCAATGTGCCCAAGGTCATGTATCTTGAAGGCTGGAGAACGTGGTCTCCTGCCTCCTAGGGCAAGATCATTGCACTGCACCTCAGAGTCAGATCCAAGAAGATGGAAGAGACAAAGTGGGGTAGAGTAGGTTGAGAATATGAGGCAAGAGTCATGGTCCCTGCCTGTAAACCCCTTCTCCATTCACTCTGCCTTTGGGCAATTTCCGCCAGAACCTGGGTGCGGAGGGTGGGGTTCCGGTGTTGAAATGGCATCCTGGAAAGACATAAACACCCCACCCACTCTACCCATCGGCCGAGGACCTGTGCCTACACCAACTCTCAGCTCTGGGGATGGCAATCTAGCAGGGGGTGGAGGCAGGGCCTCAGGCAGATTAGCTGCCAGCAGTGCTTGGCAGTGACCATAAAGGTTGTGATGAGTCCAGAGGGGATTCCATAGGCACAGCCAGGAGGGGCCGTCCCTGTGACGGGTTGTGTGAGGTCATCCGGCCCCGTTCTCTTTCTTCTTTTCTTCCTTGACTTCTATGGTAGTGGTGGTGTTATGAATGTGCACACACATATGTGCTGTATCTGGCCTTAGAGATCCGGAGGCCTTGCCAAGGCTACTTGGAATCTCTTGTTGAACACCAAAGAGAACAGATTCAGGTAGAGATGGGTGTCAGGGAGTAGGAAGGTAGGATGAGGAGAGGGACCAACTGAGAGGGGGTGATGAGGGTAGAGCTGAGGGTTTGTTGACAGAGACCTCCCAGTTCAGCTTGCTCAACTCCCTAGTTTTTTTTTTTTTCTGTATGTGTATCAATGTACTGTCTGCATGCAAGTTTGTGCACCCGTGTCGTGCAATGCCAAGGAGGTCAGAAGAGGGTGTCGGATTCCCCTGGAACTGGAGTTCTCCTGGAATTGGAGTTTCAGACAGTTCTCAGCCGCCATGTGGGTGCTGGGGATCGAACCCGGGTCCTCTGCAAGAGCGGTTGGCGCTCTTAACCGCTAGGCCATCTCTCCAGCCCTCAACTCCCTAGTTTTACAACTGAGGAAAGTAGCTGGGAGCAGCGAGGTGGTTTGCCCAACAGCACACTGCTGCTTTGTGGCGGAGCTGAAACTAGAACCCAGATCAAAAGAAGAGGGGCTCAGCTGGGTGTGGTGGCGCACGCCTTTAATCCTAGCACTTGGGAGGCAGAGGCAGGTGGATCTTTGTGAGTTCAAGGCCAGCCTGGTCTACAGAGTATGTTCCAGGACAGCTGGGGCTACAGGGAGACCCTGTCTCGAAAAGACCAAAAAAAAAAAAAAAGAAGAGGGGCTAAAAGGGGAGAGTTACTGGAGGATCCAAGGAGAGATTGCCCAGTAAACAGACTGAGATATGCAGGAAGAACTGACCGAGGTAGACTGCCCATAGGGTGTGGGTTGTGGTGTGCCGGACTGTGGGAACAGAAAGGGGCTGAAACAGAGCACAGGGCGTTGTCAGTTTCCAACCCTCAGCCTGCCATCAACTTAGGCCTCAGTAGCTTTTTTTTTTTAAGATTTATTTAATTATTTATTTATTATTTTTAAAAATTTTTATTTTTATTTATTTTTTTGGTCTTTTTGAGACAGAGTCTCCCTGTAGCCCCAGCTGTCCTGGAGCTCACTCTGTAGACCAGGCTGGCCTTGAACTCACAAAGATCCGCCTGCCTCTGCCTCCCTAATGCTAGGATTAAAGGCGTGCGCCACCACGCCCGGCTTTTATTATTTATTTATGTGTGTGTGTGCCCACAGAGGCCAGAAGAGGTTATCTAATCCCTTGGAGCAGGAATTACAGGCAGTTGTAAGCCATATAACAGATATGGGTACAGGGAATCTAACTCCCATCCTGAACAAGTGCTCTTAACCACGGCCCATCTCCACAACCCCATTGGGCCTTACTTTTTGAACAGACTTTACAGGATCTTCATGAAGTTCAATGTCATAAGCTAATGCTTATAAAACGCCAGAACAGTTCTTGACAAGTGCTTGCTAAGTTTTTCCTATGGTTGTTATCCAGCCTTGGAAGAGAAGGAATCATGGTTTCGTGGGGTGGGACACAGAGTAGAGGTCCAGGGTCTCCAGAGGAGCCCATGCCTCCTCTGCCTCTGCTGCCTGGAGCTGATAAACCCCTTATCTAGCCCAGGCAGGGGAGCCCAGGGTGAGGATGGGAGAGAGGGCGGGGCCCCACTATCACCAGCAGGCCTGGGTCCTATCTCAGAGTAGGGGAGGATCTGTCTGCCTAGAATTTCCCACAACACAGTCCTTAGGGATCACCAAGCACTCACAACTTGAGAAGATAAAAGCTGAGACCCTCGAACTGAGGACACAGGACGAAAGTAAGGGTGACTCTTGATGTTTTTCCCCAGAACGGAAAACAAAACCGACCCCAAAGCATCAGAAGACTGGCTTTTGTCTCTGGCTAGGAATATAGTTTGAGGGGAATAAGAGCAGGGGAAAGCGAAAGCATCTTGTCTGAGAAAAAGGTAAAAATGCCTACTGTGTGCACAGAGGACTGACTATGGCCAGAGCAGGGGAGGTAGAGCACACCCTGCAGAAAAAGACTTTGCAGCTCATAGGGTGACGACCCTGGTATGAGGGGACCACTGATGTTGCTCCTTCTCTCTGGGCACCCCAGCAGGAGCAGTTCTAACACCTTTTCTTCCTTTGACACAGGCTGCTGGAGCCCTTTGGGTTTTGGGGGGACCTGGACCAGACCCTGGCTTAGTAGAATGCCCCCGTGTTCTCCTCAGCAGAGCAGGAACAGGGGGACACAGCTGCGTGTCGGGGAGCTAGGTGAGATGGAGCTGACTTGGCAAGAAATCATGTCCATCACCGAGCTCCAGGTGAGAGGGTGTGGGCGCTGGGAAGCAAGGGCTGGAGGGAGTGATCCGGAGAGGAAAGGGGTGTGGGGGGACGGATCTAAGTGGGGTGTGGGCTCCTGCCTAGCTGTTCTGCTCACATCTCTATCCAGCTTCCCCTCTGCCCTCCCTTCATACCGCCTCACCTGACCTCCCTCTCCTCCAGTACCGCCCATCTTCCCTCATGGCCTCCCCTCACCCTTAGCAACAGGCTCCTTTCCTCCAGGTAGGAGATCCATAGTTCAGGGGCCTCAGAAAGGGGAGACAGACTACACCGGGGTCCTATCCTCCTGAACGTTGGACAAAGGGGTGTCTGTTGGCCTAACAATGATGCCTTTGTCCCCAGCTCCCTCGGCTTCAGCAGGGTGGCTCCTCTACGTGGGTTGGGGGACTTGTTTCTAATATGTACTCTCCTCGCTGCACCTGGACAAGGACAGAGGGACTAAAAAGACACAGGACTTGTACAAGCTCCAGGAGATGCCTCTTAGCCCCCAGCCTGGGCTCTGTGCCTGCCAACCCCCATGCCTGGTCCCCTCAGGATCTGCCCTAGGCCCTACTCCCACACAGCAGCTCCCTCTTCTGGGCACCCTGGGAATGGTGTGGGACTGAACTTGACCCTTTGACCCTAGATAACCACAGCAGGAAAGGGTTCTTAGGGGTCATCTTGGATAATAATGGCCTTGTCTCCCTGAAGAGAATACAGGAATAGGAGACTTCTTGGTCCAGGAAGAGCTTCTGAGGAGACTTTAAGGGCTCCAGTGTGAAGCTGTCTTCTGTCACCACTGGGACTTCTAATCCTGCCAAGTGTCTTCCTCCCCCTCCTCTCCCCTTCCTTCTCCCATTTTTTTTTCCTTCTTTGTCTTTTTTTTTTTTTTTTTTTTTTTTTTTAGAGACAGGGTCTCCCTGTAGCTCCAGCTGTCCTGGAACTCGCTATGTACACCAGGCTGGCCTTGAACTCACAAAGATTCACCTGCCTCTGCCTCCCAAGTGCCAGGATTAAAAGTCTTTTTTTCATTAAAAAAAATATTTTATTTTTAAAATTTTATGTGTATTAGTGTATTGCCTACACATATGTAGGTGCATGTGTGTTATGCAGTGCCCTCAGAGGTCCAAAGAGGCATTCGACCCCTGGAACTGGAGTTATGGATGGATGTTAGCCGCCATGGGGGTGCTGGTTGGGAACAGAACCTAGGTCCTCTGCAAGAGCAGCCAATGCTCTTAACAGCTAAGCCATCTCTCCAGGCACCCCCTCCCACCCACCCACCTTTTGTCTTTTGAGACACAGGCTCTCCCTGCATAACTTTAGTGGCACTAGAACTCACTATGTAGACCAGGCTGACCTCAAACTCACACAGCTTCACCAGCCTTTGCATCCTGAGTGCTGGGATTCCAGGCATAGGCCACCATCCCTGGCTGCTGCTTCTGTTTTTTTGAGATAGGGTCTCATACAGCTCAGGGTGGCCTTGTACATGCTGTACAGCCACAACTGACCTTAAACTACTGATCCTCCTGTTTCTGTATCTCAAGGCCTGAGATTGTAAGTGTCCCAGTGTGCCATCATGCCTAGCAAGCCACATTCTCCTTGAAACACCTTCATCACCACTTTCCAGGAAGTTTCCAGTGTTTTCAGGCGCTAGCTATTGTCCGGTTTCCAAAGGACTAGGCCTGATCCTAAAATAGAGCTGGTTTTTCTTCTGCAAACTGTCTCCTAAACTTCTTTGTGTCTTTCTTTGCAGGGTCTAAATATTTCAAGTGCGCCATCCTTTGAGCCCCAAGTTCCAACCCCATACTCTGGACCCCCGGCACCTCCAACCTACTGCCCCTGTTCAGTCCACACGGATGAGGGCTTCTCCCTTCCCCTGCCACCTTATGAGCTCCCAGCATCCTCACCTCACATCCCC
The DNA here is from genome assembly GCA_009823505.1 of Rhizomys pruinosus. Taxonomy (NCBI): domain Eukaryota; kingdom Metazoa; phylum Chordata; class Mammalia; order Rodentia; family Spalacidae; genus Rhizomys; species Rhizomys pruinosus. The sequence goes on from VZQC01006477.1 coordinate 1,137,721, forward strand.
GACCCACGAGAGCTCCCAGCATCCACACCTCACGTCCCAGACCCCCACGAGCTCCCGGCATCGTCGCCTCAAGTTCCAGACCCCCCATATTCCTACAGCAGCATGGGCATACCAGTGGCCAAGCCACTGACTCTTTCAGGCCTGCTCAATGAGCCCATCCCAGACCCATTAGCTCTCCTGGACCTTGGGCTGCCGGTGGGGCCACCTAAGCCTCAAGAAGACCCAGAATCTGACTCAGGATTATCCCTCAACTACAGCGATGCGGAATCTCTTGAGCTAGAGGGTGCAGACGCTGGCAGGCAGCGGAACGAGTATGTGGAGATGTACCCGGTGGAGTACTCTTACCCACTTGTGTCCAACTCCTTGGCCTACCCCAACTATCCTTTGCTGTCTGCTGAAATGCCCTTGACCCTAGAGGCCTCCTCTGGCCCTGTGCGGGCTAAGCCTGCTGCTGTCCGGGGGGAGGCAGGGAGTCGGGATGAGCGAAGAGCGCTGGCCATGAAGATCCCCTTTCCTACGGACAAGATTGTCAACTTGCCGGTGGATGACTTTAACGAGATGCTGGCAAGGTACCCGCTCACAGAGAGCCAGCTGGCTCTAGTTCGGGACATCCGCAGGCGGGGCAAGAACAAGGTGGCGGCCCAGAACTGTCGCAAGAGAAAGCTGGAGACCATCGTGCAGCTGGAGCGGGAACTGGAGCGGCTAGGCAACGAAAGGGAGCGTCTTCTCAGGGCCCGCGGGGAGGCCGACCGCACTCTGGAGCTCATGCATCAGCAGCTGGCTGAACTGTACCGTGACATTTTCCAGCACCTTCGAGATGAATCTGGCAACAGTTACTCACCTGAGGAGTATGTACTGCAACAGGCTGCTGATGGGGCCATCTTCCTGGTGCCCAGAGGGACCAAGAAGGAAGGCATGGACTGATGTGGCTGAAATGGGTGGGTCCTGGTTAGTCCTTAACCAACACCAGGTCCCAGAAGGCACCGAGTTCCCCAGACCAAGAGGGCACAAGTAACCATGGGAGGACTTAGCTTCCCAGGCCCTCAACTGCCACCTCTTGTCTAAGCTTTGGCCTATAAAGAGCTTGTGGAAATAGTTTTCTATTGTGTCTTCCTTTTGAGGGATGATGGAGCTAAGGATACCTCAGAAATCACTGCTTGCTGGGGGCGGGAGGAAATCCTGCCAAACTTATTTCAAGTACACATAAAATTTGGATGTGACAATCTACCCACCTTCAGAGTCAGAGGCCATGGATCAGAGGACCCCCACAGTCCTTGGTGGTTCCCTATTCATAAAAGCCAGAAGAGCTGCCCAAACTGGCCAGTACCTGAAGCTTAGACCATACCCTGAACAATCCTGGAGCACGCACAAACAGACTTGGTACATCTCTCTCTCTCTCTCTCTCTCTCTCTCTCTCTCTCTCTCTCTCACACCACACACACACACACACACACACACTGAAGACTAAGTGAACTGTTCTTGACTAGACAGTTTGATTAGCTAGAATTTCAGGGTGGTCACCATTCAAGCCTTGTTAGAACCTGCCCTACAGTTGAGTGAAATGTGCATTCTTGTACAAGTTTATTTACTTATGTGGTCTTTTTGAGACAAGGTCTCCCTATACCCTCAGCTGTCCTGGAACTCACTATGTAGATCAGGCTGGCCTTACCAGGATCCGCCTGCCTCTGTCTCCAGAGTGCTGGAATTAACATCATGTGTCACCATGCCCAGCTATTATTTTATTTTGATTTAAATAATGTATATGCTTTGCCTGTATGTATGTAAACACACCAAATGTGTGCCTGGTACTTGGAGAGGTCAGAAGAGGGTGTCAGATTTCCTGGAACTAAAGTTACAGGTAGTTGTGAGCCGCCTGACATGGGTACTAGGAATTGAACCTGGGTCCTCTGCAAGAGCACTGCTCTGTGGAGCCATCTTTCACCTATTTATTTATTGCTTTTTTTGAGAGGGTTTCCTTGTAGCCCCAGCTGGCCTGGAACTCGCTATGTAGATTGGGTTGGCCTTAATCTCACAGAGGTCTGTCTCCTTCTGCCTTCAGAGTGCTGGGATTAAAGGTGTGCATCACCGGGCATGGTGGCACACGCCTTTAATCCCAGTACTTGGGAGGCAGAGGCAAGCGGATCTCTGAGTTCAAGGCCAGCCAGGTCTACATAGAGAGGTCCAGGCCAGCTGGGACTAAAAAGGGAAACCCTGTGTTCATCATGCCAGGCTTGGCAGTGCACACCTTTAATCCCAGCCTAGTCTACATAGTGAGTTCCAGGACGGCTGGGGCTACACAGGGGGACCCTATGTGGCCTTGAACTCACAAAGATCCACCTGCCTCTGCCTCCCAAGTGCTAGGGTTAAAGGCGTGCGCCACCACACCGGGTTGGCTGGATTAGTTTCAAACTTACTCAGAAGTTCAACCATTCTCCTGTGTCCTGAGGCACTGGAATTAGAGGCCTGCACTATCAGGAAGGACCATTCAAATCTCCCTGACAAAACAATTTCTTTTGGCTGGAGTTGAGTGTTTCAGTCAAATGCAGATTTCCTCTGGGGGAGTTTCACCTCTACCCCATGTTCTCATTTCACTGGCTCTATTTTTTTTTTTTTTTTTTTTTGGTCTTTTCGAGACAGGGTCTCCCTGTAGCTCCAGCTGTCCTGGAACTCGCTCTGTAGACCAGGCTGGCCTTGAACTCACCAAGATCCGCCTGCCTCTGCCTCTGCCTAGGATTAAAGGCGTGCGCCACCACAACCGGCTTTCACTGGCTCTTTTTCTACAGCAAGCAGAGTTCACTGATGAAGAAAAAAAGGATACTCTGTGGGAAATGAGAAACCCAGAATCTTCACGTACATCCTGCTGTCATGTAAATCCTGGGACTCAAACCCAGATCCTCTGCAAGAACAGCCAGTGCTCTTACCTTCTCTCCAGTCCTCACCCCCCCCACCAAATAAAATAGTAATAAATTTTTGAGATGGCAGTAGTATAAGCTTAGGCTAGCTTCACATTCATGGTAATCTTGCCTCAATCTCTTGTGTTAGAATTACAGGCCCTAGTGGCCAAGCTTGACTCATTTCATGCTGAAGGCAGGGTCTGAACTAGTTCAGAATTTGTCTTTTTGAGACAGGGTCTCCCTGTAGCTCTGGCTGTCCTGGAACCAATTCTGTAGACCAGGGTAGCCTTGGTCTGCCTCTGCCTCCCAAGTGCTAGGTCTGAAGGCCACCACGCCCAGCACTGTTCAGAATTTTGACTTAGATCCCAGCATGAAGCAGGTGTTCACAGGACTGCCGAATTCTGGCCCCAGTTATTATTCATGTCAGGCAGGGAACTTCTGGCCTCCCAAATCCTGATTAGGGGAAAAGCTATTTTATCCAGCCCTGGAACCCCATTCTGTATAGTTTAAATAAAGCATTAGCAAAGAATATGAAGTATGGCAACTGTCCAATCTAGAGTAGCTGGGGTGTGGCAATACATACCTTTAATTCTAAGAACTAGAGGCAGAAGCAGGACCTGAGTTAAGGACCAGTTTAACTGGTCTCTATTCAAGTCATGCAACTGACAGAGCTCTGATAATCATACACTTAGTTAACCTGTGTATGGGGTGTTTGACAGTACCTGTTGGAGGCAAAAAAAAGATCCTTAGATTGAGACAGGATCTCACTATGTAGGAAGGCTTGGGACTATGTAGACTAGGCTAGCCTAGAAGTCAGAGATGCATCTTCTTTCTCTGCAGAGCAGTGGGATTAAGGGTGTCTCACCATTCCCAGCTAGCCCTGGAATTTATGTCTAACGTCTGCTTCCCCTAAATCCAAAATTTAACATGTCTTACGATACAATTAAAAAATTTTACTTTTATTGCTGGGCATGGTGGGACACGCCCTTAATCCCATGGGTAGGGGCAGGTGGATCTTTGCAAGTTCACGATCATAGTCTATATAGTATGTTCCAAACCAGCTGGGGTTACAGGGAAATCCTGTATTAAACATGTTTTGAGCTGGGTGTGGCGGCACACACCTTTAATCCTAGGGTTTGGGAGGCAGAGGCAGGTGGATCTTGTGAGTTCAAGGTCAGCCTGATCTACAGAGTGAGTTCCAGGACAGTTGGGGCTACAGGGAGACCCTGTCTCGAGAAAGTTGTATCACCCACATGTAAGTGCTCTCACATGTTCTTACTTTGGCCTGAAGATTTGTTACGAAGTGCAACAGGTAAGAAAGCACACCCCTCCCAGCAGACCCTGGCACTAATCCCACCCTGGTTGGGGAAATGCCAAGGGTTAACTGGATTAAAAAAAAAAAGGCCAGCCTCCACCTAGGGTGTGAACTTCATAATCTATAACCCAGCAACTACCAAACATGAAAGGAGACAAAGAAAACAAGACGCAGAACTAAGTTAAATGTGGTTTATTTTTTTTAAAAGATCCATTCACAAAATTGAATGATTTTATAGAGCTGCATGGCAGCTAAAACCAACTGCATAGCATTGAGACTGAAGCAGAGCAGCTCAGAATAAAGGCTGTCCTCGAAAGGCTGTTCCTGCAAAGGGGAAAAGGACTGTTAGTACTATTCTGGAATACCCACTGCCTATCTTTAACCTTGGGAAAGCAAAGCACTCAGGGACCAAACTTACCTTTTAGTCATGAGCTTGGGCAGAAGTTTCTGATTTTTTTTTAATTAACAGCTGATAAGACTGTAGCAGATTCCTCCCTAGAAAAGTAAACAACCTTTAGAACTAGCCTTTTCCAAGACCAAGTCCCATCTTTAAGCCATTCCCCCCACCTCCCATTAAGGACCCACCCACCCTCCCACCAGTTTTTGGGAAAGGTTTCTAATGCATTACTTTGAGCCATTGTTTTAAGAAAATGGGTCAAAGGAAGAGAAAATATAAAGGGCAAAAATATCTTCAGAGTAGAAATAACATATTCACTTCCTTCAAACATAAGTAATAGGGTGTCAATTAAAACAATTCATTTCCAGAAAAACCAAGTGCAGCTTAACTGGACTAGTTTTGGCTCAATATAGTTAATGAAAAAAAAAAATCCAACAGAAAACTGGACTTTAACTATATGGATGTAAGTAAAATCTGTTCTTACCTAGCAGCATAGCAATAAAACCTTTCCTTCTGCTTCTGCCTGCTAGTCCTAAGTCAGGGGTGCCTTACTCTCGTCTGCCTCCTTCCTTGCGATGGTCACTCAACTTCACTCCCTCCTAGCTTTCATGGAGGTGCCGTGGCCTGCCCCTGGCTTATCTGTACTTCACATACCACAAGTGTCTACTCTCAGCTGCAGAGTTTCTGAGCTCGAAGCCATTCGCGCTATGCTTGCTAGCAGTTCCTAGTAGCTGAACATCTCCTGGATCTTTAAAGGCATTGTCAGGAATCCTGAGGTATCTGCAAACTCCCTCAACAGTTAAGGTTCCACCTGCTATTGCAAACTCAGCCAGTATCATGGAACTATCATCCATGCTTTCCCACCCCCACCACCTCCCACCCACTCACCCCACACCCTCCTCCCAAACTTCCATATAACACACCGTGGGATGGAATATACAGTCCTATGGTCAACAAATCATCTATGCTACTAGGTACAATGGCACTTAAAAAAGGGGAATCAAATGGGGGCTCAAAGAATCTACAAACAAATAACAATTATTGAGTATCAACTGTTCTGAATTCAGTTTCTATACAATTAACACTTTAGGATAGCTGTGTGATCTTATGTCGAAAGGAAAACTGCAGTTAATGAAATTTCAAGATAGTGACTTTGTAATTTCAGTTTTAAATTTCCAAATAAATTGGTGACTTGCCTCCCCCAGCCCCTTAAGTCCTGGTCAAACTGCAGTTTTCCTTCCATGTAGCCTATTTTCACTGTAACTTACTAGTAACTGTCATTTTAATCTGTGGACTTAGGGGTGGCATTCACCAGCAGATGGCTTCTAACCTCTGGCAGAGCTTTGAACTTGCATTGTGATAGAAACATTGACACTTATGAGGGGTAGTGGGTAGGGAAAGTCCAAACAAACTCTGCCAGTCCCAGATCCACACAGTTGTCATTCCATTCAAGAGAATCAAATCGTTTATTGATTACACATGATAATGGATGATACACAAGCTTCATTCCCATCTAATATTTTATCTGGTACCATGATTCAATTTAGATATTGCATGGAGTGTGCCAGCAACCATTTTTATAAACAAATTCTGAAGTTGCTTGGGTGACCTTTTCAAAGGTGAAACTCATTAAGGTCACAATATTTAACTGTCAGTTCAGCTATACCAAGGTTTTTGAAGACAATGGCTTCTCCCACCCAAGCAATCATAAATAAATTTCAAATGGAACCTGGCATCACCCTGAAGGAATTCTAACTTCACACTGTGGGGAAGTATATCAAGATGACTTCAGAGTAGACTGACTTTACACAGCACATTAAAAAAAAAGACACATTTATTCAGCGTCATGATCATTTAGCAATCAACAGCATGGGTGAAAAAAAGTCTACATTAAACCCCTTTGTTGGAATGCTTTACACTTTCCACAGAACAGAAACTAAAATAACCTGTTATACAATTAGTCACAAATACAGTCCTGGAGTTTTTTTGCCCATACACATGAGTATTGTCTAAAACATGTCTTCTTTGTAGCAGCTAGGCCCTGCCACCACTGTGCTTGGCTGAGTTCACAAATCTGTTGTAACCTGTAGCTTCCCTGTCACTTCTCTGGCTCTCCTCTCCTGCTAAGCTTTGTTTCCTGTTGAACAATATGGAATAAAGTTGTTAATCTAAACATATTAAGACTCAAAGCTACAATCCAATAGAGCAAGATGTTTCCCCAAAATTTTGCTGATCTGCATATTAACTCAATATCCAAAATTTTACTGCAATTATAATGTTAACTATGATGCACTGCTCAGCTACATCAGGGTTACTGGGTTTATTATTAGCAATCATAAAAATTAAATCAACACACAAAAAAAGTGAGTACTTACCTGATAGTATTTAAAACCTTCTGCCACTGCCATAGCTACTGCTGCTGCTGGAACCGCCATAGCCACCTGAAAGTAATGCTGATTTTAATACTTTGTGCCAGTGGGAATAGTGCTGCTCTGCAAGATAACCAGATAAACTCAATCTGTCCCAAATGGCCCTTGCCTATACAGTAAGTTAACCTAACAAAACAAAGTTCACACGCTTTCTGATTGGCTATACCTTGGTTTCGTGGTTTAGCAAAGTATTGGCCTCCACCGCCATAAGGGCCAGAGCTTCTGCCCCCAAAGTTTCCTCCTTTCATAGGTCCAAAATTTGAAGATTGATTGTTGTAATTGCCAAAATCATTGTAGCTTCCACCACCTCCAAAGTTGCTTCCTAGGAATGGAAAAAAGAAAGAGGGCCTTTGGCGACTACTTGACAAGTGATGGCTTCCAATCTGTTTAAGGTTCAGAATACAAGGTGTTGCATGCCTGCCTTCATCCCACCTGGTGGCTTAAAATCTGAATTTCATTCTCTGAGGCAAGGCATTCAGTTGAACAATCCAGCATTTACAGAGAATCAACCCAATTGAATGAAGAAGTTTTCCTCAGTGGCACTTAAAAGCAAGCACCCTTTAAAGGCCATTGCAGGTCTCTTGGATATATCAACTAAATGCCCCAGTCCCACAGGAACTTAATTCTAAATCCAGCTAAGGTGCTAGGTCTAACTCAAAGACAGCACTATATCCACTTAGCCATCTATCTGCTTTTGGGGAGTGAGGCGGCCCCAGCTTGAAGCTAGGAGGAGGTAGCACTGCAGCAAGCCTACTTTAATGTACCATGCAGTGTACCACATGAAGCTTTAAGAGCCTAAAATCGAATAGGGGCGTAAACTCTAGAAAGCTAATCTAGCTAGCACACCAAGGACTTGCATCACTGGATACCTACCACTACTACCGCCAAAGCCGCCTCCGCCTCCTCCGTTGTTATAGCTGTCATAGCTGCCACTCCCGCCATAGCCACTGCCCTGGTTTCCATAACCCTGTCCACCACTTCCATAGCCTCTGCTTCCTCCAGAGTAACCAGGACCGCCTCCTCCATAACCACCTACAAGAATACAATTCTTCTCAATAAGACAAAAGTATTCAACAAGAAAAATCTCTGCAAGTGTAATGGCCTGCACAACATGCGGATTAGGGGGAAGATTGCAACTTTATCATGCACTAATTTTAGTCTCTACTAGCCTATTCTGAAGGTACAGATTACTAAAAAGTTTACTCACAGACCTAAGAAACTTACCATCATTGCCAAATCCGTTATAGCCATCCCCACTGCCACCATATCCACCACCACCACGGCTGCCACCAAAGCCACCTGGAAGAAACCAAAGCTTTATTCACTTTTCTAAATTTTTGATCTTTGAGACAGGGTGTCTCCCTGTAGCCAAAGGTGATCTCTTTCTCTGCCTGTGTCTGGGCTGGGATTAAAGGGGTATGCCGTCATGCCTGACCTCAAACCCTTAAACATGAATATATACTAAAGGCTAGCTTCTGTGGAGTAAGAAGAATTATATTTGGGTAAACTGTAATTAACAGAAATATAGGTCACTACCTACTAATTTAAGTTGCAAAATTAATACATACCACGACCACTGAAGTTTCCTCCACGACCAAAATTGTCATTACCACCAAAACCACCTCCACGACCACCACCGAAATTTCCGGAGCCACTTCGACCTTAGAAAAGTTTTTAAGTGTTAGTGTTGACATTGCAATAGTTCGAATTGGGTTTTTTGTTGTTCTGTAAGACAGGGTCTCCCGTAGCTCCACCTGGCCTGAACTCAGTGATACACCTGCCTCTGCTTCCTAAAAAGCCACCACACCCAGCCAAATCAACTAGGAAATCTAATTTAATGATCAGCAAACAAGCATACCTCTTTGGCTGGATGAAGCACTAGCCATCTCTTGCTTTGACAAGGCTTTTCTCACTTCACAGTTGTGCCCATTCACTGTATGGTATTTCTGAACTAAAGAAGAAAAACAAAAACGAAGGGAAAGCATTTTAGAGCTTAGTATACACAAGTATTTCCGGATTATCAGTAAAATCCAATCAGCTGATACTTACTGACAATCTTATCCACAGAATCATGGTCATCAAAAGTGACAAAAGCAAAGCCCCTCTTTTTTCCACTGCCCCGATCAGTCATGATTTCAATCACTTCAATTTTCCCATACTGCTCAAAATAATCTCGTAGGTGATGTTCTTCAGTGTCTTCTTTAATACCACCAACAAAGATCTTTTTCACTGTTAAATGGGCACCTGGTCTTTGGGAATCCTAATAGGAGAAAACCCAAGTCAGTTATTTGAACACCCTTATATCTGAAGTGCCCAGTTTCACACTTCCAAGTGAGGGGGAAGAACAAAAGCAAAAAAGCCAAAACACTCACTTCCCGTGACACAGCTCTCTTTGGCTCCACGACTCTCCCATCCACTTTGTGTGGCCTTGCGTTCATAGCTGCATCTACCTCCTCCACTGTGGCATAAGTGACAAACCCGAAGCCTCTGGAGCGCTTCGTGTTTGGATCTCTCATGACCTGAAAAGTTACCGCAAACAACGCTTAGCCTAACTTTCTAGGGTGGTCCAGCAACCTGGTAGGCAAAAGCAGAGGGATCTCACAGCGTTCCAGGCGAACCACAGGCCACAGTGAAACCTTGCCCCCCTCCCTCCTCCAACTCCATAAATCTGCCCGACCCTATAGTGTAACATCATTTCTGCTTTGGAGTTAGGCCAGCAGGAAATTCCAACTAACTGCATGTACAGATCAGATTAAACAAAGCACGTGGCCAAGAACTGCAGCAAGAAAAATCCACTGCCTCTGGGGGCCTTTTGTCCCTTCCAAATCTTACCACGCAATCGGTGAGGGTTCCCCATTGCTCAAAATGGCTCCTCAGACTCTCATCGGTTGTTTCGAAGCTCAGCCCTCCGATGAAGAGCTTCCGCAACTGCTCGGGCTCCTTAGGAGACTGAAGTGGGAAAGAGAAAGAATTAGCGGGGAGCCGAACACCTGGAGTTCCCGCGTGGGCAGGAACCTCCGCCGCATTTATTGTTCATTCCCACCGCAGGAGGCCACGTGCTTTCCGCTACACCCGAGAATGGGGTTGGGGACATGGTAGCAGCCAGCGCATGCGCCCCTACTCCACTTCAGACGCAGGCGCAACAAAAGACACGGGTCGCAGGGGTGAACCTTCCTGAGACACTTACTGTTTAACAGAGTGCCCTGGAAACAAACAAAAAAGACACTAAACCCCCCAGAAGACCCGGATGGTGTGCGTCTACGGGTTTTGCCTCGAGCACATAGCCGAGCGCGATCATTGGTGGATGGCGGACAGAGGCCTCATGGCGACGAGGACAAAATGGCGACCTGCACCTGGTGAGGCGCAGGCCTAGCCCAGCCGCCACCGAACAAACCCGAGGTGCACGGGCGCACCCCATCCGATCGGACCGGGACCCTGGAAGCCCTGTAGCTGAGAACACAAGCCAGGCGCAGGTTCCGCCACACTAACCTCGGACTTGGACATGATGACGGGAGGCGAGAGTCCTCAGCGATGCTTCCTCGGTCGCGTCAACAGGCAGAAAGGAACAAGCCAGCGAGCGGAGCTTCGAGCCTACCTTCAGCCTCGCCTTTTTATCCCGCCTCTGGGCTTTTGGCATTGGTAGACTCCGCCCTTGCCTAACTATGATTGGACGTTCGAAATTGATTCCTCCCCCTATTGGTCTGTGGAGCCGCACTGTTAAGAAACGGTATCCGTTTGGGCGTTCTATGCAGGCTCCGCCCCTTGGAGTACTCAGTGCCTGAGATTTTTTTTTTTTTCCCTAACCAGTTTGATTGGCTAGCCCATCCTGTCATTCATATTTGAACGTACCCAGGTCTTCAAATTTCCAAACTTCACACGCAGACATTACAAGCTCACTTGAGAAAGCATGATTAATAGTATACATTAGAGAAATACATTGTTGATGACCTATTTTTTAAATCTTTTTTATTGCAACGAACATTATTGAACGCATGGTAGTAAAATGGCGAGTTTACGCAGGCGTATTAAGAAGTTCCGCCTGCCGTTTGGAACACGTGAAATGGCGGGTGGGAGAAGGCGGTGAGTTTACTGCGCCTGCGTAGTGGCGGGATCTGTGTCCGGCTTTGCGCAGGCGTTATGGGCGGAGAAAAGTCCGGCTCTCAGGATTGGTTGCGCAAGCGCAGGGAAGGATCCGTTTTGGCGGGCGGTTGGCGTTGCGCAGAAGGCGGCCGTAGCGGTGGTTTGTGGTGCAGCTTTTACCACAGAGGAATCGGGCAGGCCTTAGTGTGAGTGAGCACTGTAGATCCCGGGTAAGTGGCAGAGAGTCTTGTCTACCTGTACGAGGTCTTGAACCGGCTCCAACGGGGCCCGTTATTGTGCGAAATGAATGGACAGCGGGGTGTGGGGGGACGACAGAGAAGGGGCCACGGTGGGTCGGGCCAGCCAATGGGAGAGCTGGGGGCGGGAGGTCTGGATACTGCGGGTTCTAGGGAGCTGGGACCGAGGCACTTGACTGGCGCGTGGTCCGGCCAATTGGGTGTTCCTGGCGCTGCCGATTGACCGGCCCTTGGGCCATCGGTGTGAGGGAGGCGGTTCCTCCTCTCTTGAGCAGCGGCTTCTGGAGCCAATGATCAGGAAGCGCGCGTTAGGTTGGCCTTCGCCAGGCAGCGGCCGGGCTCCGGTGGGTCGCCCCGGAGTCCCCGGCTAAAAGGATGGAGCCAGGAGATGGACGGGCTCCCCGAAAAGGAAATCCTTCAGACGTGGAGTTGTGGGGTGCACATATATCCGCAATGACTCTTGATACACCTCCAGAAAAGCATATGTTGTGCGCCTCTACCCCAAGTTGAGGGTTTTTCTCTATTGCGGTGCATTCCACCATTCATCTTAGTTTGGGACCGGCGGGGGTTAGGGGGTGGGAGTCTGTGGACTTGGTCACATTTTAGAAGGAAATGGTGAATGGTGTCATGGAAGCGTCCGAGAAAACACTTAACAAAGGTTTAGGTGACACTCGTGCTCGTGTGTCTATGGACACCATGGGGTCTAGGCCTGTTGTATATCTAACGTTTAAATCTTTGCAGAGGTGATTTGTTATTAAAGTTTAATAAAAAATTGAATCATTTATTTTTTGGGTTTGTTCTTTGTTTCCACCTATCACCACGAGTCTCAGGAACTTTCCTCCCTTCACTGTGTCTTTACAACATTTAAAGATCTAACCCCCCCCCCCCTTTTTCCTGTTATTTGAAGATGTTTAACTGGGGATGAAAAGGGTATTAGATTGAGCCATCTCTCCAGCCCCAAAGAGTGCTAAGCCTATGTGAAGATGTTTAACTGGGGATGAAAAGGGTATTAGATTGAGCCATCTCTCCCTCCCCAAAGAGCGCCGACTGCTCTTGCAGAGGACCCGGGTTCGATTCCCAGCACCAACATGGCGGCCAAGAACCGTCTTTAAACTGGGCGAGGTTGCCCGCCTTTAATCCTAGCGCTTGGGAGGCAGAGGCAGGTAGATCTTTGTCAGTTCCAGGTCAGCCTGTTCTACAGAGCGAGTGCCAGGACAGTTGGGGCTAAAGGGAAACCCTATCTCTCGAAAAGACATAAATAAAAGGGTATTAGAGACAGCCCTCGATCCCCAGGACCATGTTAGGGAATATAATCATATTTATATGTTATATATATTTATTGTTGTTGTTGTTCTTGGTCTTATTTGAGACAGGCTCTCCCTTTAAGTCCCAGGCTGGCCTTGAACTCACTGAGATCCACCAGCCTCTTCCTCCCAAGTGCTGGGATTAAAGGCGTGTGCAACCATGCCGGGCCAGATTTGTGTGTTTTATCTGTAGTTTCTGGTTTGGTAATGCCCAGGATCTTTTGAAAACAGAAATTTTCATTGATTAGGTCTGTCAGCCCTATTATTGTTAATTGATTTATTCAGAGTCAAGGGGAAAATATTTAAATAGCACAATGAATTACATTTGAGTTGCCCTTGAGATTAGAGAACTTTCAAATTGTATAAAACACTGAGATCGCCGGGCGTGGTGGCGCATGCCTTTAATCCTAGCACTTGGGAGGCAGAGGCAGGCGGATCTTTGTGAGTTCAAAGCCAGCCTGGTCTACAGAGTGAGTTCCAGGACAGCTGGGGCCACAGGGAGACCCTGTCTCGAAAAGATCAAAAAAAAAAAAAACAAAAAACCACTGAGATCAATGGTGTTAGTGACCTTTGGTGCATTTTTATTTTTTGCTGCTTTTTTTTTTCCTTCCTTTTTTTGAGACAAGGTCTCCCTGTAGCCCCAGCTTCCTGGAAGTCACTGTGTAGACCACACTGGACTCAAACTCACAGAGATTCACCTGCCTCTGCCTCTCCAATCCTGGGGTTAAAGGCGTTGCACAACCACATCAGGCTTTGCAGTGTGGGGATTAAAGTTATTTATGAGCCACTATGCCTGCCTTGGTTTTTGCCTTTGCTGGGGCACGAAACTTGCCACTTAGACCAAGCCTGCCTGGATCTCAAAGAGATCCACCTGCCTCCAGTGTGCTGGGATTAAAGGCTTGGACACCCTCCAGCCTCTGCTGCTAGAGTTTTAGGATTAGAGATGTAGAGAGTAATGAATTAAAGGCCTGCACCACCATGCCTGGCTTATTGGTGTATATTTGAATGATTATTAGGATCTGAACTAAGAATTCTTAGTTTACAGTGCTATGGACCCAAAACTTGCATATTTTATTATGAGGTCTCTTCCAATGTGATAGTTGATAGCTGTGGCAAACATTTCTTTGGTGGGGGAGTTTTAGTGGTAATAATTGACATCTTGAAGCTGTTTGGTTTTTTGTTTTTTTGGTATTTTCCAGACAGGGTCTCCCTTGTAGCCCACAGCTGTCCTGGAACTTGCTCTGTAGACCAGGCTAGCCTTGAATTCACAGAGATCAACCTGCCTCTGCCTCCGGAATGCTAGGATTAAAGGCATGTGCCAACACGCCCAGTGAGGCTGTTATGTTGAAAATTCTGCTGGGCATGGTGGAGTGTGCCTTTAATCCCGGCACTAGGGAGGCAGAGGCAGAGGCAGAGGCAGGCTGATCTCTGTGAATTCAAGGCCAGCCTGGTCTACATAGTGAGTTGCAGAACAGCTGGGGCTACAGGTAGACTCCGTGTTGAGAAGACCAGAAAAAAAAATTCTAACAGGAGTTTTGCCTTTGGAGAAGCTCCTCTATTAATAGGAAGCTTTAGGCCATGGCTGCCAAAGTGCTTGGGCTTAGAGCTTAGAGGTTAGAGGCTTACTATTGCAACTAAACCTAGAAGGTTATGTAGTAGATGAGACAATAACACACCTTCATTAGCCTGCATAAATAAGGGTGGTAGTCCAGGAAGGAGAAAACATACAACTGAAGTGACTGGATTTCTTTTTTTTTTTTTTTTTTTTTTTTTTGTTAGGATTTTTTAAAATTTTAGTTCTTTTTATGATATAGTGGATGTACTGGTCTGCATGTAGGTTTTGTTGTGCAACGCCGTGGAGTCGTGGCAATGCTGTGGAGGTCAGAAGAGGGCATCGGATTCCCCTGGAACTGGAGTTAAAGACGGTTCTCAGCCACCATGTGGGTGCTGGGGATCGAACCCAGGTCCTCTGCAAGAGCAGTCGGTGCTCTTAACCGCTAGGCCATCTGTCCAGCCCCATGACGATTTCTAAAAAGCTAGGAAGGGCTATCACTGAGGATTGAACATGCCAGGCACATGTTTTCTTGCTGATTTATATCAGTCCTGACAATAGTTTAGAAAAGAAAGATTTGGTATCCATGGTATGAGGAAAACTAGTGAGTTTTGGTTACTGGTGCTAGAGGATTTTCATTTTCTTTTTTTTTTTAACTTTTTTTTTTTAATTTTATTTATTTTCGTATGTGTATGAATGTACTGTCTGCATGTAGGGTTTTTTTGTTTGTTTGTTTGTTTTTTGTCTTTTCGAGACGGGGTCTCCCTGTAGTCCCAGCTGTCCTGGAACTCACTCTGTAGACCAGGCTGGCCTTGAACTCACAAAGATCCGCCTGCCTCTGCCTCCCAAGTGCTAGGATTAAAGGCTTGCGCCACCATGCCCGGCTGCGTGTACGTCTGTGCACCCATGTCGTGCAATGCTGCTGAGGTCAGAAGAGGGTCTTGGATTCCCCTGGAAATGGAGTTACAGATGGTTCCTTAGGCGCCATGTGGGTGCTGGGGACCGAACCCGGGTCCTCTGCAAGAGCAGTCGGTGCTCTTAACTGCTAGGCTATCTCTCCAGCCCTTCATTTTATTTTCATTGAAACCAAGGCTGCCTTCAGATTTGTGACTGTCCCTTCCTAAGCTCATTTTCTGCCTTTTCCTAGATGTTTTATGTAACCACAGAGCATGTTTTTGTTAAATAACTACTTACTAGAGGGCAGGTTTTCTGTTACTTTGTCCTTTTATCTGTTTAATTTTTATTTGTATTTACCTTACCCCAAATCAGGCCAAAGCTATGCTATGGATATTGATTTTTCAAAATTTATTTTTTATGTGTATGAATGTACTGTCTGCATGTAGGTTGGTTCACCCAAGTCATGCAGTGCCATGGAGATCAGAAGAGGGCGTCAGATTCCCCTGGAACTGGAGTTAAAAGAAGGTTCTTAGCTGCCATGTGGGTGCTGGGAATCGAACCCGGGTCCTCTGCAAGAGCAGTCGGTGCTCTTAACCGCTGAGCCATCTCTCTAGCCCCTGGATATTGATTTTAAGAGCCATAAATTACATGAGACTTGATTCAGTGTGGATATTTGCATTGTTATTCACGAGTTTTGACATAAACTTTCATTTTGCTTCCTTCTTTATAGAAGGTGATTTTAACTTGGTGTACTGATAGAAGTTTGGGTCATTCTGAGATGAGCTGGCTTATGCACAATGAGGATACAGATTTGTTGGATTCTGTAAGCCACTTGAAGCCACATATTCATTTCTGATAACAACTTTACACTTGTGCTGGCAGAACACCCACAGTGACAACTGCTGCCTATGTTTAGTCTGTCCAGGAGCTCACCAGCTAGCATGTTTGTGGAAAAATCTACACTGTTCTTGTTAGCAGCTATGTAAATATTAGACCTTTCTGAGTTTATCTTCTTAGGTTTGCTGGTTTATTTTTGGTCAGATTGTATCCTGTGGTTGCCTCAGTTTACCCTTTGAGGTGAAGAATTAAAAGCCTGGCACACAATGTAATCCCAGCACTTGGGCTGTTGAGGCAGAGAATGGTGAGACCCTGTCTCAAAAAAACAAAAGTAGAAGTCTTGGACATTCTTTAGGTTACTTGAGGCACGATTCTTTTCTTTGCTCTTTGATTGGGTGATGGAAGTTGAACCCAGAGCCCTGAGCATACTAAGCACATTCTCTAAGCACTGGGCTATTATTCCACAGTGTAGTTACTGATCTTTAAAGTTTGCTTCCTGTGGCTCCTGTATCAATACACTGCGGGCTCACAACAGTTTATCCACTTGGAAGGGGAACTGTTGGGGATTAAGCATGTTAGGCAAGAGCGCACACCTTTAATCCTAGCACTTGGGAGGCAGAGGCAGGCGGATCTTTGTGAGTTCAAGGCCAGCCTGGTCTACAGATTGAGTTCCAAGACAGCTGGGACGGACTAAAGGGAGACCCTGTCTCGAAAAAGACCAAAAAATTAAAAAAAATAAAAATAAACAAACAAACAAACATGTTAGGCAAGTACTACCACTGAGCTACACCCCCAGTCTCAGGAATTTATTCTCCTGTTTCTAGAGGCTAAATGTCTGAAGTAAAGGTCTTGAGCCCCTTTCTTTTCTAGCTTCTTTTGGTCAGTATCTCTTGTCTTAGAGCCTTAGATCCTCATTGTGTTCTTTGTGTGTCTTAGAACGAACTCCCTTTGCTTTTTTTTTTTTGTCTTTTTGAGACAGGGTCTCCCTGCACTGGAACTCACTTTGTAAACCAGACTGGCTTTGAACTCACAGAGATCCACCTGCCTCTACCTCCTGAGTGCTGGGATTAAAGGTGTGTGCCACCATGTCCAGCTCCTCTTAGCTTTTAATGACAACTTTCACCATAAGGTAATATTTACAGATTTGGGAAGTTAAAATATGAATCTTGGGGGGGTGGAGGTATAATTCAGATCAGTATCTACAAATAGATTTGACATTTTAAAAAATGAATGAGCCAGGTGTGGTAACACACAACTTTAATTCCAGTACTCCCTAGAGCCAGAGGCAGATGGATCTTGGAGATTGACACCAGCCTGGTCTGTATAGTGAGTTCAGGCCAGTGGGGCTCCAGAGAGACCTTGTCTCTAAAATAAATAAATAAACAAACAAATAAATTGAAGACTCAAACCTGGATTCTTGCCCCATTTCTTGTTACATAACACTGGATAAACTGCTTTTTGCCCTCTTTATTCTTTATTTTGATTTTGTTTTTTGGGACACTTCACTGGTCAAAAATTCAATATGTAGACAGTGCTGGCCTCGATCTCACAGAAATTGGATTGCCTCTGTCTCTGGATTGCTGGAATTAAAGGCATATGCCTGGCTTTGTGCTTTTAAACATTTTTAAAGAAAAGGTTTTCTGGATAGATGACTCAGTGGTTAAGAGCACTGGCTGTTTGCAGAAGACCTGGGTTTGAATCCCAGCACCCACATGGAGGTTAACAGCTATCTGCAACTTCGGTTCTGGGGGATCCTACAACACCCTCTTCTGTCCTCCATGGGCATTCCATGACACAGGAGCACTTGCGTACATGCACACAATACACACAGACACATAAAATTTTTAAAAAAGAAAAGGGGTGTAGTGAAGTGGCTGAGCCATTGTACTCTTTTTTTATTATTTAGTCATACTTTTTTTAAATTTTTTTATTTTTTATTTATGTGTATGAATGTACTGTCTGCATGTAGGTTTGTGCACCCGTGTCGTGCAATGCCTCGGAGGTCAGAAGACGGTGTTGGATTCCCCAGGAGTTCTCCTGGAATTGGAGTTACAGATGGTTCTCAGCTGCCATGTGGGTGCTGGGGATTGAACCCGGGTCCTCTGCAAGAGCAGTTGGCGCTCTTAACTGCTAGGCCATCTCTCCAGCCCCGCCATTGTACTCTTTCTAGTGACGTTCGGAATTTTCCTTTCCAGTAATAGTAAGTAGTTCATCAGAATTAAACACTGACAGATTTTTCTACCTTAAATTAGGTCCTAGATGGATAGAGTAGGGATTTTCACATGCAGCTTAATTTTCAGATTTACTGGGTGTCTGTTGCACTGTGCTTCATAGATAGGAAGGACACTAGAATACATGAGATCCACATGGTGTACTTGAAAGGGTTGTTTCAAGATTGAGTTATATTTATAATACTCTATTTGGAGCAAAGGAACCAGATTGAATTCAAGTACTCCTCTGATTGTAATCTACATTTCTTAGAATAAAGCAAGTTTGTATCTGAGCCAGTAGTTATAATTATGTCAGAATAAAATGCCCTGTACTAAAGAGGTCAGCTCACAAGCTGGGAAATTTTAAGTTGTTTCTGAGGGAAATCCTTGAACTCCATGTGCCTTGTTTCTCATCCCTAAATCAGTAGGATGCACTTCACAGGGAGTTGCGGAGGGTAATATACTGCTAATTTGTTCTGTATTTTACAACAGTAAATTATATCTAAAGATCTGAAAAAGCATAGTAAAGCTCATTTATATGAATAATTGGAGACAATCATAGATAAACTTCCAGATAATTCAGAGAATTCATTGAAGTTATTTTTTAACTTCCTCTATTATCAAACATTTACCTCTGTTACCAAAGTGCTTTCTTGTTCTTTTTCCATAACAGACCTATGAGATAGGGTGGGCAAATAATAGCAGGTTAGATAATTAAGGAATTAATTTATCAAGAGAACATATTGTGTTTATACAGTTAATAATAAAAGCTTCAAGGGCTGGGAATATAGCTTAGTGATAGAGTGCTTGCCTAGCATGCATAAAGCCCTAGGTTCAATCCTTAGCACTACAATAAAAAGCTTCATGGTATATGAAAGGAGAAAAGAAGGGACATAGTAGAAATTTAAATACCTTGCTCTCACGGAGGACCTGGATTCGATTCCCAGTACCCACATGGTGGCTAAAAACCATCTTTAGTGCCAGGCGTGATGGTACACGCCTTTAATCCTAGCACTTGGGAGGCAGAGGCAGGCAGATCTCTGTGAGTTCAAGGCCAGCCTGGTCTACATAATGAGTTCTAGGCCAGCTAGGACTAAAGGGAGACCCTGTCTCAAAAAAAGAATTAACATAAGTATTTAAAAGCATCCATTGAAAACACATCCTTCCTTAGCTCAAGATATGGCTCATCAGTTAAGAGCTCTGGCTGCTCTTGCAGAGGACCCAGGTATGAATCCTAGCATCCACGTGCCAGCTAACAACCATCCTGTAACTCCAGTTACAGGGGATCCAGTGCCCTCTTCTGTCCTGAGGCTTCAGGGAGACCCTGTCTCAAAAAGACAAAAAAAAAAAAAAATCAGTAAATGTTCTGCAAATGCGAGTCACCAGTCTTCCTGTGCAGGTAGGTCTTGGAGATCCACTAATGGGACTTTTGCCAGTGTCCAGTCTATAAAGAGGAAAGTCTGCTCATGCTTCAAAAAGGGTAGCCTGGTCTAGCAAGACCTGACTTTGTCCTTGAGTGGTTGGAACTGGTAATTGAAAAGCCAAAAGGAGCCAGGGGCTCCCCCCCCCCACACCAAACCTGGGTGACCTTGAGAAAACAAAAACCTTGGTTAATCTGGGCTGTGTGGCCTTAAACATCCAAAAGGAATGTATAACCAGAAATAAGTAAATAGTAAGGCCTGAGAAATTTTACTTCAGGTGTAAAACTTGATGTCTTAGTAAAAAGACAAAAAGTAAAAAAAAAAAAAAAACTGTTGTTTTGCCTGCCTTCAATTCTTACTGGCAAGTGCAGCTACCCTGTGGCTGCCACTGCTTTTACCATCCTTCAAAGACATGAGACACAATTTTTCAACCTTCCAATATGGACTGAAGACTCATATCTTTCCAAGAGTCCTTCAAACCTTCAGTGCCACATGGGGACTGCTGAGACATCCAACTTGTGGTCTGAGCTACTACTGGGGTTTCAGCCTCTTCAGAGTATAAACTGCCATTGTTGGACTACCCAGGCTGTATCATGGAGACCAGTACAGGAAGGTCAAGACAGGACGCAGAGCTTACTGGACCTCACTTGGTGACCACGGGAAGGGAAATCCCCAGTGTGGAGCACAAGGGCAGAACTGATATTGGCTTGGCCTCGCCAAGGGGGAGACTTCAAACATGACATCTTTCTGGGCTGGAGAGATGGCTCAGGGGTTAAGAGCACCGACTGCTCTTGCAGAGGACCCGGTTTGATTCCCAGCACCCACATGGCGGCTAAGACCTGTCTTTAACTCCAGTTCCAGGGGAATCCGACGCCCTCTTCTGTCATTGCATGGCACCAACCTACATGCGGACAGTACACTCATGCACATAAGGAAAGAATAAATAAAAAAATTAAAAAATATATATTAAAGGCAAGCACCACCACGGCTGGCTTAAAAAAAAAGCACACACATGCCAGGTGTGGTGGCGCACGCCTTTAATCCTAGCACTCGGGAGGCAGAGGCAGGTGGATCTTTGTGAGTTCAAGGCCAGCCTGGTCTACAGAGTGAGTTCCAGGACAGCTGGGGCTACAGGGAGACCCTGTCTCGAAAAGACCAAAAAAAAGCACACACAAAAAAACCCATGACATCTTTCAGCCTAATAAAAAAAAATCATAAGCTAAAGATGCTAAAACCTATGATATATGTGGCATGCATATTTTGGAGTGATGCATATTGGAAGGGATAATGACAACAGCAGCAACAACAAAAAGACTGGGTCAAAGAACTGACTGACTGAAACTGAACTTCTGCTTGAAACAGTAAACTACTGCATCAAGAATTTTGAGAGAGACTGAGAAAAAGATGAAAAACATGTTTGGCTGAATGCATGAGCTCTGGTGGGGTGGGGGGGCAGGGACGGGGACATGGGTTTTGAGTTGAAATTTTGTATGAAATGCACAAAGCTTCAATAAAAAATTGGCTTTGGAAAAAAAAAATCGGTAAAGAAATGGAAGACAACATTATCAGCCTGATAGAATTGACAACTGTACAACAGTTTACAAAACAGTAGCAAAATGTTTTCAGGTACATATGGACTATTCATTTAAAGTATCTTCTGAGTGATTAAAAAAAGTCTTGGGCCAGGTGTGCTGGCACACACCTTTAATCCCAGCACTCCAGAGGCAGAGGCAGAGGCAGGTGGATCTCTGTGAGTTCAAGGCCAGCCTGGTCTACATGGTTCCAGGACAGCTGGGGCTATAGAGAGACCCTGTCTCAAAAAGACCCCCCCAAAAGTCTTATTCAAAAGGATTCAGTCATGTAAAGGTACGTATTTTGACCTAAGTGAATTTAAATTAGAAATTGAAAACACATCTGGGAAGTCCTCAAATATTTAGAATGCTACCAACATGTTCACATGGGTTGAATCGGAAACTATCTGCTGGGAGTGTAGCTCAGTGGTAGAGTGCATGCTTAGCATGTGCAAGGCCCTGCACCAACACCAACAAAGAAAATTCACTAAACAATGCCGTGCATGGTGGTGTATATCTGGGATGTTGAGGTAGAAGGGTCATGAGTTTGAGGTCAGCCTTGGCTACATAGTGAGAGCTTATCTCAAAATTCAAACTGAAAATTACTTGAGAACAGTAAAATGGATAAATAAAAGATGTAAATTACCAGTATTTGGAAGAGCTATGCTGTCACTGCTGATCCTACAGACTGTTAAGAAGGTAATCCCTGGGCATGGTGGCACACGCCTTTAATCCCAGGCAGAGGCAGGTCATCACTGTGAGTTCAAGACCAGCCTGGTCAACAAAGTGAGTTCCAAGACAGCTGGGGCTATAGGAAGGCCCTGTGTCAAAAAGACAAAAAAAAAAA
>VZQC01006477.1:1161916-1177638 GCA_009823505.1 Rhizomys pruinosus
AAAAAAAAAGTGGTTTATAAAAAAAAAAATGCACCAATTACCTAATTGTATGGCAAACGGAGTAACTTTAATGTTATCTGAAAACAACTGTGCTATTATATTATAGAATCCCTTTAAAAAATAAAGGAAAAAAAAAAGAAAAACAAAACAAAAAAGTGGTTTATGCCGGGCATGGTGGCACACACCTTTAATCCCAGCACTCTGGAGACCAAGGTGGGTGGATCTCTGTGAGATCTAGGCCAGCTTGGTCTCCATAGCAAATTTCAGGCCAGCTGGGGCTACAGGGAAACCCTCTCTCAAACAAAACAAAACAAAAAAGTGGTCAGTCAGGCATGGTAGCACACACCGTAATACAGCACTCAGGAGGCAGAGGCAGGTTAATCTGACTTTTGGGCCAGCCAGGGCTACCTAGTGAGACTGCCTTAAAAAAAAAAAAAGGAAAAAGAACGAGACCCTGTCTCAAAAATCAAAAAACAAACTGGGTGTGGTGGCACATGCCTTTAATCCCAGCACTCTGGAGGCCAAGGTGGGTGGATCTCTGAGTTCAAGGCCGGTTGGGGCTACAGGGATATACTGTCTCACAAAAGCCAAACAAAACAAGGAATGAAAAGCCCTTTACTCCATTGTTCACTATAGCAGGGGCTTGGATGATCAGTAGTACTTACTTTAATAATATTTTTCTTCCATTTTGGGAGGTATGCTAGGGATTGAACCCAAGGCTTGTTCTGCACATGTTAAACATTCCCTCTACTACTAGGCCACGCCCTCAGCCGCTCAGCCTGAGTTTTAAAGGATCATGAACTGTAACTGCTGGCCAAAGGGAGAACATTTCCTTTGTAGACACTCCTCTCTATTAATAAAGTTTGTGTTGGTCTATATATGTGGCTTGTTAATGATAGGGGTGTTAACGGCCACAGTTAATCTTCCACCTCAACTCTTTCCTAATCCAGTCTCTTAAATAGACATTTAAAAAGCTTTTAAGTCCTCTTGAATTGGGTGTTCATATGCTTTTGGTGTAGGTGGAGTGATAGTCATCAGCCCATTTAACAAACCCAAGACAGTTAGGACAGCTGTAATGTGTATCTCGGTGCTGTGTTTTTTGTTAAAATGCCACATGGCCAGTACTTTAGAAATCATAAATCCAGTGGAAGAAAACATCTTTATGGAGGGCATTTTCATTTTATGCTGTGTGTGTTACATACCTAAGACCAATGGTACCTCAATATCCATAAAGAGCAAAGAACATGGAGCAGATTAAAAATGTTTCTGTCAATTTACCTGTTAATTTGCTGAATAGAACTATATAGAGCACTTATGGAAGGCAAGACTAGCAGACAATTTAATATTCCCATAAAGTACAATTTGGGGTGTTTTATTTTTAATTATTTTTATTTATTTATTTATTTTGTGTGTGTGTGTGTTTTCGAGACAGGGTCTCCCTATAGCCCCAGCTGTCCTGGAACTCACTCTGTAGACTAGGCTGGTCTTGAACTCACAAAGATCCGCCTGCCTCTGCCTCCCAAGTGCTAGGATTAAAGGTGTGCGCCACCATGCCCAGCTAATTATTTTTATTTTATATGTGAATATATTCCCTGCAGGTAAGCATACCCATTTTGTACAGTGTCTGTGGAGGACAGAAGAGGTCAGTTGAATCCCTGGGAACTAGAGTTAAGTTTGTTAGCCATCCGGATCCTCAGCTTAACCACCGAGCCATCTCTCCAGCACCGCGCCCCCCCTTTTTTTTTTTTGGTGTTTTTGAGACAGGGTCTCCCTCTAGTCCCAGCTGGCCTGGAGCTTGCTATATAGAAGAGGCTGGCCTAGAACTCACAGAGATCCACCTGCCTTTGCCTTCAGAGTGCTGGGATTAAAGGTGTGCGTCACCACGCCCAGCCCATTTTTAGTTGTTGGTGTTTTGTTTTGTTTTGTGACAATGTCTCACACTGTAGTTTAGGCTGGCTTTCATCTTATGGTGGGTCCTCCTGCCTGGGACTTTTGGCGTCAATACTATACCCAGCTAACCAAACAGCTGCCTTTCCTCAAGGGTCTGAGAGGAAAAATGGGAGTGTTTGTCTGAGTGCAGTGATGTGTGCCTATAGTCCTGGAACTGGGGAGGTGGAGGCAGGAGGACTGCTGTGAGTTCAAGGCCAAATACATGGTCTTGTAGTGAGAACTTTTATAGAATTTTTTGGATTCAAAAGTGGGGAGTTTATTGATTATGCGTCTGGACCCCACTTCCAAATAATTTGGTGACTGAGTGAAGCAGTTCATCGGGTGGTTTTTATCTATGTGTGCTTTTCTTGAAGTGGTAATGGAAACAGTGCATGCTGTACTGGATCCTTTAAGAAAAGTCAGGTGTGAGGGTCCATACCTCAGGAGTCTTATAGCACTCAGGAAACGGGCAAGTGGGTGTCTGATGTAGAAGCCAGCCTGGTGTACACAGCAAGTTCTAGGCCAACTGAGGCTATAGGGAGAACCTGTCTAAAACACACACACACACACACACACACACACACACACACACACACGTGCGCGCATGAAGGCCTGGCAGAGAGGCAGGCAGATTTCTGTAAATTCAAGGCTAGCCTGGTCTACATAGTGAGTTCCAGGACAGCTGGAGCTACAGGGAGACCCTGTCTCAAAAAGACCAAAAAAGAAAGAAAAGAAAAATAGTAGCAGAGTGGCAGGCTAGATATTTTGGCTTTGTGATTGAATAATGCCAACTGCTGGCCATTACACCCACTGTTCTGGATTGGCAAGGACCAATGTTTTTTCTTTTACAGTGTATAGATACCCCCCCAATGCTTTTGTTTTAAAGATTGATCCGTTGAGGCAGTTAAGAGCACCGACTGCTCTTGCAGAGGACCCGGGTTCGATCCCCAGCACCCACATGGTGGCTGAGAACCGTCTTTAACTCCAGTTCCTGGGGAATCTGACATCCTCTTCTGACCTCCGCAGCATTGCACGACACGGGTGCACAAACCTACATGCACACAGTACGTTCATACACATTAAAAAAAAAAAAAGATTGATCCGTTAAGAGTCCCTTGTCAGTGATTGGAATGTGACTGCCTGACCAGAGTTCTTCAATGTTTTTTGTTTTTTTTTTTCTTTTCGAGACAGGGTCTCCCTGTAGCCCCAGCTGTCCTGGAACTCACTCTGTAGACCAGGCTGGCCTTGAACTCACAAAGATCCGCCTACCTCTCTCTGCCTCCCAAGTGCTAGGTGAAACTGACTTCTGTCCTCATCTCTGGCTTAGGAGCCTGTGAGGTAAATGTGCCTCGTGTTGCTGGTGGGGAAGCTGCTGCTTTTTTTTTTTTCCTCCTGTGACCTTCTGAGCTCTGGCTCTCCAATCTACAATGAATAACCCCTTTCCCAGAGCACTGTCTGTAGTCAAGAGGAGGCTGAAAGCTGTCTTCCTTGAGAAACTTGAGAAGCTCCTCGCCCCTTCCCATGAAGATTTCCATAGGATAAGGTTGCTTACCCTCTTCCTCTGCCACAGTATCTGGGGATTCTACTTTAATCACTCCATCATCCTGCCAACCTGTCTCATTTCTCATACCAGAATGTTCCCTCCTCCCAGGCTCATGAGTGAACCACCAGTCTTCATGCTTTATCTGGTCCAGGCACTAGCCCTTAAATTGTCCGTCTGGCTTTGTGTTTCATTTGACCCTAATACACTGGGTCGCACTGTCTAAAAGAGAATTATGTCCCTTCTTATGTCTGGGTGCATTTCTCATTTCTTACTGCTGGTCCTGAGCAGATCTGTAACTTCAAGGTTAAGATAAGACACATTCCATCAGAACTGTGTCGTCATCCTTGCCAGCTTCTGATCTGTGACTGTCCAGGAGATTTACAAGACACTTTCATGCCATTCTTTAAAGAATATTATGGTTGGACTCTGACTCCTGGCATCAGGCCCAATTTGATTTGTCAGCTGTTAGAAAAGCCTATTTCCCATAGAAAGGGACCTCAGCCTGGTGTGCCCTTCAGGCAGTGCTTACAGATCAGGATGAGGAAATTGATCTAAACCTTTGTTTCTTGATTTTTTTTTTATTGAATTTTTGTGTATTTCATATATAACATGTCAATGAGTCTTTTTTTGGGGGGGCTCTTTTCGAGACAGGGTCTCCCTGTAGCCCCAGCTGTCCTGGAACTCACTCTGTAGACCAGGCTGGCCTTGAACTCACAAAGATCCACCTGCCTCTGCCTCCCAAGTGCTAGGATTAAAGGCGCACACCTGGCCATGTCAATGAGTCTTTTTTTTTTTTTAATTCTTTTTATTAATTTTATTTATTTCTGTATGTGTATGAATGTACTGTCTGCATTCAAGTCTGTGCACCCGTGTCGTGCAATGCCGCGGAGGTCAGAAGAGGGTTTCGGATTCCCCTGGAACTGGAGTTCTCCTGGAATTGGAGCTTCGGACGGTTCTCGGCCACCATGTGGGTGCTGGGGATCGAACCCGGGTCCTCTGCAAGAGCAGTCGGCGCTCTCAACCGCTAGGCCATCTCTCCAACCCCGTCAATGAGTCTTAATCACTTTTCTACTCTCTTCTTCATTGGCACCCTCCCACAGCCCCTGCCCTCACTGGAATTAATTATTCTGCCATTTTTGTTAAGGCCTACAGTGCCAAATTAATCTCCCTGGCCATTCCTCACTGCATTTCCTGATTTTTTTTTTTTTAAAGAGAAAGGGTGGACACTAAAATATTTTTGTCTTTTGTTGTTTAGGAATCAAACCCAGAAGCTGGGCATGGTGGTATTCGGCCTTGAATCCCAGCACTCTGGAGGAAGAGGCAGGTGGATCTCTGTAAGATTGAGGCCAGCCTGGTCTACATAGCCAAGTTCTAGGCCAGCTGGGGCTATAGGAGACCCTGTCTCAAAGTAGCAACAAAAAAGAAGCAAACCCAGGGCCTCCTGTTTTTTTTTTTTTTTCTTTTTTGAGACAAGGTCACCACGTTGCCCCAGCTGTCCTGGAACTCATTATGTAGACCAGGCTGGCGAACTCACAGAGATCCAGCCGCCTACCTCTGCCTCTGGAGTGCTGGGATTAAAGGTGTGCACCACCATGCCTGGCAGCCTCTTGAATTCTTACTATATGTTCTGGTTGAGCTACACTCAGCTCACATTTCTTCCTTTTTCTGAAAGATTTCTCCAAAATGTTAGTGTTGCTGGCTGACATTTTTCCCTGTCACAGGATTGCTGCTTGTCATTTTATTGTGTTGGGTGCGTGGATATACATGCCACAGCATGTCTAGCTGTTAGTTAGAAGGCTACTTTGGCTGGGTGTGGTGGCGCACGCCTTTAATCCTAGCACTTGGGAGGCAGAGGCAGACGGATCTTTGTGAGTTCAAGGCCAGCCTGGTCTACAGAGTGAGTTCCAGGACAGCGGGGTCTACAGGGAGACCCTGTCTCGAAAAAGACCAAAAAAAAAAAAAGAGAAGGCTACTTTGGGGACTGAAGAGATGGCCTAGCGGTTAAGAGCGCCGACTGCTCTTGCAGAGGACCTGGGTTCGATCCCCAGCACCTATGTGTCAGCTGAGAACCATCTTTAATTGCAGTTCCAGGGGAATCCAACACCCTTTTCTGACCTCCACGGCTTTGTGACACGGGTGCACAGACCTACATGTAGACAGTACACTCATACACATAAAAATAAAAATAAAATTTTTTTTTTAAAAGAACAGGAACTACGTAAACCTTTAAAAAAAAAAGAAGACTACTTTGTAGAGTCAGTCAGTTCTCCTTCGATTTTTATATGGGTTCCAGGGATCAAACTGTTTGTTGGGCTTGCATGGCACATGCCCTTACTTGCTGAGCCATCTCACTGTGAGCGTCCTCCCTCCTATTATAGTCCCATTATAGCTCTTTCAGTATAAATTCACCCTTTCCCTAGTGGATAAGGGATAGGGTCTCCCTAAGGAGATCTCTAGGCAATGAGCATATATTTGGCTTGTTTTTTTTCCTCCTCCTTTTTTTTTTTTTTTTTTTTTGAGACAGGGTCTCCCTGTAGCCCCAGCTAGCCTGGAACTCACTATGTAGACCAGGCTGGCCTTGAACTCATAGAGATCTGCCTTCCTCTGCCTTCTGCGTGCTGGGATTAAAGGGGTGTGCCACCACACCTGGCTTGTTTTTTTTCTTTTAGGACAAGATCTTGCTATAAGGCCCCTGGCTGTCCTGGAATTCACTATGCAAACAAGGCTGGCTTTTAGCTTGTAGTGATTTGCCTGCTTCTGCCTCCCCAGTGCTGGGATTAAAGGTATGTGCCACCATGCCCACCCCACACTTGCTACTTTTGCAAAGAATCCAGGTTCAGTTCCCAGCATCCGCATCAGATAATTGCCTGTGACACCCTTTTTTGACTTCCAATGGTACCTGCACACATTGTGCACATGCATTCACTCTGCTGTATGTATGTATGTGCCTTGCATATACAGATAATTTTCAGTTTTCCTTTAAAGGTAGGTTTAAGTTCCCTGGTGGGTTGTTTCCTTTTCTTAAAGTTTTTGTATAAGTGTATGTTGTATGTTAAACATACCCCATTCCCCCTGTTCTCTCTTTTCTCACCCCTCTTGTTAGTCCCCTAAATAGTTTTGGTTCTATATACATCATTTGTTTATCTATAAAATCTAGGAATCATGAATGAGAGAAAATAAAGATGTTTGTCTTTTTGAGACTGGCTGCCTTTGATTATTATCTCCAGTTGTAACAGTTTTCCTGCAAATGCTATAACTTTGTTACTTATGTCTCAAAACAGTATATACATAAGCATGTCGCTCAGAGGTAGAGACTTGATTCACTCTCTAAAATGTTTGTTAGAGCCAGAGGAAAGAAAAATTTATGTATCTTAGTCTCTTTTCTTTCTGAGACAGTCTCATGTTAGCCCAGGCTGGTCTTGAATTCCTGATCTTCCTGCCTCCACCTGTTGTTCATGGTCTCTGTTTTATCTTGGCCTCCTTTCCTCAAGTACCAGGGATTATTACATGTTGAGGGGTAATAGTTAATAAGAAACCTTTTTTTGAAATTTTATGTATTTTTATTTTTTGCATCTGACTGTATTGCCTGCATGTATGTATGTAAGTGCACCCATGTGTGCACTACCTGCAGACATCAGAAGAGGATGCTAGATCCCCTGGACCTGGAATTATGGACTGTTGTTAGCTGCCATGTGGGTGCTGGAAATTGAACCTGGGTTCTCTGCAAGAGCAGAGCCAACTCTCCAGCCCCAGGAGATGTATTTATAACATAAGAATAACTAACAAAGGGGCTGGAGAGATGGCCTGGCAGTTAAGAGCGCCGACCCGCTCTTACAGAGGACCCGGGTTCGATCCCCAGCACCCACATGGCGGCCGAGAAACTCCAGTTCCAGGAGAACTCCAGTTCCAGGGGAATCCGATACCCTCTTCTGACCTCCGCGGCATTGCACGACACGGGTGCACATTGCATGCAGACAGTACATTCATACACATACGGAAATAAAATTAAAAAAAAAAAAAGCCGGGCGTGGTGGTGCACGCCTTTAATCCTAGCACTTGGGAGGCAGAGGCAGGCGCATACGACGGAGCAAGTTTCAGGACAGCTGGGGCTACAGGGAGACCCTGTCTTGAAAAGACCAAAAAAAAAATAAAATAAAATAAAAGAACAAAAAATATTTTAAATTTAAGCACAATGACTGACCAACCTGCTTCTCAGTCACTCTTAACTGGTAAGGGATTAATTTTTCTGACCTGTAATTAAGTTAAAAGGCCCTTTATGGAGTGGAAATGTAGTTCAGTGGTCTGTGTAAGGCTCTAGAGTCCATCCTCAGTACCTGTCTCTCCAAAATAGAAAACCATTGTTCCGTCAGTCTCAACGTCTTTGGCTTCTAGTCCTGTGTAGTATTTCTCTCAAACAAGCAAAGTTATATAGTATCATTAAAATACTAATCTCCCCCATACAGTTTTAATTAGCTGTAGTGACCATGTGGTGAAAAAGTCCTGTCCAGAGCTGGGCGTGGTGGCGCACGCCTTTAATCATAGCATTTGGGAGGCAGAGGCAGGCGGACCTTTGTGCGTTCAAGGACAGCCTGGTCTACAATGTGAGTTCCAGGACAGCTTGGGCTACAGGGAGACCCTGTCTCGAAAAGACCAAAAAAAAAAAAAAAAAAAAGTCCTGTCCAGAGTGTTTGTGGTCACTAAACCAGGGGTGGTTTGTACCAAGTGTGCTGGAGGAGCTAGCTTGCCCCTCCCCCTTCCAGTGGGCTGTAATCTTGTTAGGTGGTCTTAAAATGTTATTGATTAATTCACAGTGCTTTTAGAGGAATAAGCCTAAAATTAGGAATTGAAACCAAAGAACTCACACTCTTGAGCTCGGAATGCCTTAGCCTTGATTCCTAGGGGGAAGTACCTTCCAACTTGTCCACCCAGTCTTCGCTGAAAAGGAAAGTTAAGCCTTTTTAACTTTTCCATTTGCCTCTCCCCCCTCTTCTAGTACGGCTGCCAGTTGCCATGGCAACGGACTGGGACAGCTGCGCAGTGGCGCCCAGGCAGCTGAGTGGGGGCGGGGGAGCTGCCAGCCCGCCAAGCCCCAGACCTGGGAGGGGAGGCCCCTCCTGTTAGCCCAGAGGGAAAGAAAGAACTGGGGCGATCCGGTAGGTAAAGGAGGGAACCCCCATGCACCTACTTTGAGGGCGTCTCTTTCGCATGAAGGTATAAAGGAAGATTTTCTTCCTCCCTCAAACTGAAGAACACATATGTAAATCCTTGTTTTTCTTGGTGAGGCAGGGGAGGCCATAGCCACAATGCCTAACTGCATGCTTTCAACATGGGGCTGGTTTTAACCCAGCGCTCTGACCTAAACTGCTCCCGGAAATTCCAAGGTGAGTGGGGGTGGGGGCGGGGTATTCTCTCTGGAATATGACATTTCCTGTCTCTGGTGAGCTCGGAGGCTGCTATTATTTTAAATAAACCTTATCAGTTACATTTCTTAAAGCCTAGGCGTCTCTTCTAAATTCGTGGAAAGATTATTTTAAAACGCTTTACATATGTCCTCCATGCTTCTCTCCCAAATAAAGTGTCATAACAAAACTTAGTTTATTAAAGGTCAGGAATGGATACAGGCAGTTTCTGAGGTGGGCATACCTATTGCTAGTAAGTTCTGGAGATAGGATTCTGACAGTATATTGAAATGATTTCTTAAAATTTAGTAATTCAAAGTAAATTGATAAGTGCAACTTTTTATGTGTATTGGACTTGAACATAATTCTGAGATTAGCTTTTCCTATTCCTGAGATTGGCTATCTGATCAAGGTGGGAGATTTTAGAGAGTGCTGAAAAACATCTTTAAAGATTATAGCAAAGTAACAATGGAATTCAGCCAAGGAAACAATTCCTGCTATTTTGTAACCCAGACTGTAGGCACCATTTAACATGGTGCCTTAACATACTTAAGGAAGAAATCTTTTTAAAAATGATTATGCTAACAACAGTGTGGGAATTTAAAAAACTAGGTTCTCTTTGAGTACCCCCTGATGAGCATATTTCTGAGCGAAACTGAATTTCCATTTGTCCTGCCTTGCCTGGGTTTGCCTGGGGCCTGGGGCAGATGAATGGTTCCTCTGTGTTTTGAGGAGTCTTCATGTTGATGCAGAGTCTGGGGCAGACTTCTTTTTCCTCCTCTTCCTTTGGCCCAAAGTCAACTTGAGTTAAGAAGAGAGGTTCCTCCTTAACTATTTGGGTTAGTTGAGCCCTGGGAATTACAGAATAGTCCAGTGACTCATTTTGATTTTTTTTTTTTCCCTCTTTCTCTCGTCCCTCCTGTCCCCATATGAGCTTGCTGAAAAGGAGGCTTACTGTATTAGAGACGTCAGCCTTGCTTTTGTGAGCTGATGGATGTTCTGAAGGGACAAGCTCAAGTTGTTTAAGGGAAATGTACCGAGTCACTGGAAATGTGGTGAAAGATGCCTCAGCAGGCTTCTTCATGCTGCTGGGAAAGTGGTCAAATGCTCAGAGTACAGAAAAGTTGTTTAGTGTTTGGGGGTATTTTTTCCCATTTTTAGAAAGACCTTTATTCACCTTGAAGGAAAAGATTTTCATTCTGTCTTGGTTCATTTAACTGAAGGTTTTCCACATTTATTTTTGAGCTCCTGACTCATAAATAGTTACAGAAGGGGTCAGGAGAAACACACCATGCTATTTGTTTTTTGGAATGTGAAATGAAAGGAGTTAGACAGTTGTTATGTCTCATAATTTTGATCTCTTCAACGGAAGAGAAAGTTGTACCTAGGAAAATAAGGATTGATTAAACTAGTTTTATTTTTTTTTTAATTTTTTATTTCTGTAATGTGTATGAATGTACTGTCTGCATGCAAGTGTGTGCACCCGTGTCGTGCAGTGCCGCAGAGGTCAGAAGAGGGTGTCGGAATCCCCTGGAACTGGAGTTCTCCTGGAATTGGAGTTTCAGATAGTTCTCGGCTGCCATTTGGGTGCTGGGGATCGAACCCGGGTCCTCTGTAAGAGCGATCGGCGCTCTTAACCGCTAGGCCATCTCTCCAGCCCTTAACTAGTTTTAAATGAAAGTTTCAGGCCTCTGGGCTGGAGAGATAGCCTAGCAGTTAAGAGCACCGACTGCTCTTGCAGAGGCCCCAGGTTTGATCCCCAGCACCCACATGGTGCCTAAGAACCGTCTATAACTTCAATTCCAGGAGAACTCCAGTTTCAGGGGAATCCGAGACCCTCTTCTGACCTCCGCAGCATTGCACAACACGGGTGCACAAACCTACATGCAGACAGTACATTCATACACATACAAAAATAAAATTAAAAAAAAAGTGTAAAAAAGAAAGTTTCAGGCCTCTGTAAAGTAATTGTAGACCCTGGAGATGGGTGTGTGGGTTACTGTGTTAGTTACTGTGTTACTGTGATCCATCCCATCAAGAAGGACAGTTTTTCTTCTCCCATGAATTGTAACCATTTCTTTTCCTCTTTGCAGGATCCTGTGACCTGGGTCCTTCAGGTGGGCAACATGGGAAAGAAGACCAAGAGGACTGCTGATAGCTCTTCTTCCGAGGATGAAGAGGAGTATGTCGTGGAGAAGGTGTTAGACAGGCGCGTGCTCAAGGGGCAAGTGGAGTATCTGTTGAAGTGGAAAGGCTTTTCTGAGTAAGTGCCTTTTTTCAGGCTTTAGGGTTCTGTAGAGGTGGATACCTTTGGTTTACTTGCCCATGAGCCACGACCCCCTTTGTCTTTTTCTCCATTTCCACACTTTGCTAAGAATCAAGATGCTAAACAGTCTTCCTTTGATGGAGCTGGTGTTCTAATCTTATTTTGAAGGGCCAAATAGGGAGCCTATTGGCTAGGAGCACAGACTGGGGAATCGAGTGGTCTGGGTCTAGATTCTTAGTCTGCCACTTAAGATATGGGTGAATGACCTTGGCTGATTTCTTTTTAATTTTTTGCTGTTGTTCTTTTTGAGACAGGATCTCCCTTAGCCTCAGCTGGCCTGGAGCTCACTTGTGTAGACCAGGCTGGCCTTGAACTCACAGAGATCCGCCTGCTTCTGCCTCCTGAGTGCTGGGATTAAAGGCGTGCACCACCATGTCTGACTATAATTTCTTAATCTTTTTCTCTCTAATAAAACAAGAATAAGGAATGTGTAGTTTAGTACAGTGCTTTTTCCTTTTTTTTTTTTTTATTTTTTATGTGTATGAGTGTACTGTCTGCATGTAGATTGGTGCACCTGTGTTGTGCAGTGCTGTGGAGGTCAGAAGAGGGTGTCGGATTCCTCTGGAACTGAAGTTAAAGACGGTTTTTAGCCACCATGTAGGTGTGGGGATTGAACCTGGGTCCTCTGCAAGAGCAGTTGGTGCTCTTAACCGCTGAGCCATCTCTCCAGCCCCAACTACAGTGCTTTTTCCTAGCATACCCAAAGTCCTAGTTTGATCTTGGCTGCTTGAGGGAGGGGTAGACAAGCATAAGACGTACTTATGGGTTCAGTACATGCTTTAGTGGGTGTGGAGAGAATGCTATGTAAATTTGAGTTCAGACCCCCCCAGAACCCACCTAAAAGTCAGGTGTGTGCATCTATAATCCAAGGAACTGAGATGGGAAACCAAGACATGAGAATCTCCAGAAGCCTGAGAGATGCACAGCAGTAAACATGAGACTGTCTCAAATCAGGTGGATAGCAGCAGCCGACGTCTGAGCTTGTCTCTGACTTCACATGTGCATGCATACCTCTGCTCACACACACATATATATACATATACATGTACATGCACACAGAGATTGTTTTTGAGATAGGATCACCCTGTAGTTCCTCCTGGCCTGGAATTTACTACGTAGAGCAGACTAGCACTCATAGATAGGCACCATGCTTGGCTACACATGTTTTTGTGTGTGTATGAGTGTATTGTCTGCATGTGTGTAAGTATACCTGTGTCATGCAATGCCCATGCAGTCAGAAGAAGGTGTCAGATTCTCCTGGTACTGGAGTTATGGATGGTTAGGCTGCCATGTGGGTGCTGGGAATCAAACCTGAGTCCTCTGCAAGAATAGTTAGTGCTCTTAATTGCTGAACCATCTCTCTCGCCCCTTGGCTGCACATAAAGATTTTTTTTTCTGAGACAGGGTCACCCTGTAGCAAGGTGTCCTGGAACTCGCTCTGTAGACCAGGCTGGCCTTGAACTCACAGAGAGCTACCTGTGTCTGCCTCCCGAGTGCTAGGATTAAAGGTGTGTGCCACCACGCCTGGCTTGATTTTTTTTTTTTTTTTATAAATTCAGCTTTATTTCTTTTTTTTTTTTTTTAATGTGTATGAATGTACTGTCTGTATGTAGGTCTGTGCACCCATGTCGTGCAATGCTGCGGAGGCCAGAAGAGGGTCTCGGATTCCCCTGGAACTGGAGTTCTCCTGGAATTGGAGTTACAGACGGTTCTTAGCCGCCATGTGGGTGCTGGGGATTGAACCTGGGTCCTCTGCAAGAACAGTTGGTGCTCTTAACTGCTAGGCCATCTCTCCAGCCCCCCCCCCTTTTTTTTTAAATAGAAACTTCTTAAAACTAGATGTGGTGGCACATACCTGTAACCCAGCACTTGGGAAGTGGAGGAATTCAAGGTTATCGTTGACTACATAGTGAATTCAAGGACGGCTGGACTGCATAAGCTGCTGTCTCAGAAAGAGAAAGAAGTACTAGAGTTTTGGGTAGATGTTTAGAGTCTGACCGTAAGAACAGTTACTGTAAGTATAAACTGCTATAGTTAGTGTTCTAACAATAAGGTAACGAAGGTAAGATTTATACTCATCGCTCATTACTCTTAGAAAATTGGACCCTCGAAGTGTCCCAGGATGAAGCATCCATCTTTTTTGCCTAAGTACTGCACACTTTTCTCATATTTTGTTAGTTATTTCTACCATTATTAATACCTTTTTGTGGGCTGTTTAGTTTGCTTTAAAGCACAGTGGAACTAGGAAATGAGAAAAGATAGCAAAAAGTCGACATTGTTTAACCAGCATTTCTTTAGTTGAACAGCCTTTTATGTAGTATGTAGACCAGGCTGGCCTTGAACTCACAAAGATCCGCCTGCCTCTGCCTCCCAAGTGCTAGGATTAAAGGCATGCACCATCACACCTGGCTACACTTTAAAAATCCCTAGAGAATAGACCTGGAGAGATGAGCACTTGAGTTCAGTTCCTAGCACTCACATGGCAGCTAAAAACTGTAACTCCAGTTTCGGGATCTGATACCCTCTTCTGTTTTCTACAGATATTACATGCATGCAGACGAAACACATACATGAAAAATAAAACCCCCCTAGAGAAGGGTTAGAGTTCAGCTCAGTTGGTTAAGTGCTTCCCATGCAAGTATGAGGGCCAGAGTTTAATTCCAAGTCTGTACCTGTATTTGCAGTGCTGTGCTGGAGGAGGCAGAGACAGGCTGATCCCCAGACAGTCAAGCATTAATTAGATTTTCTTTTTGGGGGGAGGGTCTTTTTGAGACAGGGTCTCCTTGTAGTCCCAGCTGGTTTGGAACTCTATGTAGACCAGGATGGCCTGGAATTCACAGAGATCCACCTGTCTCTGTCTCCCAAGTGCTGGGATTGTAGGCATGTGCCACCACACCCAGCTTTATTAATTAGCTTTTTTTTTTTTAATAAATTTTTTTAAATTTATTTTTGTATGTGTATGAATGTATTGTTTGCATGTAGGTCTGTGCACCCGTGTCGTGCAATGCCGCGGAGGTCAGAAGAGGGTCTCAGATTCCCCTGGAACTGGAGTTCTCCTGGAATTGGAGTTACAGACGGTTCTTAGCCGCCATGTGGATGCTGGGGATCGAACCCGGGTCCTCTGCAAGAGCGTCGGTGCTCTTAACCGCTAGGCTATCTCTCCAGCCCTATTAATTAGCTTTTAAAATAAAGCCAACTATTTCCAAGGTGGCAAACCCTGAATTTGTAATAAGAGAAATTATATATTTCTTTTTATATTCAATTTCACCTTGGGACAGAGAAGCCTAGATGATATGACACTAACCTTTCTAAAACGATATGGTAGCATGCTTGAAAATGAACCTGACCTGGAGTTCATAGAGATGGCCTGCCTCTGCCCCAAGTTCTGGGATTAAAGGCCTATACCACCATGCTCAGTATCTGTATTACTGAAAGTTCTAAACCTGAGACCTTTTTTTTTTTTTTTGAGGCTAATATTCAAATGTAGAAATTTCAAACATAGCTGGGTGCAATGACATCAAGTTCAAGGTCAGTCTGGGCTATATAACAAGACCCTGGATCAAGAAAACCCCTCTTCTTTTTTTTCAAATGTAGAATTGAAATGAGTTTGGAATGACCACTTGGGTTCATATGGTTTTTGTTGTTGTTGTTTGTTTATTTTGGTCTTTTTGAGACAGGATCTTCCTGTAGCCTCAGCTGGCCTGGAACTCAGAGAGATCTGCCTACCTCTGCATCCCTAGTCCTTGGATTAAAGGTGTGCTCCATGATGCCCAGCTTCATAGGAGCACTGGTATTCTACAGGTAAACCACCATGCCTGGTTTTATAACTAACATTTTCAGTATTATATATCTTTTCGTCTTGGTTTTTATTATTTAAAATTATTGCATGTGTGCACAAGAGGGACAGAGAGAGATGAGAGAGAGGCAGGTGCAGAGGACAACTTTTGGGGTTTGTTCTCGCCTTCCAGCTTTTCTGAGGCGGAGTCTCTTGTTTGGCGCTGTGTACCACACTTAGGCAGGTCTCCTATCTCTGCCTCCTATTTTGCAGTAGGAGTGCTAGAATTACATATGGGTACACTGCCAGATCCAGCTTTTTATGTGGGTTCTAGGGATCTGACTTGAGTTGTCAGGCTTGCAGAGCAAGTTCATTTACCTGCTGAACCATCTCCCCATCCTGTAATAGCTTTAAAGTGAGGATCTAGGCAAAGCTTATATAACTCAGTAGTAGAGTGCTTGTATATGAGTGCCTGATTTATCCTCAATACCATAAAAAGCAAACACAGGAACATAAAGTAGCCAAAATGACATGTAAAAGTATATTTTGCTGGGCTGGAGAGATAGCCTAGCGGTTAAGAGCACCGACGCTCTTGCAGAGGACCTGGGTTCGATCCCCAGCACCCACATGGCGGCTAAGAACCGTCTGTAACTCCAATTCCAGGAGAACTCCAGTTCCAGGGGAATCCGACACCCTCTTCTGACCTCCGCGGCATTGCACGACACGGGTGCACAGACCTGCATGCAGACA
>VZQC01006477.1:1186345-1242271 GCA_009823505.1 Rhizomys pruinosus
TTTATTAATTTTATTTATTTCTGTATGTGTATGAATGTACTGTCTGCATGCAAGTTTGTGTACCCGTGTCGTGCAATGCCGCGGAGGTCAGAAGAGGGTCTCGGATTCCCCTGGAACTGGAGTTCTCCTGGAATTGGAGTTTCAGATGGTTCTCGGTCGCCATGTGGGTGCTGGGGATCGAACCCGGGTCCTCTGCAAGAGCGGTCGGCGCTCTTAACCGCTAGGCCATCTCTCCAGCCCCTAGATTGGGGTTTTAAAACCACTTTATTAAGGTAAAATTTATGTACCTAAAACTCACCCACTGAAATTATAGAATTTATTTATTTATTTATTTATTTATTTATTTATTTATTTATTTATTTATTGTCTCTTTGAGGCAGGGTCTCCCTTTAGTCCCAGGTTGCCTGGAACTCACTATGTAGACCAGGCAGGCCTTGAAGTCACATGAGATCCACCTGCCTCTGCCTACCAAGTGCTAGGATTAAAGGTGTGCACCACCACACCTCGCTAGAATTTGGTTTTTTTTTTATGGAGTTATAGAGTTGTATAACAATTACTACACTCATATTTGAGAACATTTCTACTCTCCCAGAATTCCCTTGTGCCTATTTGTTGTTGATCTGAACTCTCATCTCCAGCTTCAGCTAATCTACTTTCTGCCAAGGCATTTCATACAAATTGGAAAGTGGAGATCTTCTTCTGGTTTTGTTTTGTTTTATTTAGTGGTTTTTTTTTTTTGTTGTTGTTGTTTTTTTCTTTTTCTGGGGGGTCTTTTCGAGACAGGGTCTCCCTGTAGTCCCAGCTGTTCTGGAACTCACTCTGTAGACCAGCTGGCCTTGAACTCACAAAGATCCACCTGCCTCTGCCTCCTGAGTGCTAGGATTAAAGGCGTGCACCACCACGCCTGGCTCTTAGTGTTTTTCAGATTTTCTGAAGTTGCATTATGAGTCTTGTTTCTTTGTGTTGCTGAATAGTATTCCAATCACAAATTTGGTGGGTGCTTGGATTTATTTTCTGATTGGGTTAAACTAGTGCTGTTGGGTTGAGGGTATACTGGGTGATAAAGCACGTATTAGCATGCAGAAGATCCTGGTTTGGGGTTTGATCTTGGCACTGACAAACAAATTAAGTTGCTACTCTAAATAACATGTCTTTATGCGTACAGACTTTTTTTCCATTTCTCTTGATCGAAAATCTAGGATAAATTTTATTGTACCTTTTTCCCCCCTTCTTAACAGAGCTGGGTATCAAACCTAGGACATTGTATGTGCCAGGCAGGTGCCTTTCCACTGAAGTATACCCTGAGCCTCTTTTTTTTTGGGGGGGGTCATTTTTAGACAGAGCCT
The DNA here is from genome assembly GCA_009823505.1 of Rhizomys pruinosus. Taxonomy (NCBI): domain Eukaryota; kingdom Metazoa; phylum Chordata; class Mammalia; order Rodentia; family Spalacidae; genus Rhizomys; species Rhizomys pruinosus. The sequence goes on from VZQC01006477.1 coordinate 1,187,692, forward strand.
CCCTGTAACCCCAGCTGTCCTGGAACTCACTATGTAGACCAGACTGGCTTTGAACTCACAGAGATCCACCTGCCTCTACCTCCCAGTGCTGGGATTAAACGTGTACCACCATGTCCAGATTTTAGTGGTTAGGAGATGTTATAAGCCACAATAAGAACTTGTCACCCTTTATAGAGAAACCACAGTTTGTGGATTAGCATACCATTCAAGCATCTGTGTCTATACTCACAGCTTAGTTTGCCATAATAATTAGTACTGCTTAAATGCCTATACATCCAATTGCTTGTTCTATGTTAGTATGACTAAAAAGGTATCACTGAATAAGCTGCATGAAGGGAAACAACCTGATCAGACTAGAGTCCAAAATGACAACTCCAAAGAAAGTAGACTGTTTTCTTCTCACCCACTTGTGCCCCTTTCCCAAAGCCTAGGGAACAAATTGCGGAAGAGGAGGCATGGTAGAATGTAAGGGCTGCGGAGAGATGGGGTGAATCATGAGATACAGCAATATAGACTGNTTTTTCAGACAGGGTCTCCCTCTAGTCCCAGCTAGCCTGAAGCTTGGCTCTGTAGACCAAGCTGGCCTTTAACTCACAGAGATCCACCTGCCTCTGCCTCTGGAATGCTGGGATTGGATTAAAGGCATGCACCACAATGCCTGGCTTTAAGAGGGTTTTTAGCCACCGTGTGGGTGCTGGGAATTGAACCTGGGTCCTCTGCAAGAGCCGAGCTCTTAACTGCTGAGCCATCTCTCTAGCCCCTAAGCTTCTTTTTGTTTTTTTGAGACAGGGTCTCTTTAGTCCAAGCTGTCCTGGAACTTACTATGTAGACCAGGCTGGCCTTGAACTCACGGAGATCTGCCTGCCCTTGCCTTCTGGTGCTGGGATTAAAGGCCTGTGCCACCATGCCCAGCTTTTTTCTTTCTTTTTTTTTTTTTTTTTAGTGTAGGATCATTTCCTATAAGATCCTGAGCTGGTGACCTTGAATAAAGGTTCAGTGAGATCACTGAATGATATCTAAAGGAGAAGGAAATTTCAACAAAAAGCATTAGTTAATGCAAAACAAAGCACAAGTTACTTTATCAGGTAGAGAGAGAATGGCTTTCAGAAGAAAGCCAAGTACTTCTCCTTAGTTCGATGTCAGAGAAATGATTTGTGGTTGGCCCTCACTCCCTGTTTCCAAGTGTGACAAATACATAGAAGGTTTATTGTATAGTATCACTAAGGAAGCTAATTAGCCCCAAACTTGCATATTCAAAGCTGGCCTGGAGCTAGCTATATAGGCCAGGCTGGCCTCGAACTCACAGAGATCTGCCTGCCCCCACCTCTTAAGTACTGGGATTAGAGGCATGCACCACCACTCCCAGCTATTGAGGTCCTTTTAACCTTGACATCAAAATGTGAAGAGGAAATCAAGCCAGCTGAATCCAAACAATGATATAACAGATTTCTCTCAGTCCGATGTTTTCTAGGTCTTATATTCTTCCTTTTCAGGAAAGACACAGATGAAGCAGACCTGGTTCTTGCAAAAGAAGCTAATGTGAAGTGTCCGCAGATTGTGATAGCGTTTTATGAAGAGAGACTGACGTGGCACGCGTATCCAGAGGATGCAGAAAACAAAGAGAAAGAAAGTGCGAAGAGCTAAAGGCGGGGTGGTCTCTTGTTATTTCTCTTTGTACATAATACGATCACGTTCCTGGCTCCTCTCCCTTCTCCCAGCCCTTTCTATCCTAAACACATCCATAAAAATGTGCTTATCACTGTGCTCCACGGGAGAAATGTTGGTATTGGTTCTCTTGTAACATAATGATGGTCTGATTCATAAGTATAACTCTGTGAAGACCAGACATTTACATACTGTGTGTAATTCCCACAGTTTTTTCCTTTACCTTGATCTTTTCCTTCTGCTCCCCTGTAACTTTTTAATTATACCTTAGAGTCTTGGTCTTTTAGGGTTGGCTGCTTTTTAGATTGGGGGATTTTACTACAATGATGGTGACTTTGGTTTCTTTATTTGGTTATTGGAACATATTGATGACCAGCTGGCCTTTGTTTGATGATTGGGATGGAAAGGATGTTGCCAGTCTTTTTTGAAAGCCAACATCAGTGGCTACCTGCCGGCGCCTTCCCACCCTCATTTAGCTCTACCCCAAGAAGACAGGGTCCCTGGTTTGGTCTTCTGGACTACTTCTTACCCTCCTTGAATAACTCTGTCCTTTTGAGGGCTTGAACTTACCAGATTTAAATTGTCAAGGCACTCCGTTTAGCCCCAGGACTTTTGGCCTTGTTATTCTCAATCCCCATTCTGCTTCTGTAAGGTGATGTCAATTTGTGATAAAATGACCCCACTATTAGCTATGGAGAGTGTGCTATAGCGCAGGAAGATAACGGGAAGGGGCATGATACACTTGCCTTTGGTGTCACCTGTGGTATGTTTCGATTCTTTCCTTCCATCCCGCATATTTAGACTACATTTCAGTAGGTGTGAGCTTGTGCCAAGGTGCTGGGCACCCTCCAACCCTGCCAAGTTTTATCACCTCCCAAAGCATTTCTGTTATCAAAGAGGCTTCAGACCTGACTCACTTCTTGGCGGACTCAAGTTTCCCTTCCAGGCCGTTATTTTCAATTAGGAAGCTTGAAGGGAAGCTGCTGGCTGCAGTATCAGTTTTAAGTATTCATAGCAGTGATATTCCTAATTCACTTCCTCATGACTTCTGGTTTGCCGCTAAGAGTCCTCAAAGTATTAATGTACTTCCCTTTTCCACCTCAGACTTTTAGTTGTGTCTTTTTTGTTGTTGTTTGTTTTTGAGACAGGGTCTCTCTGTAGCCCCAGCAGGCCTAGAACTCCCTATGAAGACCAGGCTGGCCTTGAACTCACAGAGATCCGCCTGCCTCTGCCTCTTGAGGGCTAGGATTAAAGGCGTGTCCCATCATGCCTGGCCTTCAGTGAATTTTTTTAAAAGATTATATTTATTTTCATTTTATGTGTATGTGTTCTGCATGTATATAAATGTACCTTCTGTGTGCCTGGTGCCTACAAAGGCCAGAGGAAAGCATTGGATTCCATGGAACTGGAGTTAAGGAAGTTTGTTAGCCAGTATGTGGATGCTGGGAACTGAACCTAGTCCTCTACAAGAGCAGCCAGAGCTCTTAGCTGCTGAGCCATCTCTCTAGCTCCTGCACCCTTACCTTTAAAGCTTTTGTATCTAGAAAGGTCTCAATGTCATTATGATAAATTGTATTGAGTTTGAGAATGCTTTCCATTTTCTAAGGAGCTAGGATTTGTTTTTCTTTTCTTTTTATTATTTGGTGCATGTGTGTGAGCATGTATGCCTCCCCATGGATGGAAATCAGAGGTCACTTCCTTCTATCATATGGACTCAGGGATTAAACTCCAAGTTGTCAGGTTTGGCAGCAGGTCCCTTACACTGAGCCTTCTTACTGGCCCTGTATATCTTCCTGTGTATGCACATGCACTTGCCCCATGCAGGTGTGTGTCACAAGACGACAGCCTTTGGAAGTCGGTTTGCTCTTTGTACAATGTGGGGTCCAGGGATTGAACTCAAGTCCTCAGGCTTGGTTGGTGGTTAGGCCATCTGGCCAGCCTTTAAAAAAAATCTTCGAGCTAGAGAGATGCTCAGTGGTTAAGAGCACTGGCTAGCCAGGCGCAGTGGTGCACGCCTTTAATCCCAGCACTCGGGAGGCAGATGCAGGTAGATCTCTGTGAGTTCAAAGCCTGTCTGGTCTACAGAGCGAGTCCCAGGCCAGCAGCTGCGGCTACGGGGAGACCTTGTCTCAAAAAAAAAAAAAAAGCAATGTTCTAGCAGAGGACCCAGGTTCATTTCCCAGCACTCACATTAAAGCTAATAACCATCTGTATATAGCTCTAGTTCCAAGGGATCCGACATCCTCTTCTGACTTCTTTGGGCATTGCATGACATGGGTGCACTTACGTGCATGCAGGCCATACATTCATACACATAAAATAATTTTTTTTATTTTTTTGGTCTTTTTAAGACAGGGTCTCCCTGTAGCCCCAGCTGTCCTGGAACTCACTCTGTAGACCAGGCTGGCCTTGAACTCACAGAGATCCGCCTGCCTCTGCCTCCTGAGTGCTAGGATTAAAGGCCGTGCGCCACCACGCCCGCAAAGAATAAAAATATTTTTGAAAAAAAAAAAACTTTTTGTTTTTTTTTTTCTCGAGACAGGGTCTCCCTGGAGCTCCGCGCTGTCCTAGAACTTCACTACTGTAGACCAGTGCTGGCCTTGAACTCACAAGATCCTCGCCTGCCTCTGCCATCCCAAGTGCTAGATTAAAGGCATGTCCACCACGCCCGGCGCAAATAAAGAATATTTTTAAAACATGCTTTGGTACCCTGAGTGTCGGTATTTGATTCATTTCTGGTTAAAATTGCAAAACAATGTGTTGGGTACATGCCTTTAATTTTTTTTTAATTTTGTTTTTTTTTTATTTATTTTCTGTATGTGTATGAAGTACTATCTGCATGTAAGGTTTGTGCACTCAGTGTCGTGCAATGCCGCGAGGTCAAAAGAGGGTCTTCGGATTCCCCTGGAACTGGAGTTCTCCTGAATGGAGCTTCAGGACGGTTCTCAGCTATCACCCGCCATGGGTGGGTGCTGGGGATCGAACCCGGTTCCTGCTGCAAGAGAGCGGCCGGCGCTCTTAACCGCTAGGGCATGTCCCCCCTCTCCAGCCCCGGTACATTCCTTTAATCTAAACCACTGACAGTAGGCAGGGGTCTGTGAGTTCAAGGCCAGCATTGGTCTACAGAGTGTAAGTCTCTGGACCAGCTGGGTACAAGGGAGCCTGTGTCTCGAAAAGACCAAAAAAAAAAAAAAAAAAAAACCAACAAAAAAAAAGACAAAAGCAAACAACATAACCTAAGATTTAGACGGGATTTGGGACAGATAGTGCACATTTCTTTAACCTAGGGCTTTGTCATTTTAAAAGTAGTGATCTGGGTACCATGGCTTTGAGCCTTGGCCTTTGCAGAAGCTTTCATGTCTAGGCTGGGTTTTTGAGCTGCGGACCTTGAAGACAACCTTCAAATGTCCCCTCTATCCTCGTAGTGTTCATCTGAGGCCCTTGATAGCATTCTCAGATGCACTGGCAGCTGTCAGGTAAACAGTGGGGAGATAGGTAGCCAGATGTTTTAAAGGTACAGGGGGAGATTGCATTTCTTTAGACCACTAAAGAAGAAATTTGTTGGTCGGCATTAGGACTGATTTAAGATTACTGCCCGTATGATGATTTTAGCATTTTCCTCGCCTCAGTTCATTTCAGCATCTTGAATATTTTTGCTCCATTCACCGAAAAAAAAAAAAAAAAAAAAAGAAGAAGAAAAAAAAAAAAGAAAAAAAAAAAAAAAAAAACCTTCCCTCCCTCTGTGGCAAACTGTTCAGCGGCCAGCTGTGATGTATGACTTATTCCCCGTGCCAGCATTCCAGCTGTGAGCAGCTGTGTTCACATCTGGGAACCTATTCCCCTTAAATGCCCCAAAGAGGTGGTGTCTTTAAATGCCAGTATCTCCCCTGATCCATAGCTGGAATTTCCTTCCTATTGTGGATTCTGATGTCTTTGGGGACTCTGCCAAGCCTTTTTTGTATTGCTCTATTTGAAAAAATATTTCATTTATTGTAGAATTTTGTGTGGGCATGCAGCATGCCGGTCAGAGGACCCCTTGTGGGAGTTGGTTCTCTCACCAGGTAGGTCCCAGAAATCAAATTCAGGTCATTGGGTTTGTGGCGACTGCCTTAAATCCGGTGAGCCATTTCACTGCCTGCTTTTGTATCTCAAAGGAACGTAAGAGATGTTACAAAAATCACATACACGAGATTTTGTTCATTTGGGAAGTCTTAATCTTTTCTTCTCCTAAATAAGCTTTTGTTTGTTTCCCACAAGTTTTAGAAAATTAAATGTTGTGTATAAAGTTAGACTTTCTTGTTCTGACCAGTGTGCCATTGGCACCTGGTCTATCTCTGTCATGACCATATCTCAGCAGCATTCGTGAATTACCAGTTCAGTTGCTTCAAAGCCCATTCCAGTTCCACCTTCTAACAGAAGGGGATAAGCGACAAGTAGACTGACCAGTGGCTGCTGCCACCGGCACATGCAAATTAGTGAGCTTTGACATTTGCTGTTTCATAGTACTGGTCTTACATCATTCTCACCTCTCTTTTTCACAATGTTTTTCACTGTGTGGAGGTATTAAAACGTTGGGGAGGGGGGAGGGATCAAAATACAGGGTAATAAAATTCACATGTAATTTAATTAATTTAATTTATTTAGTAGGAAGGTCTTTTTTTGAGACAAGGGTCTCCCTGTAGCCAGCTGTCCATGGAACTCCCTCTGTGACCAGGCTGGCCGTGAACTCACAAAGACACGCCAGACTGCCTCTGCCTCCTGAGTGCTAGGATAAAGGAGTGAGCGCAACCACGCCCAGGCCTCATTTCAAAAATTATTAGACACTGTTAATGTAACATTTAAAAGTTAAGATTGAAAGGCAGCGGGCTGGCGAGATGGCTAGTGGTTAGAGCGCCGACCGCCTTACAGGACCCGGGTGTCGATCCCCAGCCCCACGGCGCTTGAAGAACCGTCTGAAATTCCAATTCCAGCGAACTCCAGTTCCATAGGGAATCGAGACCTGTCTTCTGAACTCCGCGCGTTGCCACGACAAGGTGCACAGACCTGCATGCAACAGTACATCTCGACACATACAGAAATAACTAAAATTAAAAAACAAAAAAAAAAAAAAAACCAAAAGATTAGAAAAGGCAGGCAGATCTCTGGAAAGTTCAAGGCCTGCTCAGTCCTATACTAGTTTCCAGGCTAGCCAGGGCTACAAAGTTAAGACCTTGGCTCAAACACACACACACACANGAGGGGGCCAGGGGTTAAGGCCAGCCTGCACTACATAGCAGTTTGAAGTTAACCTGGGCTGCAGGAGGCCATGTCTTGTTAGAAAGAATCCACCTTAGAAGCCAGGCATGGTGACGCACGTCTTTAATCCCAGCACTCAGGAGGCAGAGGCAGGTGGATCTCTGTGAGTTCAAGGCCAGCCTGGTCTACAGAGCGAGTTCCAGGACAGCTGGGGCTACAGAGAGACCCTGTCTCAAAAAGAACAACAACAACAACAAAACAGCTGTCTGGCCAGGGGCATCCAACCATTTCTTGATTATTCATAGTAATGAGGGGAATGGGTTGATCACTCCAATCCACAAATGAACCAAATAATATGCAAATCATAGACCCATTCATAGCATTTGTTAACATTGCTTTCCTGTTCAGCTGCTCATTGAATTCTGTGTGCTTGTATAAATTATGTCAAAAATTACACTGCACAGTTGAGAAGACAGCTGTGGCTGCATTGACATGGCAGACAATGAAGCTTTTGGTTTAAGTGACCAGGAAGAGCCTCTGAATGGACGGTGGTAGGGTAAGAGCTCCTGGCCTATGCCTCACACTGGGTGGGTGTTCTAGTTCCATATTGCATTGCCTTCCAAAGGAGTTAAAGACTAGATCAAGTCCTGGATAATTGACAGTTGTTTGTACTTGGTCAAGTGGTAGGCATCAAAAATGAAGGGTAGTTAGCAGATTTATCATCCAGGTAACCAAGGGTAGGGTTAGGGTAGATGAGAATAGGGTAGAAGTAGGCCTGAGTTCCTGAGGAGCTGAGCAGTCTCTTGATTTGCAGCTGTAGAAAAGGCCAGCCTGTCTAGTAGCCAGTATAGTGGGCATGTACATTGCAGTGACTTTTTTTTTTCCCCTTTGAGAGACACAGTCTCACTATGTAGCCCTGGCTGGCCTGGAACTCATTGTGTAGACCAGGCTGGCCTCTGCCTTCTGAGTGCTGGGATTAAAGGTGTGTGCTACCATACCTGGGGTAACCTTTTTTTTTTTTCCATTGAATTTTGTTATTTTCATACAATATAGTTTGGTATTTAGAGCCCCTCCTTATAATCATGTATTTTCTTTAAATAAAAAATTTTAGCACGTGAACGTATAGCAATATTTGGTACTAAGACTGGTTCTGAGAAGCCAAGCCTGGTAGTTTAGGCTAATGTAGGAGGATCTTAAGTTTGAGAAGACCAGCCTAGGCAACTTAGTGAGACCTGTCTCAAAATAAAAAGTGGTCTGGGGATATATAGCTCAGTGGTAGAGTTCAGTCCCTAGTAATGCCGGGGGTGGGGGGAAAATGGCTAGGATGCATAATTACTGTGGCAGCAGGGAATGTTTAAGACATCTGTCAATTGCTGGTGTCTATCCTCAGTTCATAAATCCATAGTTTTCTACTGTGTAGCACCAAAACATTTTGTTTTCTCCTCCATACCTTTGCTGGTTCTGTATAGAAATGGGGAGCTGACACCAATACTAAGTTTATCCCTCCTTGTAGAGAAACCAGATGCTCGCCTGTGCCTCCAGCACTGGTTGGTGCTGCGTAGCTGTTTTCTCCTTTGAAGAATTGCAGTTTCAAATAGAAAACTGTTTCACAGAGCTTTTTCCCTCTGAAGAGTTAGTAGCCGAGACAAAGCACCTTTAACATCTAGTCATATTTCTCCTGCAGTAAATCCTCTTTCAGGCCAAATGTAGTGGTTCACATCTTTAATTTCAGCACTTGGGAGGCAGAGGTAGGAGGATCCCTTGAGTTTGAGACCAGCCAGGCCTACATAATGAGACCCCATTTGAAAAGAGAAATTATCTGTCAGAACTTATTTTGTGATCTTGGGAAGTCTGGGGATTGAACCTAGGGCCTTACTGGTACTAGGCAGGACTAATATCCCTAGCCCCCAACCTGAGGGTTTCTTTTTTTGGTCTTTTTGAGTCTTTTGGGGTCTTTTTTGGATCTCCCTGTAGCCCCCAGCTGTCCTGAAACTTGCTATGTAGACTAAGCTGGCCTTGAACTCACAGAGATACACCTGCCTCTGCTTCCCAAGTGCTGAGATTAAAGGAATGCGCCACCACACCTGGCCTATTTTTTTCTTTTTTAAAGGACAGAGTCTTTTGAATACCAGGCTAGCCTCAGACTTGCTATGTGGCTAAGGATGACCTTGAATTCTTGATCTCTTGCCTCTACCTCCCAAGTACTAGGATTCACACACATGCTACCACATGTGGCTCTCAGCCCTTTTAAATTTTTTATTTTGAGATGGAGCTCTCAAAGTTTCCTAGGCTGGCTTTGAACTCACACTTTGAACTTGGGGTCTTCATGTCAGTCTCCCAAGTGGCTGGGGTTACAGCTATGTGCCACAATGCCTGGTCTAGAGCATCTTTGTAATGCTGTGCTTCTTCTGTTAGCCCTTTCTATGGAGTTTAGCAGATATTTCTCTAGTAGACTTTACCAAGTATAGCTTAGCAGGTCTTCTGATCCTGGGGCTGGGCAGGTGCCTCTCCTGTGAAGCTGCTTAAGAGGGTGAGCCTCTGGTAGCATCCATCTTAAGCTTAGTGGGCCATACTGTCTTATTCTCCAAACAGCAGTCCGGTTTTATCTTTCTGGGGAGCATTTGTACCTGTGGTGCTCCATGCATTAAGTGTGTAAAGCCCTTGACTGTGTGGGTGCATCTGTGGATGACTTCTTTTATCCTACCTCCCTCTTTCCTGTCCGTCCTGCCTACCTGCCTTCTTTCTTTTTTTTTGGTCTTTTCGAGACAGGGTCTCCCTGTAGCCCCAGCTGTCCTGAACTCACTCTGTAGACCATGCTGGCCTTGAACTCACAAAGATCCGCCTGCCTCTGCCTCCCAAGTGCTAGGATTAAAGGCGTGCGCCACCACGCCCGGCTGAAGTCTAGAATCTGCACATGCACAGACTGGGTCAAAGGACATGCTCGTTTGGATTCAGGATCCATTACTTCAATGTGGGTTTTAGACTAAAGAGCTTTTATAAGCAGAGCACCAGGTATGTCTATGGTGACCAGAGAGAGGACAGGGCTGGAGCCAGTGAACTGCACCTTCTTGCTGGCTTCACCCATTAAAAAAACACCTTTTCAAAAGCATTTTGCCGGGGATGGAGAGATGGCCTAGTGGTTGGGAGCGCCGACTACTCTTGCAGAGGACCCGGGTTCGATCCCCGGCACCCACATGGTGGCTGAAAACCATCTTTAACTCCAGTTCCAGGGGAATCTGACACCCTCTTCTGACCTCTGCAGCACTGCACGACACGGGTACACAAACCTACATGCAGACAGTACATTCATATACATACAAAAGTAAATAAAATTTTAAAAAAGAATTCTAGCCCCATAAAAAAAAAATTTTTTTTTGCCAGCCCTATACAAAAGCACATGTGACTTGGGTAACAGCCAGCCAGCTTTGCACCATCTGTCCCAAGTCCTGCCACATTAGTGTACATTGGTACTGGTTTCTTTCAATAAAAATTTTGGCTCAGGATACAAAGAATACTACAGATATAAACTTCTGGTTCTGAGGCAATGACAAGTGGCCAGTGGTAGAGAAGGATGAGGCTCAGTGGGCAGCTCCGTGGGAGAGTGCTGGTGTAGTGTTCCCAAGGCCCTGGGCTCCACAGAGAAATCTGGAGGAGGAAGATTGCCATTAGCTGATGCGCCCGTGGTCTCGATGAACTGAGCTGACTGGCCATGGAATGCAGTGAAGTCTTACTTTATTTGAGAAAAATGCTGTGGTCATTGAGAGCCCTCTTCATCTCTTACAGGTGTGTTGTGTGTTGCTTTGTTGTGGGTCTTTTCTGTATACTTATGGGCATTTTAGCAGAGTTGCTCATAGTTTTTTTCAGTCTTTTATCCCTTTTGGAGAAATCAACGTGAGTCTAGCTTTAAGCCTAAAACATCTAAGAGTTTGTTAAAAAGAAAGCTTGGAGAACATTGTCGATGCCTGAGCGTTTACTTTAAGGTCACTGTGTAGTTTTACTCAAGCACCACTGGGTTGTGTTCTAAGCAGCACCTGTCAACTAAGTGGAAACCTTTCCTAGAAATGCACACATGTGGGCTCCTCAGACTTCATCTGTCCAGGGAGGTCTAGCATGAAGCCCAGTCCAGTTAAGAAAGAGTCAGATCTTAAGAAAGTCTCATTCTACCCATGAGATCCCAAGAAAAAGAAACTTGGCTCTCTACCTGGAAAATTGACGGTTGACTGGCTTTGAAGACACAATTCCCAGGAATTAGACTCAATGTTGTAGAAAGTTAAACGTGAAGTTCTGTGGATAGCCTCATAAATCATATCTTACTTTTTTGTTTATGCTGAATCTCTTGAATTTTAATCTACCTCATCCTGTCTCTTTAGAGTTACTCCTGCCTGCCATTGCCACTTGAGCGTCAGTCTTGACCTTGGCTGTTTTCTAAAGTGGAGTTTTTGCTCTTCACTAAGCTCATTCTCGTCTTTTTGCCTGGTGCTCAGTTCACCTAACATCATCCGTTGCTCCTCTGTAAGAAACATGTCTGAAGATAGTTTTAGTCTTGTTTTATGGGAAGACGTGACTCTCCAGTGCTGTTGTCTCTTAGGTCAGTGGGAGAAAGGGTTAAAGGGGGGGGGTGCAGATCCCGCACCCGAGGCAAAGGCTGACAAGAAAGAATCATTAATTAAAGACAATTTCAAAGTCAACTGATTGTGATCATTAATGTCACAATAGATCAAAACCTAATTATCACAGCCGAGGTGAGAGCCATCAGTATTAATCGGAAAATCTAATAGGAAACTATTATCAAGAAATTAGGGCAAATTGAATGCAATGACTTTTTATTGTCACTCTTCTTTTTTGTAATGTCCCTTGGCATTGGCAAGTGTGACCCCAACAGTTGATCCAAGCCCAAGCAGCCAGTTTGTCACTTTTAAAGGAGCGTTTTTTTTTTTTTTTTTTTAAAGCTCAGGCTGGCCCTAATGCTTACAGTCCTCTCTAGCCTCAGCCTGTTGAGTGCTAGGATTGTAAGGTGCCACCACAGGACTCTGTGTGTGTGTGTGTGTGTGTGTGTGTGTGTGTGTGTGTGGTTACTGAGGATTTCTCTCAGGGCTTTGTACATACTGGAATGCTCTCTCCCTGAGCTATATTCCTAGCTCAAGGAGTGTTTTTTGTGTTGGGGGCGATTCCCAGCACAGACTGAACTTCACCTGTCATTGCTTAAAGACCAGCCGTGAATTTGCTCATCTGGGGTTGTGAAAAGAAATGTATGTTTAGGTGTCAGAATGGTTTCCTGGTGGATGAACAGTGTGCTGCATGTGTTGCTACATTATCCTCTGAGCTCTTGTCACATGTAGAGTTCTGCACTGGTTGCCTTGAGGGGTATAGGAGGAAGGGGGTGTTCTGCTTTGAAATTATTGGAGAACTGAAAAGGTAGTTTCTTTGTGTGACAACATTATTGAGATGCAAGTTGGTGTTTTCCTTTGAGCAGCGATAGAGTTTGAGGAAACCAGCACTGGTGGTGTGTGGGCCCCGCCCCAGTAGGGTTAGGATAGGGACATGATGATGCCCACTGGCTCTAAGGGCTGGGGAGAGTATCAGCTGGTTTCTGCCCACCTGGTGGTCGGCTATTGTTTTCCTTTGTGTTGAGTCACACCTCTGGCCACAGGAAAGCCCCTGTGAGTAGGGAATTGTCATGGATGGCCTTCATCTTAAGTTGTTTGGCCAAGCTGAAGCCGACTGGAAAAGCTGCTGTCCCCTGGGTGTCATGGGAGAGATGGGAGGCTGAGAAGCAGCTTGGCCTGTGTGGGGAGTTGAGCTGCACACCCTGTAGCTCCGAGAGCACGAGTGAGCCTCGGCTGCCCTCGGCCACTGCTTGTTCTACCTGAGAGGGTCATGCTGCTTTAGATATTAGGAATTTGTGTTACGCAGTACTAACTAAGCTGGGAAATCAGTATTTTAACCCTTTACCTCCTGAGTGGATATTTTTTTTTTAAACAAAACAATTGGTGTCTTGGAAATGTGTAATTTTATTTTTGGAGTACCCACTAAGGTGATTTTTGGAAGCAGATGATTTTTCCAAACTCCCGATGTTACTCTAGGTGAATAACAACAGCCCTGAGAACCTCGGATTGATTGAGCTCCTCTTGGCTGAATTAAAGTGAACTCTGAGAAGTGAAATGTTCTGGTGGGTGCTTACTGTGCTATCCTTCCCACTGCTTCTAGTGGCTGACCTTGGGCAAGTCTTTCCTTTCGATGCCTCAGTTCCCCATCTGCCAAATGGGGTGATAATACTGACCTACCTCACGGGGTGTTGCGAGGCATGACAAATCAGAGCTGGTGGGTTCCTTTAGTGTCATGGAGGAAGCCTCAAGCTGAAGTTTTTTAGTTCTCTCTGAGCTGCTTCCAGGTTTGGAAGTGCTTAGCGACCTCAGCGAGTTCTCTGCCCCCCTCCCCCCATCAAAGCTGCTAGTTCAGTTGTTGACAGTGTTCCATGAATGTTGGAGTTTAATAGTCCAGGCTGACTTGGGATGTTATTGGGGAGCCACTTGTGATGTTTGCCTTGGATTCGCAGAGACTGTTGGAAACCCCAGAGCCCTGGGTTAGAGAGCCATGGAATGGGACAGTGTGTCTCTGCAGGTTGGGAGTTCAGGCCCTGTTGGCATGGACTTGGAGCTGACTGCTACTGTCACGGCAGCAGAGCAACCCTTGGTAGTTCTGATATGTATCATTACTTTTCATGTCCCAAACTGACCCCAGGACAGTTAGGTCACTGCACCCTTCATGCTCCTCCAAGTGTTGGCCTCCTTGTAGAAACCAGATGGTTCAGTCAACATGACCACCCCCCACCCCCACCAAAAAGAACTGCATTGGGATTTTTTCCAGAAATTGGTATAACACTCAGAATTGGTCATTGGTCCTCAAGGCTTCGTGCAGGTTACTGTATGTAGTATCTGTCACCTCTGAGTGTCCACTCGGACTGAGGACACTATTTGCCTGTGTGTGCCAGAGCTCTTGTACAAGACCCTTACTCTTTCCATCTCACTTTAGGGGCTCATCCAGCCCCAAGCTCTTCCCAATCAGGGTCTTCGTTCCCCTCCTTGACCCTAGATTGATATCCCATAAAAAAGCACAAGGTCCTGGCTCCCTCCAGGCACACTCCAGGTGTGGTAGACTCTGCTCTCAACTAGGGCTCTGTGGAATTCTGGAGGATGGGGAAGGAGCAGTCCCATGTCCTTCCAAGTAGCCAGCAGTTGCCTCCCCCCAGTCTGCTGGCCTCCCACCACTTCGCCCAGAGAGCTGCATTTCCTCCAGCACTGTACCATCCTGAGTAGGAGGAAGCAAGATGCTTTAGCCAGGTATTTGAGTGAAGGTGAGACTTGGAATGCTCTGTGGACTTTTTTGGTTTGTGGGGGAGTTTTGGTTGTGTTGCTTGGTTTTATTTCAGCTAAACATGTCTGCTTTTGTTTTCATTAACGGATAAGTGGTCTATATATATATATATATATATGTTCACATTTTAAGTGTAAATGTTTAAAAAGTAGACATCATGTGTCTCCACAACTGACACCCTATTCAGACCACATTCTCTCCCCTTCCGCCCTCTTTCCCCCTTTTCATACTCTTGTATTGGTTCTAATAAATGGTTTTGCTTTTCAAATATGGCTCTTGAGTGGTGGTTTAAAGATCTGGGTCTTAGACACCTTTTTTTAGGTCTTTATGAGACACCGTCTCCCTGTAGCCCCAGCTGTCCTGAAACTCACTATGTAGACCAGGCTGGCCTTGAACTCACAAAGATCTGCCTGCCTCTGCCTCCAGAGTGCTGGGATTAAAGGCGCATGCCACCACGCCCAATTTAGACACCTTTTAAATTTGGGTCCTGGAGTGTTAGGCAGTAGCCATGCACAAACACCTCTATCTATCTATCTATCTATCTATCTATCTATCTATCTATCTATCTATCTGTCTATCATCTATCTGTCTATCTCTCTCTCTCTCTTCTTTCTTGATGCCAATGATCAAACCTAGGGCCTTGTGCATGCTAAGCAAACACTACAAACTGAACTGAGCCCCAGGTAAATCCATTCAGCCTATTACTGGTAGAGTTGAGAAAGAATTGCAGGACTGGGCCTTTGTTGGTTCTGAATTTCTCCCAAGTTTCCACAGGGTGGCGCCACTGGAGTGTATACCAGAAAGCTCCAGCTCCTGCAGAGGCTCAGTGACTTCAGTTTGTGCCTTCTGGATTCCCTCCCAGCAGTTCAGAGAATAAAGGGTGCTAAGCTCTTCACTTAACAAAGCACATCAGGAAGACACAATCCCAGTATAGTGTGTGTGAAAGCTGGGACTATTTCATCTTTCTGATTTGCTTCACAAATACCAAAGAATGTGTGTCTTGAGGACCAACACTTGTGGGTCAGAAATGGAGGTGGGGGATGAGGAGAGGGAAGTGAGCTAATCTAGGATTTATTGGACAGCACAGATCTGATGCAGACCTGAATGTCTGAGCGGGAACAGTGATGGACCCCACAGCCGTGTCCTGGATCCTGTCAGCTTGGCTCTACAATTCTCCCCTCTTGTGTTCCTTTCTGGCTGCTGAGTTATAGGGTCTCTGCAGTCTAATCTCGTAAAGTCTTATGAAGACATCTGTAGGTTGGCTGGTTTAATGGTCCATGACCCCATAAACATGGGACAGGAGAGCCATTTGGTCCACTTCAGAGCCAGGCCCTTCTGGACATTATTTATTCCAACCTCTGAGGTCTGGGGCTGCTTGCCTCCTTCCCAGTCCCTTTCGTTATCTCACCCCATGGACAGTTTGTCTGCCTTGGGCATCAAGAATCAAGACTGATGGGGGGGTGTTTGATCCCCCACCCCCAAAGAGACTGTCTTGGTTTGTGTCTCCCCTCACTGAGGAAGGTCTGCCTGGCATTCATTCCAACAAGCTTGTCACTGCCACGACTCTTTCCCCAGGAATCTGTTGGTTTTCTGGAGAAGTCCAGCACTGGGCAGTTTTGGCTCTCCCTTGTCTGCAGTAAAGGCCAAGTTACAGAAATAGCCCAGGACTGGTGGTGGAGGAGCCTCGGAGTGGCTCTGCTAAGCACAGAGCTCTGAGCCGCCCTGTTGGGGTCAGCAGCTCCAGACTGCCAGTGCCCTTTGGAAGGAAGTGTGAAGTGGAGCCAGGTGTCCACTATGGTAGGTGCCCACCATGGCGGCACAGGGGAGCCCATGACAGCCTGACGTGCATCTCATGCCCAAGCCTGTGGGGCAGCCTGTGTGTGCTCGGAGAGAGGGAAGTGATGGCCAACAAGATGGCTTGGCAGGTGAGGGCACCTGGCAGCTTGAAAGGGGTGGGAGAGGACCGGCTTACCATTGTCCCTGACCTGTGCGCTCTGGCATGTTGTGCACACACAACAATAATCAACTTTTTTATTTCCTTTTTTTTTTTTTGGTCTTTTTGAGACAGGGTCTCCCTTTTAGTCCCAGCTGGCCTGGAACTCACAAAGATCCACCTGCCTCTGCCTCCCAAGTGCTAAGGTTAAAGGCATGCATCACCACACCTGGCTTAAAGACGGTTCTTATCCACCATGTGGGTGCTGGGAATTGAACCCGGGTCCTCTGCAAGAGGTGCAGGTGTCCACAAAGTTCTGAGGCATCAGATTTCCTGGAGCTGGAGGTACTGGTGGGTGTGAGCCATCCAGCATCGGTGCTGGGAATAGAACTTGGGTCCTTGCTCCTGTGCAAGAGCAGTACATGCTCTTACCACTGATCTAGCTCTCCAGCCCAATTATAATAACATTTTATTTTTTTATTATTTTTTTATTTTTTATGTGTATGAGTGTACTGTCTGCCTGTAGGTTGGTGCACCCATGTCGTGCAATGCCACGGAGGTCAGAAGAGGGCCTCGGATTCCTCTGGAACTGGAGTTAAAGACGGTTCTTAGCCTCCATGTGGGTGCTGGGAATTGAACCCAGGTCCTCCGCAAGAGCAGTCAGCAGTCTTAACTGCTGAGCCATCTCTCCAGCCCCTATAATAACGTTTTAAAGAGAAGGCCAGGTCAACTGGAGTGTGGGCATGCCGCACAGGCACAGTCCAGCCCCGGGTTCACCTGCTCAGCGCCAGCTCCAAGCCGCCAATGCACACCCTCCTCCTCTGTCGGCTCTTTTGTCTTTTTCCTCATCGTTCCTGATCTCTCAACCCCCCCCTCCCCCTTGAATTCCATAAGCAGTCTCAGCTTGGATATTTCATTTCAGCCCATCAGATTGTTTCTTGCAATGATCTGGGACTTTCCAAGCTCGTCCTGCCTTCCTGCCCCGTGCTGCCTGGGAAGCAGGTGCACGTCTTCTGTGTGAAGAGCGGGCCTCCCCTCCAGCTTGGGAGCTGCTGCCAGCCCTAGCCTCACCGCAGCTTTGTCTGCTAATGCGGCTATGAGCCGCGGAGGAAGGAGGGAATGCTGATAAATTTAAGTTGGGGGGCTTCGGAGATGAAAGGTTTGGGGTTATGATTGCCCCTTACTGCCCATCCCACTCCTGCCTCGTGGAGAAGGAGGTGCAGGCAGCGAGCACTGGGCCGAGGTGCTGCTGCTTAGGAAATTCTGCCTTTACATCTATAGGAGGGGGCAGGGAGAGCAGGCGAAGGGGAGCTCGAGTTTTTACACTCCCCCTCCCCCTCCTCCTCCCCTTCCCTTCCCCTCCCCCTCCTCCTCCCCTCCCCTCCCCCACCCTCCCTTTCTCCCAAGATCTTCAGTCAGCCTCTCTACCTCTGTTCCATTCATGGTAGGAGCCAGGGCTAGGGACCTGGACCTGGGCCTGGCTGTCATCTACTCTTAGCTTTTGTTCCTGCCTCACCACCCAGGCAGGCCCAGCGTGGAGCTGGGGATGGAGAGGGGTGCAGCCCTGCCCCAGGACTGTGCATCACCACCAGGGGCTCCCCACCCCACCCTTCCCTCTCCCCTCTCCTCCCTCATGGTCCTCTGTTACGGCTTGTTCTTTCACTGCACAGGGAAGAACATTCTCTTCGTCTTTGGAGCTGAGGTGAAGGGGGAAGTTGGACCCTCCTGGGAACTGGAGGGTGGGTCCCTCCATCCTCAGCCCTCTTCACTCAGCAATATGTAAAACAGGGATTCCTAACCTTGAAAAAACAGTGTCCAAACTAGCGCAGTGGGCCAGCCTCCCGACTAAGCACCCACGTGGCCCTGGGTTCCCTCTCCAGCTACCCACCCCTCCAACAATCATCGCTTTTGAGAATTTCATAACCTTTGGGATGTCGAGAGCCATTTGGGGAGGGGGTTGTTGTAAGACTGGAAGAGTGCCCAGCTAAACAAATTACTTTTTGTTTTGTTTTTGAGGCAGGGTCTTACTGTGCAACCCAGGGTAGCCTGAAACTCTGGATCCTTTGGCTTCCTGAGGCTGACATTACTAGCACGTAACACACCAGCGTTTGTCTGAAATTCTGCTCCTTTTAGCACAGCAGTAATAACGTGAGAAATGGAAACTCATGACACGGGCTTCTCTGGACCCTGGAACCTCCCTGCAACTCTGAAAATATTTTGGATGGTTACAGGAGCCCCATGCACCCTTAATATCTTCTCTTTGCACCCTAGTGTGGTGAGCCTGGACCATCCTAAGGTCACCTTAGATATCCTAGAAAGAGAATGAAGGGAAGGGCTAAGGACTTGGCAATTCAGGCAGGTGCAGGTGAGGATACCCAGTCCCTCTTAGAGAGTCTCAGGGCCCAGTGATACTGCTGCTGTCTCTCAAGAGGGGTCTGGCCCAAGGCTCCCTTCTCCCCTCAAGGAAACGCCTCATCTGGGATGAATTGGAGGGATGGGTTCATTTGAATATGCTTGTGCTCATTTGACTACATTGAATTCTACTGAGTCTAAGTTAAGCCACTTTATTTTTATTTATTATTATTTTTTTGGTCTTTTCGAGACAGGGTCTCCCTGTAGCCCCAGCTGTCCTGGAACTCACTCTGTAGACCAGGCTGGCCTTGAACTCACAAAGATCTGCCTGCCTCTGCCTCCTGAGTGCTAGGATTAAAGGCGTGCGCCACCACGCCCGGCTTTGTGTGTGTGTGTGTGTGTGTGTGTGTGTGTGTGTGTGTGTTTTGGGGGATTCTGTTAATAAAATAAAATCCCAGGTCCTGTCATGTTAGTGTCTTCACATCTCTGTGCTTTGTTCTGGTTTTCTTCATAGAACACAAATTCCTATTTTTACATGGTATGTAGTTTGATTTATTTTTTTCCACCTTATATTCAAAATAGTGCTTGCTTATATTTTAATTTGTTTTGAAACTGGCTTGGGCTGGGCGTGGTGGCGCACGCCTTTAATCCTAGCACCCGGGAGGCAGAGGCAGGTGGATCTTTATGAGTTCAAGGCCAGCCTGGTCTACAGAGTGAGTCCCAGGACAGCTGGGGTTACAGGGAGACCCTGTCTCGAAGAGTCCCAAAAAGAAGTACCATGGAAGAAAATCAAAAGATGTGGAAGCCTTGTGTAATGAAATGTCTTTTTCTTGTATTTTTTTTTGTTCATTTATTTTTTGAGGCAATGAACAAAAACAAAAAAACAAAACAAAACAACAACAACAAATCACCTGTCTCTCTCCCCCAAGTGATGAGATTGTAATGAAAATTTTAAGACATCGAAGTGAAAAATCAAAAGTGGGTACTAAACATGGAAAGACTTCCCATGCTCATGAATTTGTAGGATTAATATGGAGATGACCATCCTACCAAAAGAAATGTACAAATTCAATGAAACTCATACAAAACTTCCAACACAACCATTATAAGAAATTGATATTCTATGTGCTTCTTGCATTTGTATGGGTGTGTGTTTTTTTCACTTTGGGGAAATTTTCTTTTATAATTCTATTGAAGATCTGGTCCATACCATTGTGCTGGGATTCTTCTCCTTCCTCTATACCTATGATGCAGAGGTTTGGTTTCTTCATGGTGTTCCATATTTCCTGATTATTCCACTCCTGTTTTTTTTTTTTTTAATTTTTCATAGTCTTTGCTTGAGCTCTTCAGTTCTTCCATGTTATTTTCTACGGTTGATATTCTATTTTCTTCTTCACCCATTCTGTTACTGATGCTTTCTCTTGCCCTTTACTGTTGACTGGATGAGTGCTCGATTTTCTTTTTCATATCAGGTTAAGATTCCTTTAGTATTTCCATTTCATTTTGGATTTGACAATTCTCCCCTTTTAGATTTTTGGTTTTCCTTTTCATTTCAGCCTGAGACTATTTTTTCAGCGTTTCCTTTTCCTTCTAGAGTTTGTCATTCTCTCCCTTTAGGCCATTGATTTTTTTGAGTATATCTATGATTGTTCTTTTAAGATGTGTGTCCTGCGTTACCTCCAGGGAGGTCTCATTGTTGGAGTCTTCTATAAGACTGATAGAGTTTGGTGGAGATTTCTTACTTGCTTTTCCCATGTTGTTGATTTTTCTTTGTGCTTTTGGCATATGGGTTTGATCTGTTTTGCTTGTAATCTGATGTAAAATTCAGGTGTTTCTTCCTTAAGATTTAGGCCTGTTCCTCTATTTTGATGGGAGGGTGATTTGGCCCTTATGCCAGTAATCTAGCTGCTGACTCAGGGTCCCTGAAGACTTGAGCACCCAGAGGCATGGGCCTACTCTTATCTGGCCTGCTGCAGAAGCAGGGAGGCAGCTGACTACCTGCTCATTTTCCCTGAAGAACTGAGATTCAGCAGGAAGGACCCCTTCTTACTGGACCTGTGTCAGAAGATAAGGTGAGGCTGGCTTAAGATGTAGGCCTTTTCCTCTAGTCTGATGTTGGGGGCAGTTATTTGGTGGCCCCTCTGCCAGTAATCTAACTGCTGCCTCAGTGTCCCTGAAGACCCAGGGCCCCACCCAGCAGGGTGAGCCCCATGTTACCTGGCCTGCAGCTTAAGCTGCTGTGCAGCTGGCTGCTTGGACAAAATCCAGCAGGCGTTTATGTTCAAAGTCCTGGAGGGAATTGGGCTGGAGGGCACATTCCTCAAAGCAATTAAAGCCATGTACAATAAACCCACAGCCAACATTATCCTAAATGAGGAAAAACTAGAAGTGTTTCCTTTAAAGTCAGGAACCGAGCAAGGCTGTTCCCTACCCCCACTCCTCTTCAATAGAGTGCTTGTAAACCTCATGAGAGCAGTAAGACGAGAAAAAGAAATCCGAGGAGTACTAATTGGAAAAGAGGAAGTCAAACTATCCCTTTTTGTAGATGACATAATAGTTTACCTAACGGACACAAAAACTCCACCAGAAAACTTCTAGAAACCATCAATAGCTTCAGTAAAGTGGTGGGATACAAAAATTACTTAGAAAAATCAGTAGCCTTTTCTTATGCCAATAAAAAGCAACTGGAGAAGGAATACAAGGAGAGTGTCCCACTCACAGTAGCCTCCCAAAAATAACTTATCTAGCAACAAACCTGACCAAACACCTCTACAAAGAAAAGTTTTGGGAGATTGAAGAAGATAATAGAAGATGGAAAAATCTCCCATCATGGATTGGAAAAATCTATATAATAAAAATGACCATCCTACCCAAGATATGCTAAGTGAAGTCCCAGAAAAGCAAACAATGAATTTTTTTTGTGGATGGTAGGACCAAATCCATAGTTGAAAGGCAAGCTGAGAAAAGTTAATGTTATATTTCTTTTTATTTTAAAGCAACTATGCTGTTATAATGTGAATTCCTTAGAATTAACTGACCAATTATTTTCAGAATTTGTGATTGTGGTATATGTATGGAGGGTATGTATCTGTATATTAGAGTAATATAAAATTAAAGAGAAAAATGTGAACTCAAACATATTTTGGAATTAGTATGCAGTTAATTTTCAAAGGTCATCATCTTGGTATATATGTGATGCATATATAGGGAATACAAATGGGAGGGAATAACAATGACAAAATGACTGGATCAAAGAACTGGCTAAAAGAGTTAACCTCTGTCCAGACAATAAACCTCTGCAGAAAAAAAAACTTTAAAAAGCCTGAGAAAGGGCTGGAGAGATAGCTCAGTGGTTAAGAGCATCGACTGCTCTTGCAGAGCACCTGGGTTTGATTCCCAGCACCCACATGGTGGCTAAGAACCATCTTTAACTCCAGTTCCAGGGGAATCTGACACCCTCTTCTGACCTCAACAGCATTGCACTACACGGGTGTACCAACCTACATGCAGACAGTACATTCATACACATAAAAAAATAATAAATAAAATTTTAAAATCCTGAGAAAAATATGAAAGACATGTATGGCAGAATGCATGAACTGAGGTGGGGGGCAGGAAAAAGATATGTGTCTGTATTGGACCAAAAAATTGGACTGATAAATGATATATAAAATACACAAAACAGCAATGATAATATTTTATTAAAAATAAATAGAAAAATAATCTTAAATTTTAAATGGAATCGCGAAAGGCCCAGGATTGTCAGCATGAACAAGAACATAAAATACATGTGGATGGTATCTTCTTCCCCCCTTTCAATTTATATCACAGAGACATTTTAATAAATATACCATAGTACTGGCATAAAGAGAGATACATTCATTTGTAGAACNGCCTCCTTCCCAGTCCCTTTCGTTATCTCACCCCATGGACAGTTTGTCTGCCTTGGGCATCAAGAATCAAGACTGATGGGGGGGTGTTTGATCCCCCACCCCCAAAGAGACTGTCTTGGTTTGTGTCTCCCCTCACTGAGGAAGGTCTGCCTGGCATTCATTCCAACAAGCTTGTCACTGCCACGACTCTTTCCCCAGGAATCTGTTGGTTTTCTGGAGAAGTCCAGCACTGGGCAGTTTTGGCTCTCCCTTGTCTGCAGTAAAGGCCAAGTTACAGAAATAGCCCAGGACTGGTGGTGGAGGAGCCTCGGAGTGGCTCTGCTAAGCACAGAGCTCTGAGCCGCCCTGTTGGGGTCAGCAGCTCCAGACTGCCAGTGCCCTTTGGAAGGAAGTGTGAAGTGGAGCCAGGTGTCCACTATGGTAGGTGCCCACCATGGCGGCACAGGGGAGCCCATGACAGCCTGACGTGCATCTCATGCCCAAGCCTGTGGGGCAGCTGGTGTCTGAAAGGAGAGAGGAAGTGATGGCCAATCAAGATGGCTTGGCAGGTGAGGCACCTGGCAGCTTGAAAGGGGTGGGAGAGGACCGGCTTACCATTGTCCCTGACCTGTGCGCTCTGGCATGTTGTGCACACACAGCAAAATCAACTTTTTTATTTCCTTTTTTTTTTTTGGTCTTTTTGAGACAGGGTCCCCCTTTAGGGCCCGCCTGGCCTGGAACTCACAAAGATACCGCCTCTGCGCCTCGCCACCCAGTGGCTAAGGTAAAGGCATGGCATCACCACCCTGGCTTAAAGAAAGCGGTTGCTTATCCACCGGTGGGTCTAGGAGATGCACCCGGGTCCTCTGCAAGAGGTGCAGGTGCCACAAAGTTCTGGGAATCAGATTTCCCGGGAGCTGGAGGTACTGGTGGGTGTGAGCCATCCAGCATCGGTGCTGGATAGAACTTGGGTCCTTCTCTGTGCAAGAGCAGTACATGCCTTACCACGGATCTAGCTCTCCAGCCAATTTAATAACATTTTATTTTTTATTTTTTTTTATTTTTTATGTTATGAGATGACGTGTACTGCTGCTGTAGGTTGGTGTGCACCCATGTCGTGCAATGCCACGGAGGTCAGAATGAGGGCCTCGGATGCCTCCTGGAACTGAGTTAAGGACGGGTCTTAGCCTCCATTGGTGTGCTGTGAATTGAACCCAGGTCCTCCGCAAGAGCAGGTCAGCATTTAACTGCGAGCAATCTCTCCAGCCCTATAAGAAACGTTTTAAAGAGAGGCCAGGTCAACTGGAGTGTGGGCATGCCGCACAGGCACAGTCCAGCCCCGGGTTCACCTGCTCAGCGCCAGCTCCAAGCCGCCAATGCACACCCTCCTCCTCTGTCGGCTCTTTTGTCTTTTTCCTCATCGTTCCCTATCTCTAGACCCCCCCTCCCCCTTGAATTCCATAAGCAGTCTCAGCTTGGATATTTCATTTCAGCCCATCAGATTGTTTCTTGCAATGATCTGGGACTTTCCAAGCTCGTCCTGCCTTCCTGCCCCGTGCTGCCTGGGAAGCAGGTGCACGTCTTCTGTGTGAAGAGCGGGCCTCCCCTCCAGCTTGGGAGCTGCTGCCAGCCCTAGCCTCACCGCAGCTTTGTCTGCTAATGCGGCTATGAGCCGCGGAGGAAGGAGGGAATGCTGATAAATTTAAGTTGGGGGGCTTCGGAGATGAAAGGTTTGGGGTTATGATTGCCCCTTACTGCCCATCCCACTCCTGCCTCGTGGAGAAGGAGGTGCAGGCAGCGAGCACTGGGCCGAGGTGCTGCTGCTTAGGAAATTCTGCCTTTACATGCTATAGGAGGGGGCAGGGGAGAGCAGGCCGAAGGGGAGCTCCGAGTTTTTTTACACCCCCCTCCCCCTCCCTCCCCCTTTTCCCTTCCCGCCCCTCCTCCTCCCCTCCCCTCCACACACCCTCCCTTTCTCCCAAGATCTTCAGTCAGCCTCTCTACCTCTGTTCCATTCATGGTAGGAGCCAGGGCTAGGGACCTGGACCTGGGCCTGGCTGTCATCTACTCTTAGCTTTTGTTCCTGCCTCACCACCCAGGCAGGCCCAGCGTGGAGCTGGGGATGGAGAGGGGTGCAGCCCTGCCCCAGGACTGTGCATCACCACCAGGGGCTCCCCACTCGCCACCCTTCCTCTCCCCTCTCCTCCCTCATGGTCCTCTGTTACGGCTTGTTCTTTCACTGCACAGGGAAGAACATTCTCTTCGTCTTTGGAGCTGAGGTGAAGGGGGAAGTTGGACCCTCCTGGGAACTGGAGGGTGGGTCCCTCCATCCTCAGCCCTCTTCACTCAGCAATATGTAAAACAGGGATTCCTAACCTTGAAAAAACAGTGTCCAAACTAGCGCAGTGGGCCAGCCTCCCGACTAAGCACCCACGTGGCCCTGGGTTCCCTCTCCGCTACCCACCCCTCCAACAATCAGCGCTATTGAGAATTTCAGTAACCTTTGGGATGTCGAGAGCCCCCCCCACTTTTGGGGAGGGGGTTGTTGTAAGACTGGAAGAGTGCCCAGCTAAACAAATTACGTTTTGTTTTGTTTTTTGAGGCAGGGTCGTGTACTGTGCAACCCGGGTAGCCTGAAACTCTGGATCCTTTGGCTTCCTGAGGCTGACATTACTAGCACGTAACACACCAGCGTTTGTCTGAAATTCTGCTCCTTTTAGCACAGCAGTAATAACGTGAGAAATGGAAACTCATGACACGGGCTTCTCTGGACCCTGGAACCTCCCTGCAACTCTGAAAATATTTTGGATGGTTACAGGAGCCCCATGCACCCTTAATATCTTCTCTTTGCACCCTAGTGTGGTGAGCCTGGACCATCCTAAGGTCACCTTAGATATCCTAGAAAGAGAATGAAGGGAAGGGCTAAGGACTTGGCAATTCAGGCAGGTGCAGGTGAGGATACCCAGTCCCTCTTAGAGAGTCTCAGGGCCCAGTGATACTGCTGCTGTCTCTCAAGAGGGGTCTGGCCCAAGGCTCCCTTCTCCCCTCAAGGAAACGCCTCATCTGGGATGAATTGGAGGGATGGTTCATTTGCAAAGCTTGGCTCATTTGACTACAATTGAATTCTACTGAGTCTAAGTTTAAGCCACTTAGTTTGTATTTATTAATTATTTTTTTGGTCTTTTCGAGACAAGGGTCCTCCCTGTAGCCCCACTGGTACCTGGAACTCACTCTGTAACCAGCTTGCCTTGAACTCGCAAAGAATCTGGCCTGCCTCTGCCTCCTGAGTGCTAGGATGTAAGGCGTGCCAGCCACGCACGCCGCTTTTTGGGTGTTTGGGTGTGTGTGTGTGGTGTGTGTGGTGTGGTGTTTTGGGGATTCTGTTAATAAAATAAAATCCCAGGTCCTGTCATGTTAGTGTCTTCACATCTCTGTGCTTTGTTCTGGTTTTCTTCATAGAACACAAATTCCTATTTTTACATGGTATGTAGTTTGATTTATTTTTTTCCACCTTATATTCAAAATAGTGCTTGCTTATCATTTTAATTTGTTTTTGAAACATGGTCTATGAGGCTGGGCGTGGTGGCGCACGCCTTTAATTTTTTTTTTTGCGGAGCAGGCGTTGGATCTTTAGTGAGTTTCAGACCAGCCTGGTCTACGAGTGAGTCCAGAGACAGCCTGGGGTTACAGGGAGACCCTGTCTCGAGAGACAAAAAAAAAAAAAGAAACTGGATTGGGAACTTCATAAGTAGACCACTGGCCCTCAAACTTACAGAAATCCACCTCGTCTCTTGCCTACTGCAGTTGCGGGATTAAGGGTGTGTAACCACCGAGGAGTCGTCCAAGTGCTAACCCTTTAAAACTTCTTAAAGTGTTTTACTTCGCAGCCGGGCATGGTGGGCACAAGCGCTTTAATCTAGCACTCTGGAGCAAGAGCAGGCAGATTTTGTGAGTTCAAGACCAGCCGTGGTCCTACAGAGTGAGTTCCAGGACAGTCTGGGACAACAGGAGAACCTGGTCCTCGAAAATGACCAAAAAACAAAACAAACAAAACAAAAGGAAACAAACTCGTTACTGGGCCATGAGAGGCACTCCGAACAAACCTCAAGACCTAAGTTGAATCTGCTGGAAGTTACGTAAACTGACCATGAAGTTGTCTTCTGGAATGTCCACATCATGCCACACTTACAATAATAATAATTATATATATATTTATTTTTATTTCATTCTGTATTGGTATGAATTACTGTCTGCATGCAGTTTGTGCACCCGTTGCGTGCAATGCCGCGAGTGTTCAGAAGAGGGTCTGGGATTCCCTGGAACGGGAGTTATCCTGGAATGGGAGTTTCAGGACGGTTTCTCCGCGGCGCCATGTGGGATGCTGGGGAATCGAACCCGTGTCCTGCAAGAAGCGTCGGCACTCTTAACCGCTAGGCATCTCTCCAGCCACAAATAAGAAACTTGATAATAACAATAATATTTAACTCACATTTAAAATGTTATTGACAAGTTACAATGGTATAAATTTATGGGGTACAAAGAAATATGTGTGCGCAGTGTGAAATGATCGAATCCTATTAGCATATCCATCCCCTCAATACAACCCACAACCCCGCACCCAACACACACACCCCACCCCACCAACCAACCACTTTTTGCGTTGTGTTGGGGGGTTTTTGTTGTTTGTTGTGGGTTGTTGTGTTTGTTGTGGTTGTTTTTTTTGTTGGGTTGGGGATTGGGTGGGTGTCGTTTGTGTTGGGGTGTTGTTGTTGGTGGGTTTGGTTGGTGTGGTGTTTGGTTTTGGTTGGTTTTTTTTTTTTTTTTTTTTTTTTTTTTTGTTTGAGTTGGGGGGTGTTATTTGTGAAGGGTTCCTGATCTCTTGTCTTTTATTGTTTGTTTGGGTGTTGTTGTTTGGGTGGTTGGTGGGGTTGAATTTGGGTGTGTTGGGGGTAGTGTTGTGTTTGGTGATGTAGGAGGGGGGGTTGTTGGGTGGGGGTGGGTTGTGTGTTGGGGTGTTTGTGTGGTTTCGGTGTGGGGGGGGGGTGTTAGGTTGGTGGAGGGAGGGTGGGGTGGGTGGTCCGTTTAACGGTACTTCTGCATCCTTTGACCTCCCCATTCTCTCCAGGCCATGAAGGTGCTTCTGGTACAGTTCAGAGGACCCTGCCTTGCCCAAGGCGTCCACAGTGGCTAGAGCCTGGCCTGGCCCGCAGCACCACCAGGCCTCCCTCAGTCACCCATTTAGGGCCTGTGGTTACGATGAAAGGCAGGCTGGGCATCTGGGAGCCCGGGCGCCTCAGAGGACAGCAGCTGGGGCGGAGCCGGGACCAGGGACCTGCAAGGGCTGGTGGGTGAAGACTCAGTCCCTGGGCGGAAGGAGGCGATTCAGGGGTGCGTGCTGCCCCCTGGCAGCCACCGTGGGAACAGCATCCAGATCTCTACGCCCTGAGTTCCGGAATCCTTCAGCCCCCTTGCCAGGGTTGCCAGGAAATTAGCCCCTCTGCAGGTTGGTGACATGCCTGTCATCTACTAGGTTCCCCCGATGAGCAGGGTCCCTGGGAGCAGCGAGGTCCCTCGATCCCATCCAGAGCTCTCCCTGTGGCTTACACCTCCACCCCCCTTGCCAGGGTTGCCAGGAAATTAGCCCCTCTGCAGGTTGGTGACATGCCTGTCATCTACTAGGTTCCCCCGATGAGCAGGGTCCCTGGGAGCAGCGAGGTCCCTCGATCCCATCCAGAGCTCTCCCTGTAGCTTACACCTCCACCCCCCAGGTCTCTCATCCTTCAAGAATTGGGAGAGGTGTGGCAGGAGGGAGGGACTCTTCTACCGCCACAGTTGCTGGGAGGATGCCTGGTCCATCCTGGTCCTTCGGGACTCGAGTGTACGAGTGTCCTGCTCCGGTGTTAAGCCCCAGGCTTCACTCATTCTTCACCCCTCCAGGATTTGAGGGGCTCCAGACTCTGCCTCCCTAAGTGGGACACAACAAAGAACACAGGCAGTCCCAGGCTTTCTTGAAAGAACTCACAGTCTGGGCGTGCAGTGCCTGGAGATGGGGTGGGGCAGGAGGTGAGCCTGGAGATGGCTTTTGTCGTGTGTGTGTGTGTGTGGTGTGGTGGGTTGTGTGGTGTTGTTTATTCTATGGGTGTTTGAGTGTATTGCCTGCAGGTGTGTGTGCCCGTGCAGTGCAATACCCAAGAAGAGGGCTTTGGATTCCTCTAGAACTGGAGTTATAGACAGCCATCATGTGGGTGGGTGCTAGGAATCAAACCTAGGTCCTCTGCAAGAAGTGCTCTTAAATTGCGGAGCCATCCCTCCAGCCCCCCCCCTTTTTTTTGTCTTTTTGAGATAGGTAGTCTACCTTTAGTCCCAGGCCGGGAACTCATATGAGACCAGGCTTGCTTGAACTCACAGAGATTCCCTGCTTGGCTCCCAATGCGGGGATTAAAGGCATGTGGCCACCATGCCAGCTTCAGCCCCTATTAGATATATATTGCATTCGGGTGGTGATGGGCGCAGCGCCTTATCCTGCACTTGGGAGGCAGAGACAGGTGGATCCTTGTGAGTTCAAGGCCGGCTTGGTCTACGGAGTGAATGCCAGGACAGCTGGGGCACAGGGAGACCCTGTCTCAAAAGACATAGTATATATATTTATAATATAATATATATTTTTATTGTATTATTTTTTTTTTTTTTTTTTTTTTTGGAACAGGGTTCTCCCTGTAGTTTCAGTGTTTCTGAACTCACTATAAGAAATCAGGCTGGTTCTTGGATCTCCCAAGAGCTGCCTGCCTCTGCTTCATATGTATGGGAATTAAGGTGTGCACCAACCACACAGGGCTGGAGAACATGGCCTAGTGGGTGAGAGCACCGACGTGCTCTGTAGCAGGACCATGGTTCGATCCCTAGCACCAACATGTGGTGAGAGCTAGTCTTTGTACTCCTGTTCCAGGGGCAAGCCGACACCCTCTTCTGACCTCCGTGGCTTGCAGTGACCGGTGCACAAACCTACATGCAGACAGTATAATTTCTATAAAGGAATAAATTAAAATAAAAAAATAAGGTGTGTGTGCCCCCAGTGGCTGGCTTAAATACATATATTTACTATTTTTATTTGATGTGTGCGGATAGTTTGTCTTCCATTGCTGGACAAAACATCTCTGACCAACACCAACTTGGGGAGGAAAGGTTTTTTTTTATTCTTAGCTTTATTACATCTCCAGGTCACAGATCATCATTTAGGGTAGCTCAGATGCAGAACTCAGGGCAGGAACCTGGAGGCAGAGCTGAAGCACAGGCCATGGAGGAGGATGTCAGCTGCTAGCTCTCTACTGGCTTGCTCTCCTGGCCCATTCTCTGGCTCATGCCCAGCCTGCCTTCTTATACTGTCACTGCTCAACAATCAAGACAATACACCACAGATGTGGCCACAGGCCAATCCAATGGAGCCAATTGCCCAATCGAGGCTCCCTCAACCCAGGTGTGTCAAGTTGACACCAAAGCTATCCAGCATAATGTGTATAAGTGTATCCCATGCATGTATGTAAGTGCACCTGTGACATGCAATGCCCAGGTAGGCCAGAAGAGGGGGCCGGATCCTCTGGAACTGGAGGGAGTTTTGGGTGGTTCTTAGCTGCCATGTGGGTACTGGGAACCAAACCTAGGTCCTCTCCTAACCACTGAGCTCCACCCCTTTTATTCTCTTTCTTTTTTGGGGGGTGGGATCTTTTTGAAACAGGGTCTCCCTGTAGCCCCAGCTAGCCTGGAGCTCTCTATGTAGACCAGGCTGGCCTTGAACTCACAGAGATCTGCCTGCCTCTGCCTCAGAGTGCTGGGATTAAAGGCGTGCACCACCACGGCTGGCTCATCTTGAGGTAAATTTTAAATTTTGAAATAGGGTCTTGCTAAAGTGCCCAGACAGGCCTTGAACTTGTAATCCTTTTGTGTCAGCCTCCAGAGTTGGGGGATTACAAGGTGTCAGCCTCCACCCTAAGGTAATTTAAAAAAAAATTTTTTGGGTCTTTTTGAGACAGGGTCTCCCTGTAGTCCCAGCTATCCTGGAACTCACTCTGTAGACCAGGCTGGCCTTGAACTCACAAAGATCCGCCTGTCTCTGCCTCCCAAGTGCTAGGACTAATTACGCCCGGCAGGTAATTAAAAACTTTGAAACATGGTCTTGCTAATTGCGCAGATAGGCCTTCCTTGAACTTGTAATCCTTTTGCTTCAGCCTGTTGAGTAGCTGGGATTACAGGTTTGTGTCACCAACCTGCCAAGAACTCTTTGGAAGGATGCTTGTGAAGCGGGCTTGAGCGAGCTCTGCCGCATAGTGCGGATGGGGAAGGCACAGGGGCAGGGTGCCGGTGGGCCCAGGTCTGGCCGGAATGCAGACCTGGACTTCTGCTGGCAGAAGGCGACAAGTGTCATCTTTGTTCTGCAGTCCTCAGTCCCTTGGTCACACATATCAGCAGCATCACCACCCAGGAGACAGCATGAAGCTGACCCTGAGAGACCCGGGCGGCGCCTAGACCCGGTGTTGGCCTCCGCCTGCTGCGAAGACCAGGCGGCCCAGCGTGGGGCCGGTTCACCCGTGCGCGCCGCCCGCCCACCACGAATTGATGGCCCGCAACCAAGTGCAGCTGTGCGCAACTGGGAATGCAAATATATGCAAATGTGCGGCGCGGGCGAGGGCAAGGGCGGGAGCGGAGCGGCGCCCGCACCTCTCCTGCTCAGAGTGGGTGGGGGTACCTGACAGTCGCTTCAGGTCCCCGAAAGTCTGTGGGGACCAGCGACCAGGGTCATGACAACCAGGCCCTGACAACCTCAGCCTCACTCTGGCCTCAGAACTCTGTCTTCCTGCATCCCTATCTGGTTCTGAGGCAATCAGTCCTTCCAGAAGTCTAACCACAGTCACACTTGCTGCTGTTGGTGTTTTCTTTTTCCTCGTGGTTTGGAGGGGAGACTACTCTTAATTCCCTCGAGGTTATGTTCTGGGCATGTGGGGCTGGGCTGCAGGGTTCCTGGGCACAGTTAAGGACTAAGGACTCCTGGGGAGTGCGTTCCCACTCTTGGCCAGGGCCGGGGACTGTCACCAAGCCGCTCGGGCCCCCTTTCCTCGCTGCGCTTCCCACTGTGGCCACAAGGGGTCTTCCTTGCGCTAGGAATGGGAACTGCTCAGGCCGAGCGTAGTGCGAGCATGGCACCCAGTAGGAGCGCAGGGAGCACGCCGCGCGCCACGGAAACCACAGCAGGGGGCCGGGGGCAAGGGCGGCGACGCGGGGCCAGCGGCGGTGCAGCGGGTCCTCCCAAGCACAGGAACCCAGCGCGCTCCAGCTGCCTCCTGGGGAAACTGAGGCAGGCCAGGGCCAGCTGCGTGGGGCGTGGGTGTTATAGCAGGGACGGGGAAGTAGCCGGGAAGGATCCACCAGAAAGAAGCGCAGGCAGGGGATGTCTCGGTCGATGAAGGCGAGGGGAACCAAAGAGGGAGGCCTTTCCAGGGTTGGGGCGCGGGGGCCGACGGAGGGGAGGAAAGCTAAGGCACTCACTTTCTCCTATGCGGGCAGAACGATTCAGGTTTAGCTGCAGCTGCAGCAGGAGAAATGGTGGTCAGACACCAGGAAGGACTTCCCCAGTGAAGTCAAACCTGGATGCACAGCCCCAAAGACTGTAACTTGAAACCCTCTAACCCTGGGAGGTGGGTGAGATACCGGCGAGGGAGGAGCAGCCGGAGGAAACTCGGGTGGGACCAGGTGCTAGGGTGACCGCCCACCGGGACATCTGGGTGGCCGGACCGCCCTCGCCCGGGGCAGCCGGATGGTTGGACGCCTCCGCGGGACCCGGGCCTGTGCGCTCAGGACTGGGCTCGCCCTGCCGGACCCCCCAGGATCCTCCCCGCCTAGCCCCCAGCCTCTAGCTTGCCCATGCTTTGATCGCACACAGTTGGACCACGAGCCACCCAGGTGAGGGCCTAGGCTGTGTTCTGCACAACCTGGGCCCGATGCCGGTGTCTCGGTGCTGACTCTGCTGACTCGGGGTGGTCTGCTCTCTGTGCGCATGTTCAGGCCGGGAACCACGGTGGGCTGTACCCTGGGGGGGAGTGTCCCCGCTTTGGCAGCCTGGCGGCGCCTCCTGGGTCCGGCAGGGGGCGACCGCGAGCACGAGGTTGTGCGACTCCCGAGCGCCCTCTGCTGGCCTCCCTGCACGCCAGTTCTCCACCCAACCCGCACCAGCCGGGCTCCCTCCCCTTGGCCGAGGCTTGCGAGCTCCGCAGCCACGCGGCACCAGCAGAGTGGGGGACCCCAGCAGCCCCAGGCGGAGCCGGCTTCCTGGCACTGTTGGCACTTCCAGCCTGAGCCCAGCATTTCCCAGCCAGGCCATGGTGCCAACCATCCCTACTTCCCCCTGGCCTTCCAGAATCATCTCCAACATACAAATCAGTGTAGGCCCCTCTCCAACCTCAGCCTCCTCCTGTACTGCGCTGCTCCCCGCCAACCTTGCAGTAAGGCTCACTGGCCTTCAGATGTCCTCTCCTGGGTTTTCACTTCCTCCCACTCTTCCTCTCTCCCTTCGTCCTTCCTCCTTTCTCCTCCTCCTCCTCCTCCTCCTCCTCCTCCTCCTCTTCCTCTCCTCCCCCTCCTTCTCCTTCTTCTTTTCTGAGACAGCTTCTCAGCATCCAGGCTGGCCTCTGACTTGTAGCAGAGCCTGGCCTTGAACTGACCCTCCTGCCTTTAGCTGGAGTGACGGCTTGCCAGACAATTGCCTACAGGCAATGTGGACTTTATACACCTCTTTCTGGAGGCTTCTATCCTAAGCATGCACTATTTGAGTCTGATTTTCCTGCTTCTACCTCAGCTGCCCCAGAAGAAGATGGTGTTTCCATCCATACTGCTGTGGGAAGCCCAGGCGTCTGCTTATCCAGGCATGCGCGCTGTCCGCAGGGCCCAGGTGAGGCTGCCTTGGTCTAGACTGACAGAGAGGCCTCTGCCTGTGTAAAACTACAGGACAAGCAGCTCCTGGG
Source organism: Rhizomys pruinosus (assembly GCA_009823505.1). Taxonomy (NCBI): domain Eukaryota; kingdom Metazoa; phylum Chordata; class Mammalia; order Rodentia; family Spalacidae; genus Rhizomys; species Rhizomys pruinosus. The sequence continues at coordinate 1,221,132 of VZQC01006477.1, forward strand.
GCCAGCTATGCCTCCAGAGATGAGCTGACCATTTCTCCTACTGGTTCTGGGGACCCAGATCTAAGGGGTCTGCAGAGTCCGGGCACAGAGGCCAGGGGGTTTTCCTTCCCTGCAGAGTCCAAAGACTTTCCACCCCAGAATTCACCCCAACAATGCTTGTCTAGCCTGGGGCTTGGGGGCAAAATCATAAATTTGGGAGACAAGAGAGGAGATAAGGATCATTTGTTGAAAATGGTGTCATCAATCATGTGCTGGAGAGAACACATCCAAGAATTTCACAAACCTAGGCGCTCAGATGTGCTGGTAACCCTCCTGCAGCACCGTGGCCCCTCCTGGGCCCCCAGGTTGCTCTGTCTGTATTCTCAGAAGCCCTCTACCCTTATCCCACCTGGTGAGGGTCATGGGATGGAACAACTGCACCCTACTTCCCGGAATCCCCCTGTGAAAGATCACACTTGGGAAAGCCTGGAAAGGAGGTCCCCAGCTCCTCCCTTCCCAGTTTCAGAGTGAGGACAAGTCAATAAATAATGGCTTGCCAAATTAATTAATTATTTTATTAGCCTGAGTAATTATTAATCAGGCCATTAATCACCCAGCTGTGTCCTATGAATAGTAATGACATTGGGGGCGGGGACAGTGGAAGATCAGGTCTGCCAGTCTCTATCCCTTCTCTGGGTCGTGGGAGAACTCGGGCAGATCCATGGGCCCTGTCTCACCTTCATACTCCAGGTGCAGACATTAGAATGTGCTCTGCCTGCCTGGACCCCTTGGCTGTTCCTGGAGTTATCTGAGGTCACATGGAGTAGGGCTGCACACACCAGAAATGAGAACTTGAATGCTGGTGTACAGACAGGCTGGACTGGATGGCAGGCTGCTCCACAGCTGCAGTCCTTGGCTGGTCATGGGCATATGGAAAGAACGCTGGGATTGTCCTAAAAATTTGCCCTTAAAACCCAGTGCTTTGGAAGGGTGGGGATGCTAGAGAAGAGGGAGGGTGCAGGAGACAGAGAACGGATGGAGGTCGCCTGGGCCGGATGGAGGTCGGTTGCCTGGGCCGGAGGATGGAGCACTGGAGGGAAGCAGGTGCTGGGGACAGGCTGACTCTACCTCAGCATGGGGAACCTGTCCCCTTCCTGTTCTCTGCTCAGTCCTCTTCCTGTCCTTGGTCCTGGCATTGACAAAGGGCCTAACCCCTGCTTTTCACCCTGGATAGTTCCTAGACTGGGTGCCATGCGCAATTTGGGGTGTGTGAGGATGGTGGGGCGATGACCTGGACACAGACCAGACCATGGTCCTTGCACAGTCGCACCTCCATCCCTCCTGCAGCTCAGGACCCTGTGGCACCTCCTGTTCCTGGGCTACATGTGAGCCCCCTCCCTCACTGTGCCGCCCAGCTCTGCCGGAGCTTCTCTCCCTTTCTATTTATGGACACTCTTCTTTGTATTTGCAGTGGACCTGCTTTGTTTACAACCCGCCCAGGGCAGCTGCACTTGGGGGTCTCCAGCCTGCTTCCATGTTCTGTTTACTCCTCAGCAGGCCCAGAGGCATCCAGTCTGAAGGCCTGAAGGCCTGGAGTCTGCAACGCAGGGAGGTGGGTGGCCTGAAGAGGGGCAGAGGACACAGCCGGAATGCAGGGACACTGGGAAGACCCAGAAGGCCCCGGCTCCCAAGTCAGCCAGAGAGGGGGCTTCCCCTGCCAGGCCTACCTGCTTGGGGCTGGGGCTGAGAATGAGGAGGCCCTAGCCAGGGAGGTCCTGTCCACCTATTCCTGCTCAGTGTATCTTCCAGCAGAGCCCTGGGGGCAGGGCTGCGGGTCAGAGGGGGCCAGCTTCTGGCTGGACAGAGTTCCCCATGACATAAACAGAGCCTGGATCCCAGCCTCTTGTTTGGACTTCTTGGCGGCTGGAGTGGTGGTGTGGGAGGGGACAGTTAGGCAGCTGGTGGGAAAAGGAGTGGAGAGGGCAGGACAGACCTGGGGGGGCTGGGGGACATATCCCCACAGACTATGACATGGCTCAAGGGCATGTAGCCTATGGCTTTCCAGAAAGGTCTACCACCCATAGTCCCTAGGGCTTGGCACACCCTCTTCTGAAGTTTTCCAGTGCTCCCTCTAGGCAGGTACCTGCTGCCTGGGTAGGAGGCAGGATTCAGGAGCTGCAAGGCTCAGAACTAAGGGTATGGAGTAGGAAGCCCAGTATCCACCACATGGACCAGTGCTTCCTGCCCAGAGCCTGCCCACCCTCTCTGTGCTGTCTGGCAGGGTGGGCAAGAAGGCAGGGAGAGAGGTGGCTGGCCTGCTGCGCTGGTCTCCACTTCTGGCTGGCAGTTGCTGTCAGCAGTACCTAGAGAGCTCCGGGGATCTAGCTCTGGCTCAAGGAGCCCTGCCCTGGCGACCTCCCATCCACTCACCCACTGTGAGTGTCTAAGTGTATCTGTGCACAGCCCCCACCTCCGGTTCCTCCAGGGCAGAGGAGATTGCAGTTCTCTGCACTGCCGGCAGAGGGCAACATGCACGACACTGGGTGTTGCCTTCCAGGCTGGGGCCAGAGTCAGTCCGACGTTTGCAGGGCTGCTGCACAGGGAAGGAATCTCCGGTTCTCGGCCTTATTTACAGACTCCATAAAGCTAGTCATATCAGCTATAATTTGAGGCAGGAAGTTTGTACCTGACATGTCAAATTCTCACAAGCACTGCGAATAGCTGTGATTTCCACTTTGCAAACTGTGGCCCAGGGAAGGTCACGCGCCCAAGGTCACAGCGTGGGCACAGGCCGGGGACACTCAGGTGGGGCCAGGTGGCCCTCCCTGGGGGGTCCCGTCCCTTCTGCAGCGTGCAGGCCCCAGCCTCCTCCTTCCGGCGCCCAGCAGGGTTTAAAGGAGAGCTGAGCGGGGGACCCCTGCCCCCACCAGCCTCCTGGGCTCGCCAGATGCCTTTGGGCCTGGAGACAAGGGCCGGAGAATGGGGCCCGCCATAAACAGCGTCCCGGCTGCAGGAGGCTGTAAAACTAGCCGGGCCCAGGCTGGAATTTGCAGGGATCCGGGAAGATTTTTCAGCAGGGTCTGGCTGATAGCATCTTTTGGGCCCTGGGGTCAAAGGGGAGCCCGCCTTCCTTCCCTCCCCCGCCAGCAGTCCCACAGCCCTGGTCCTGTCTGGAGACGTCGGTCACGTGTCTATGGCTGTCTGTCTTTTCGAGGGGGGAGGTCCCCATTTGAGCTTGCTGGCTGTGTAACGTCCTTGGTCTTTTCCCCTGAGAAATGGGGATCCTTCCCTCTGACTACCTCCGTCTGACTGCAATGTACTCAAGACTGGGCCTCCCCCACAATTCTATTGTTTACTCATTTACTAAGCACCGCTATGTTTCAGGGTTTCTTCCCTGGTCTGGGCCAGTGGATGAGCTCTCTTCTCCTTCTTTTCACAACTTTGACTGACATCCGGGAGGGAAGCGGTTGGGTGCAAAGAATTAAGGACAGGTGAAGGTGGGTATCCTACCTAACCCACCAGGCCAGGCCACTAAGCCTAGCGCCCCAGGTCAGGCAGCCACGCCTCTTGTGGCCAGCAGGGGACAGCAGAGGCCGGGCCTGTGAGCCCAGGAAAGGCTATGCCGGCTCACCTGGTCCAGCAGGGCCAGGCTGAGTACCAGAGGGCGAAGGGGAGGCCAGGGCGGATGTCTGCAACATGATCACTGCCCAGGTGCTTGGCTCCTACCCCTGGGCCTCTGTGTTCGAGGGGAGTCTCTGCCCCATGCACAGTGGTAGCTGTGTGTCTCAGAAGGCACCCAACAACCAAATCGGCATCTTGTAGTCCTAGCTGACTGAGACATTGTCCATCCCATCCCTTGATCCCTTAATCTCCAGATCAGGTAGCTGAGGCTCAGAGAGGGCAAGATGCCTTTCCCAGCTTGCACAGACAGGCTGTAAGTCTATCTCTGGTGCCCTTACTGGTGCATTCTGTACGTGGGTTCTGTGTGCAGAGGGTTCTGCACATGGGTGGGTCTTGCCCATTGCAGCGACGTGCCTGGGTCTCACGGGGAAGTTAGGCCTAGGAACAAGGCTGCCCCTTAGGGATGGCCCTGCCGTGGGCTCTAATGCCTCTGACCCACTGCCTGGGGACTAAGCACTTTCTTCCAGGATTCCAACTGTTTGAGGCAAGATGTCTGGTAATGGGGCTGGAGCGTAGGCCCAGCGGTTAAGAGCACTGGCTGCTCTTGCAAAGAACCAAGGTTCAGTTCCCAGTACCCACATGGAAGTTAACAACTCCAGTTCCAGGGGATCCAACACCCTCTTACCTCTGAGAGCATTGCACAACATGGGAACATCTGCCTACATGCAGGCAAAACACTCATACTCATAAAATAAAAATGAAAAAATTGTCTGGTAATAATATTGTAAACCACTAAAATTATTTAGGATCTCTTCTTTTTCTTTCCTTCCTTCTTCCTCTCTTCCCTTTCCTTCCTTGTCTTTTTTTTAAAGATTTCTTTTTTCATTTTAATTTTTATTTATTCTTGTATGTGTATGAATGTACTGTCTGCATGTAGGTTTGCACACCCATTTCGTACAATGCCACGGAGGTCAGAAGAGGGCGTCTATTCCCCTGGAACTGAAGTTAAAAACAGTTCTCAGCCACCATGTGGGTGCTGGGGATCAAACCCGGGTCCTCTGCAAGAGCAGTCGGTGCTCTTAACCACTAGGCCATCTCTCCAGCCCCCCTTCCTTGTCTTTTTGAGACAAGTTCTCTCTGTACCCCAGCTGGCCTGGAACTCCCTATGTAGACCAGGCTGGCCTCAAACTCACAGAGATCCACCTGCATCTGCCTCCCGAGGGCTGGGATTAAAGGTGTGTGTGATGTCACCATGCCTGGCCTGATTTATTTATTTTTGCTTTATGTGTTTTGCCTGAATATATGTAAGTGCACCCATATTGTGCAGTGCCCATGGAGGTCAGAAGAGGGCATTGAATGGAGTTACAAACAGTTGTTAGCTGTCATGTGGGTGCTGGGAACCCAACCCAGGTCCTCTGTAGCTGCAGCCAGTGCTCTTAACTGCTGAGCCATCTCTCCCGCCCAGAATCTTTTTTTTTTTTTTTTTTTTTTTTTTTTTTTTTTGGTCTTTTCGAGGCAGGGTCTCCCTGTAGCCCCAGCTGTCCTGGAACTCACTCTGTAGACCAGGCTGGCCTTGAACTCACAAAGATCCACCTGCCTCTGCCTCCTAAGTGCTAGGATTAAAGGCTTGCACCACCACGCCTGGCTTTTTTTTTTTTTTTAAAGCAGTGTCCTGGGCTGGCCTATTAAAATTCTCTTTGTAGCTGAAGATGCCCATGAACTCCTGCATTCACCTCCTAAATGCTGAACTACAAGTTCATCCCGCTAAGCTCAGTTTACGCAGTGTTGTGGATCAAATTCAGGAATTCTGCCTGCTCGCCAAGTGCTCTAGTAAATGCGCTTCATCCTCAGGCCTAAAAGCTACTATTATTGCTATAATTATGGCCAACATTTATAGACCTATTGCCACACACATCAGATCATTTAATTGCTCTATCCCTCAACAGTCTCACAAGGGAGCATTCTCACCACTCGTGCTCTAACACATGAGAAATCCAGGCTCAGAAAAGTCAAGGGTCTTTTCCAAGGTCACACAGCCAGCCAGAAACCGAGCTTCCCCACCCGAGCACCAGGCGGCAAGCATAGCGTGGCCCATAACGTGGTGGCCGCTACTCCTTGAGCACCTTAGGTTTCTTCTGGAAGGCTCACTATGTGCCAAGCACCTTTCACTTGGTGTGGCTTCACATCACCATTCTAACCCTGTGAAGCACCTTACAGATGAGTGAACAGAGGCGTCGGCTGGTAAGAGGAGCCAGGATGGTTGGGACAGAGCAGCAGCCAGCCTATCACCTGCTTGCTTGGCTCCATGCCATACTGCTGTGGGCCTTTACCAAAGTCACAGAGCACACTGCAGTAGACTTGGAAGCAAAGCCAGGATTCCTGGTCCAAGCCCTGTGTTCCTTCTTGCTTGTTTTATTTTACACGCATGAGCATTTTGCCTACATGTATATAAGTCTATGTGCCACGCAATGCCCACAGAGGCCAGAAGAGTGTTGGTTCCCTAGACCAGGAGTTACAGATGGTTGATAGCTGCCATATGGGTGCTGGGAAGTAGCCTGGGTCCTCTGCAAGAGCAGCCAAGTGCACATAACTGCTGAGCTTTCTCTACAGCCACAAAGATTTGTTTTATGTGTGTGTGCCGGTATGGATATGTGTCTTAAGTGTATGTATATGCAGCATACATGTGTGGTGACTGTAGAAGCCAGAAGAGGGCATGGGATCCCTTGGAACTGGACTTCCAGGTAGTAGTTGTCAGCCACAATGTGGATTCTGGGAACTGGACCAGATCCCGTGCAAGGGCAGCAAGTGCCTGTAACCACTGAGCCATCTCTCCAGCCCCTCCTGTTACTCTTGAACAGCCCATTGTGCTCTGGGAATCCAGGCCTGCTGCCAGCCCAGGGAGGCCAGGCGACGTTGGCAAGCACTCCAGAGGGGCTGTGGAAGCAGGTTACTCTCAGTCCTTGGAGAGCCCTGCACCCCCTTCTATTTTCTCTAGGCCTGGGCATCCCCTCCCATCCCCCAGCTTCCTAAGGCTCTCTGCCACCTGTTCCCTGCCTGTCAGGCCTGACTTGTGGGTGTGGCTTTGAATGGCCTCTGGCCAGTGCCCTGGCTCTTCTACGCACAAGCTTCAGGGGTGTCCAAGTCTGCAAGGGACCTTCCTAGAGGGTGGGGCAGGGGGTGAGGTCCCAAGCCCACCTCTGCGTAAGAGGACAAGCCTGTTGACCTCTCCCCGCCTTGGCTTGGGTGCTGAGCACCTGTTCCCAGGTCCCCTGCCTGCCCAGACTGGCCTCAGGGTATCAGATGCCCTGGCCTGGAGTCTGTCTGGCCCGCTGCTGCCCAAGGCTACACGGCTGAGGAGAAATAGGAACCAGGGTGGCCTGGGCTGCAGCTCCGTGGAGGAGCACTGGAGGAGAGCACTGGAGGAGGAGCACTGGAGGAGGAGCACTGGAGGAGAGCACTGGAGGAGAGCACTGGAGGAGGAGCACTGGAGGAGAGCACTGGAGGAGGAGCACTGGAGGAGAGCACTGGAGGAGGAGCACTGGAGGAGAGCACTGGAGGAGGAGCACTGGAGGAGAGCACTGGAGGAGGAGCACTGGAGGAGAGCACTGGAGGAGGAGCACTGGAGGAGAGCACTGGAGGAGGAGCACTGGAGGAGAGCACTGGAGGAGGAGCACTGGAGGAGAGCACTGGAGGAGGAGCACTGGAGGAGAGCACTGGAGGAGGAGCACTGGAGGAGAGCACTGGAGGAGGAGCACTGGAGGAGAGCACTGGAGGAGGAGCACTGGAGGAGAGCACTGGAGGAGGAGCACTGGAGGAGAGCACTGGAGGAGGAGCACTGGAGGAGAGCACTGGAGGAGGAGCACTGGAGGAGAGCACTGGAGGAGGAGCACTGGAGGAGAGCACTGGAGGAGGAGCACTGGAGGAGAGCACTAGGAGCTCTCAGATCCCTCCTGGCCTTTTCCAGATCTGGGCACTCTGCTCCACAGGGCTGGTGAGCCCTTCCAGGATGGCAAGCGCTGGACTCCGCTAGGGGCCCAGGCTCAAGTCCTGATGACTTGGGAGGCCCAGGGACCTGCCAGAATCAGAATTGGGGGCGGGACCAGGGTCCCTGGGGTCAGGGCCTGAGAGGCAGGACCTTACTGCCCTCCCAACAAGCAGAGGCGCAAGGCCCAGGAAGTGGATTTGGGGTAACTTAGAATCAGGAGTGGGGAATTAAAATCCTGATTCTTGGGTTCCGAGGGGCCAGCACGGGAGATGGAGGCCCCATGAGCCCGAAGACAGCCTAGGCCCCCTGGCACTGCACTCTTGCCAGCGGGGCACGGGAGCCCAGAGTGGTGTGCGCTGACCAGGAGGCTGCTCAACTGGTCCCCAGCCAGGCAGATCCACTGCCTCAGGAAGGACCTGGCCACCAGGAAGGTCAGGGGCTGTCTGAGGGGCCTCTCCTCTCCAATGGATATGACTCCCTCTCCAGTGTCCTGCCTTGTCCCTTCCTCTTTCTGTCACATCCAGATTGTAATTAGCTCATGGGCTTTCAGAAGATGTCCTCATCTAGGAAGTCCTCCCTGTGGTCTGACCCAAGTTTCTCCTCCAAAGGAGCCTATACCCCTCCCCCATCCATCACTCAGAGGGGAGGAAGGAGGTCACAGGTGGTCCCCGCCACCTGCTCTGCCTGGCCCCCTCCAGCCTCCCTCCCTCTCTCCTCATCCTCCTTTTTGCCCCTGATTTTGCTCAGGATTTCGGAGTTGTCATGGCTTAAAAGGCCAGAATAATCTCCACAGTGAGGTGCTCGCCAATCCCAGGAGGAATAGCTGTGGATAGATGGTTGGAAGAATTTCCAAATAGCCCATGAGAGTGATCCTGAAGGGACCCAGAAGGGAGAGGAGGGAAGGACCTGTCTGGCTTGGGGATTCCCCCCCCAAGCCCCTGGTTCCCACCCCATAAGGTCCCTAACTCTCCTGGCAAGGGCTCCTGGGCTTCCCAGGGCCCCGCTGATGCTGCGGGCACCCTCCCTTTGCCCTGTCCTGAAGTGTGCAAGCTCTCCATCTTTGGAGACTGTCCTCTCCCCAGTGCCAGCCCTTGGGGTGTCAGGGAGGCACCTGAGTGTGAAGCAGGAGGGGTCCAGGCCATGGCCTGGGGCAAGTGCCACACAGCCAGGAGGGCTCTGCTAAGAGCTGTCCTGAGAAGGGCGTGGTGGTTCACGCCCGTGATCCCAGAACCTGACAGACAGCGGCAGAGGACTGCAGCGAACTGGGGGCTAGGGCAGACTGGAGTGAGATCTGCAGAAACAGATGGCCCTTCTCACAGATGCTCACACACATGGGGCTTGAGACAGGGGCTCATGTAGCCCAGGCTGGCCTCTAACCCACTGTGCAGCCAAGGGTGCCCTTAAAGCAGGTGGTCCTGCTTCAGTTCAGTGCTTTGACTGCAGGCTGTGTGCACACCAGACCTCAGACCCTGACGCCATCTGAGCGCAGACACTCCTGTGGGGTGGTGGTGACTGGGGACCTGCTTTTTTTCCCCTTTTAAAATGTTCTGACAAGAGCGCCGACCGCTCTTGCAGAGGACCCGGGTTCGATCCCCAGCACCCACATGGCGGCTGAGAACCGTCTGAAACTCCAACTCCAGGAGAACTCCAGCTCCAGGGGAATCCGACGCCCACTTCTGACCTCCGCGGCATTGCACGACACGGGTGCACAGACTTGCATGCAGACAATACATTCGTACACATACAGAAATAAATAAAATTAATAAAAAAAAATAAAAATAAAATAAAATGTTCTGACATCTATTTTTGGTTCCCGTGTGCACATGTGTGTGGGTGCATGTGGAGCAGAGGATGACTTGGACTCAGTCCTTTCCTTCTCCTGAGGCTGGGACTCTGGCAGGCTCGGCTGCAGCACCTTTACCTGGTGAGCCAGCTCCCAGGCTCTGCTGGTTATTTTCTTCTGAGATGGGCCTCACTCCATGTCCAGACTTGCCTCTAACCCCTTACAATCCTCCTGCCTCAGTTTCCCCCAGGGCTGGGGTCACAGGTATGCCAGAACCAGGGGCAGTTTTGGTCCTTTTTCACAGGTTAGAAAACTGAGGCCCAACCGGCCATTGCCCAAGTCCTGCGGCTGCGGCTGAAGGCGGGAAGGGGCTCCAGGTCCCACCCGGGCCTCACCCGCAGCTGTGCCCGGTGCCACCTGTCCTGCCCTGCGTGGCCACAAGGTGGCGATAGGACCAGGCTTTTTTCCTGGAGGATTCCCAGCACCGCCTGCACGCCAGCTCCGCAGCCCCTGGCACCACAGCGGCCACTGAGGGGTCTGGGGACCTGCACCAGCCGGAGGCCGACAGACAGGGTACAGACTTTGAATTCATCTTACTACCTCAGAATTCCTCCCATCTCAGTCATGAAGTCCTCCCACTTGTCCACCCTCCATTTCAACTGCTACTAGGGTGTGTGAGAGAGAGGTGTTGGCTTGCCACCTCTGCCTCCTCCTCCTCCTCCTCCTCCTCCTCCTCCTCCTCCTGTTTCTCCTCATCCTCCTCATCAGACTCCTCTGCTCGTGGTCCTCTCCTCCTCCTCGTCCTCCTGCTCGTCCTCTTCCCCCTTCTCCCCCTCGTCCTCCATGCTTCTCCCCATCTAGGACTAGAAGCCTTCTGTTCTCTTCCTCCATCCCCTGGTCACGGTCATACAGCTCCCACTAGGCTCTCCTGTCACTGCAGAGCCTTGAAAAGAGAGCAGTGGGAGAGATGCAGCTAGACACCAGGAAGAACTTCCTCCCGGGTGGCCGACTCATCCACATTCTCGGGGTTGGCGGGGGAGGCTGGGTGAGCACAGCTCCCTGTGGACAGCCGTGGACACAGCGCGCTTCCCGGACTCTCCGGGTGGGATCGCAGGCTGCGGCCTCCCAGCACCCACAGAAGAGCAGGCTGCTGAGAGGCACAGGCGTGGGATCCCAGCTTCACAGCTGAGGCAGGGGGATCACCCCAAGTTCCAGGCCAGCAGAGACTACATAGGGAGGCCTTGTAAAGAACAAGCGCCAAGCCAGAGCAAACCAGCTCAACACAGCCCAGATCAAACTAAAACCCAGGGCCGCGGCGACCAGGCCTTGGAGGTGGCCACTAGAGGTCCCCGCGCCCCTCCCTCTCGGTCCTCCTCCCAGACCACCGCCCAACTCCGCCCTCTTCCTCGGACCCTGCCCCTCACCGCTGATTCCGCCCCGACCACACCCCTCCTCCGAACCCCACCCCACCGGCCCTGCCTCATCCCCTCCCCGGGGTCATCCCCTTCCACCTTCGGGGCTCCCTGCATCCCATTTCCTTTCCTGGGCAACCAGTGGGGTGTAGGCACTATTTAGGAAGGAGGAAGCGTCCGGCAGTCAAGCCAAGCCTGGTCCTTCTTTCCCATCCTCCTGGTCCTCCCTCCTCGTCCTCCTGATCCTCCCTCCCGTCCTCCTGGTTCACCCTCCCGTCCTCCTGGTCCTCCCTCCCGTCCTCCTAGTCCTCCCTCCTCGTCCTCCTGATCCTCCCTCCCCGTCCTTCTGATCCTCCCTCCCTGTCCTCCTGATCCTCCCTCCCCGTCCTTCTGATCCTCCCTCCCCGTCCTCCTGGTCCTCCCTCCCCGTCCTCCTGGTCCTCCCTCCCCGTCCTCCTGATCCTCCCTCCCCGTCCTCCTGATCCTCCCTCCCCGTCCTCCTGGTCCTCCCTCCCCGTCCTCCTGGTCCTCCCTCCCCGTCCTCCTGATCCTCCCTCCCCGTCCTTCTGATCTTCCCTCCTCGTCCTCCTGGTCCTCCCTCTCCGTCCTCCTGATCCTCCCTCCCCGTCCTCCTGGTCCTCCCTCTCCGTCCTCCTGATCTTCCCTCTCCGTCCTCCTGGTCCTCCCTCCCTGTCCTTCTGGTCCTCCCTGCTCCTGCTCTCTAGTCTTCCCCATTCTCCCAGCTGTGCTCCTAACTTGAGCAGGATATGGGGTCCCTGTCCCGTGCTGGGGTGCCCGGTAGGGGTGGGACCCTAGGGGAAGCTTCCAGGGGAGGTGGCTGCCGCCCTGTGGGTTCTGAGGGATGTGCAGGAGTTTGTAGGTTCCTACGGAGTGGGGAGGAAAAGTGCCGCCCCAGCTCGTCCTGTGGGGAGCCCGCCGGGGGCGCGGGCCTGTGTCCACCGAGGGCTTCCCCGGGAGAGGGAGCGACGGGGCTCCCGGGGGGAACGCCGACTGCAGCCGCGCGGCCCGGGATGCGCGTCCCACGCAGGCCGGCAGACCGGAAGCGGACGTGCGGCTGCGATGCACGCGCGGCCACGCCCCCGGGCCCGGGCCTGTCCGCGGAGCCGAGCAGACGAGGCGGGTGGCCGCCGCCCGCGGCTGTCGGGCTGTCGGGGCGGGTCCCGAGTTCGCGGGCCCCCTGCGTCCCGCACCGCGCGCTCCGTACCCGCTGCTGCCGCCCGCCCCCCGTGCTCGGCCCCTTTGTCTGCCCGCCCGTCCTCCTCTCCCATCCCCCTTTCTCCTCCGCCCGTCCGTTGGTCCGGGCCTCGCTGTCCGCCTTCTGCCTCAGGCCCTGGGTCCGAGCCTTTGTTCCCCTTGAGTCTGCGTCTCCATCCCTTCTTTTCTAGGGTGGCGCCACCCCCTGCCTCCCTCCCACCATGGTGGTAACACCCAGGAGTGTGGGCTGGTGGCTGTACTTAGGACTGTAGTAACAAAGGATGTAAAGCATCCGAGGGGCGAGGCGGCGCTTCCGTCCTCTGAGGACAAAGCCAGAGGAAAAAGACTGCAGCAGGAGGCACAGTGGTTAGATATTCAGAAGGCCTTCCCGGAAGGGCGCTGCAGGAAGCATTAGAGCAGGTCCACTAAAGAGGGTAGACAAGCACCATGCTAAAGACCACGGCGGGAGCATGGGCCGCAGGACCTCGTCCGCACAGAGGCCCCCGCCAGGCTGCCACCTGCACAGGCCGTCAGGTGCGGACAGGGCGTGCAGCACCGGCTCTCCGGCACCTTCGCTCCTCACGACCACCCCGCCCCCCGCCAATCGCTGAGAGATGGCTGCTGGGGACGGAGTGATGTATGGGACGCAGATAAAATGTCAGCAGTTCTAAATGGGTCCGAGCTGCAGCCGTGGGGGGCGGCGGGAGCGAACCCAGCGGCCGGAGCCCAAATGAGGTTTTGAAGAGGAGCCGGCGGGCGGGGCGGCGGCCGGGCGGGGCGGCCGCGCTGATGTATGGCGGTTTCATAACTTCCTCGGTATTAAAGGCGGGTTCACGCGGAGGGCAGCGCCATCAATCAGCTGCCTCAATGGGCTGCGAGCCGCCGCGAGCCTCTGCGCCTGCGCGGCTGGCCGAGGGGCGGCGGGGTCCTCCTGGCCCGGCTCGGTCCAGCCGGGTCCGGTTCGACGCGGGGTGACCCCGGGGACCTCCGGAAGGCCGCCGGCCGGAGCTCGGGGCCGGGAGGACATTGAACATGGAGTTGATCACATGGAAATCGCATGCAAATGGCATGCAAACAAGCAGAGGCGCTGGCTGCGGGCTGGGGGCTCCGCGTCTCCCACGGGGCTAAGGTGGGGCCGTGCGCCTGGCTCTGTGTACCGGCCACTTGCACCCGGACAGGGGCCGAGGAGGAGCCGGGTGGTGGCAGGGGGGCCAGCGCCCACCCCTGTGCCCGGCGAGGTGTGCCCACTGGCCTCCCTAAGGCTGAAGGGGTGAGGGGACAGCCCCGATCTCCCGATGCCCTCTGCTGGGAGGCCAGAGCTCCCACCCCAAGCTCCCTGGCAGGTGGTGCTCCTCAGAGCACCCTGCACAGCACCCTGAGGAGACTACAGAGCCAGGAGCCGCTAGGCCTCTCCGCCCCAGCAGCCCTTTGTTTTGTGTTGTGTTGTTTTGGAGACAGGGTTTCACTATATACACCAGGCTGGCCTCAAACCCAGAGATCTGCCCGCCTCTGCCTCCCAAGTGCTGGGAATTTATTTTAAAGGTTTATTTTTTTATTTTGTGTGTATTTTGCCCACATGTATTAAGAACACCTGTATGCCTTGACAGGAGAGGTCAGAAGCGAGTGTCAGGTCTCCTGGACCCAGAGTCATGATGGTTGTTAGCTGCCATATGAGTGCTGGGAACTAGACCGCCCTCAGCAAGAGCAGCCAGTGCTGCTAACTGTTAAGCCGCCTCTCCAGCCCCTGTTGTTTTTATCTGATACAGGGTCTCATCCCAGGTTGGACTCAGACTCACTAAGTGGCTGAGGATGACCTTGAACTCCTCATCATCACTGCTGCAGGTAGGTCCCAGGGCCTGAAATCTGCTAAACAGAGGTCCCCTGTGAACCGCCTGCCTCGGCTCAGGTTTCCTGAGCAAAGAGGTAGGTTCAAGGCCTGGCTGGACCTGGGAGAGAGGAAGCCCTGTCTGCCGCAGGAGCATGCAGAAGCCAGTCAGCAGTCACCGAACTGCTGGTTACCGACGTTGCTGGGGAATTCTTCCAAGGCAAGTGACATAGGCCTTGGGACTTTGAGAAAGAGAAGAATGTTCCTGGCCAGGGACAAGATAGGTGTGGTACATGGGCCATTAAGGAGTAGAAAGGCAGTGCTGGGTGGGAGGGGAGCGAGGGCTTGGCACCCAGATGGGACAGGGCAGGACACAAGGGTTTACAGGACCAAGTCTGGGATTGGCAAGTGCAGGAGGCCTGTGCAGCCAGGCAGGGACAGGGGAGCAGTTTCAGTGAGACATTCACCACCCCTCCCCGTGCTGGCTGTCCTGGGAGCTGGGATGCAGAAGAGAGGGGCGTGGTCTCTCCATTCAGCAGGTTCAGTGGGTGAAGTGGGGGAGGCTTGTTATCTCAAGTACTTGGGAGGACGCTGAGGCAGGAGGATTGCTGTGTTCTAGTTTGTCTTCCATTGCTGTGACAAAACACTCTGACCGACACCAAGTTGGGGAGGAAAGGGTTTATTCAGCTTACATCTCCTGGGTCACAGTTCATCACTTAGGGAGCCCAAGGCAGGAACCTGGAGGCAGAAGCTGAAGCACAGGCCATGGAGGAATGTTGTTCACTGGCTTGCTCCCCTGGCTCATGCCCAGCCTGCCTTATACAGTACACAACAACCTGCCCAGGGGGGCACCACTCATTGTGGGCTGGGTCCTCCCACACTGCTTGACCATCAAGACAATACTCCACAGATGTGGTCACATGCCAGTCCAATGGAGCCAATTCCCCAATTGAGGCTCCCTCAACCCAGGTGTGTCAAGTTGACACTAAAGCTATCCAGCACATGCTGCAACCTTAAGACTTGCCTAGGCTACAAAGAGAGTTCAAGGCTAGCCTGGGTAACTTAGTGAGACCCTGTTCAAAGTAAAAAGAGGCTTCCTGCCGGGCATCTTGGCACACCTCTTTAATCCTAGCACTTGGGAGGCAGAGGCAGGCAGATCTCTGTGAGATCAAGGCCAATGTGGTCTACATAGCAAGTTCCACTCTATAACTACCAAAATCTAACTTCCATCTTCTTGCTGCAAGATCTGGGGCTCGCCCCTTCCCCAACTGTCTGCCTGATGTCTGTGTGGTCTTCTCAGGATAACTGTTCTGGACAACTCTAACACCACTCAGACAGATTGCCCAGCCTCCTGGCCATGACATCTCCTGCCATTGCATCAAGCCAAATTACTCAGCACCCCCCCCCCAAAGCCCTGGGCTCTGGAGAAATCCGATTAGTGAGGAGAGAGCCTCACTTAGCTGACAGCTCTTCCAATAATTGCTTCCCAACTAAGCAATGCAAATCTGCCCATCCCTGTCCTGGGGACCCAAGCATTCAGTGCCGGGAGATGGAGATGGGGCCCTAAGTTGGGGAGAATGGGAAGCTGTTGCCTCCCGTCAAGTGGGGTTCAACCCGGAAAGCTGTGCTGTGTGGTCTTGGGCGGGAGGGTGTGGGGTAGAGCCTGAGCCATAGACTCTAGGCCTGTACATATTCGTTTCTGTGCAGGGTAGAGGAAGGCAGACCTAGAAACCAGAGACAGGGAGGTGGCCAGAGTTGGATTCTGCCTCTCTGCTTCCCCAGTTCTGGGAGGAAGGTGGGGATGGGGTCTTCCGACCCTCCTGCCTCCTCTACTTTGAGTTTCCTAGCCACCAGGCCAGAGACATGAGGGTCTAGTCCCCACGGAGCTAAAGTAGCCTGTGACACAGACGGGCTTCCGGAGGTGGGAGGGGACTGATTAGGCCCTCCTGTTTCTGACTGGCACTTGGATGACCAGGCTCCAGGTTCCTCATACACAGCTCCCCCACTCCCCCTCCTCCACCTTCCCCAAAGCAGGGCACTGTATATATATATATATAATTTTTTTTGTCTTTTTGAGACATGGTCTCCCTGTAGCCCCAGCTGTCCTGGAACTCACTCTGTAGACCAGGCTGGCCTTGAACTCACAGAAATCTGCCTGCCTCTGCTTCCCGAGTGCTAGGATTAAAGGTGTGTGCCACCACGCCCAGCTTTTTTTTTTTTTTTTTAAGACAGGGTCTGACTATAGCCCACGTTGGTCTCACACTTGTGATCCTCCTGCCTCAGTATTCCAAGTGCTAAAATTACAGGTACATGAAACCATACCTCACAGAAAGGGGACTTTTATTAGCCTACTGATGCCTCTTCCTTAGAGTCATTTTGTGCCTGCGTGTGTGTGTGTGTGTGTGTGTGTGTGTGTGCGTGTGTGCTGTACATGCTGGGTGGAAGCCAGGGCTTTGTGCATGCTAATTTGCACTTCACCCCTGAGCTAGCTACTCCCTGCCCTTCCACCTGCATCTTTACTTCAAGCCCTTCCTTTCTTTCTTTGACCCTTTCGTCGCATTTTCTGTCCACCCTGGAAAGGACGTTCCTGGCAGCCCTGAACTCCCACCTCAAACCTAGCCTGGGTATCTGTGGTCTGTGCTGAGCTGGCTAGTCTTGTGCCTGCGTGTCTGGCGAGGACGTTGCTCAGCTCAGAGTCTGCCTGCAACCCTGCCTGTAGTCATAGCAACAGCCACTAACCTTCACACAGCAGCGTCTGCTCCAGGCCCTGTATTAAGCATCTTGTCAGTTAATTATCAGAAAGATTTAGACAACAAAGATTGCCCCATTTTACAGCTGGGATACGGGAGGCACGGAGAAGTGAATAGCCTGAGCCCACCCGCTGTGCTACCCTCGCTCCCCTCATTTGCTGGCCTGGCTGGGAGAGAGAGGCTCGGTTCAGTGCAATGGAGAGAAACGCCAAAAAACCCTTTGGGGGGGTCCCCAGGGAGCTGGCCAGGTGACACCTGCTACCCGGGAAGAGGAAAATGCGGCCTACACTGCTTCAGTACGCGATCCACGCATGCTTTCTGCAGTCAGAGGCCCTTGTCAAGGGAAAGGGCTGCAGGTCTAGAAACCTTAGTGAGCGCGGACGAGCTGCCTATGCGGCCGATAGATGGCGCTCGTGGCCCAACACAGCCCGGCGGCCGCAGGAAACCCAGCCGAACAAGAAAGCGGGTTAACCCTTCCGCGCCCGCGCAGGACCCTTCCGGTCCAAAGACCCACCTGCCACCTGCTCCTTGGCTACAACTGGGTCTGCGGCCGCCCCTGGCCGGCTCCGGGAGGGCCAGGAGACCAGAGAAGACTAGGCCCACTGCTCATCTATGAGTGCCCGCCCTCATTTCCCGAGATAGAGCCTCGTTTTTCTCATTATTCTACCAGAGGCCAACTTGGGGTGTGGAGGGGCTGCCAAGACCTTAGACTGGAAAAGCCGTCAAGCCAAGAAGATGGGGGCGGGGTGAGAGTATCCAGAGGGTTGGTGAATCCTTTCCTCCTCTCCCTCACCTTTTTATTTTTAATAGACAAAATTTCACATAGCCCAGGCTGGCCCAAGCTCCTTATGTAGCCAAGAATGATTTTGAACTCCTGATCCTCTGCTTCCTACTTTTCAGAGTGGGATTACAGGAGTGTCTCACCTTGCCAGGCTCTTAGAATTCTTAAATAAATTTTAAAAAATTGTGTTTTACCTGTATGCATGTACATCCAATACCCACAGAGGCCAGAAGACAGCATCTGATATTCTGGAACTGGAGTTTTGGATAGTTGTTAGCTACCATGTGAGTGCTGGGAATCAAAGCCAGGTCCTCCGCAAGAGCCATCAGTGCTCTTAACCACTGAGCCATCTCTCTGGCCCACCTCTTAGAATTATTAAATCATGGGGCTGGAGAAATGGCCTAGCGGTTAAGAGCGCTGACTGCTCTTGCAGAGGACTGGGTTTTGATCCCCAGCACCCACATGGCGGCCGAGAACCGTCTTTAACTCCAGTTCCAGGGGAATCCGATGCCCTCTTCTAACCTCCGTGGTATTGCACGACACGGGTGCACCAATCTACACGCAAACAGTACATCCATACACATACAAAATAAAAAAATAAATAAAAGACATGGGTTAAAGGGAGATATTAAAAATAACTTATGGCTGGGCGTGGTGACGCACACCTTTAATCCTAGCACTTGGGAGGCAGAGGCAGGTGGATCTTTGTGAGTTCAAGGCCAGCCTGGTCTACAGAGCAAGTTCCAGGACAACTGGGGGCTACAGGGAGACCCTGTCTCAAAAAGACAAAAAAAGAAAAAAATAACTTATAATTCTCTTAAAAAAAGAATTCTTGGGCTGGAGAGATGGCCTAGCGGTTAAGAGTGCCGACCGCTCTTGCAGAGGACCCAGGTTCGATCCCTTGCACTCACATGACGGCTCCAGTTCCAGGGGAATCCGAGACCTTCTTTTTGGTCTTTTTGGAGACAGGGTCTCCCTGTAGCCCCAGCTGTCCTGGAACTGTCTGTAGACAAAGATCCGTCTGCCTCTGCCTCCCAAGTGCTAGGATTAAAGGCGTACACCACCTTGCCCTGCAAGTCCTTGGTTTGTTTGGAAATTGTTTAAATTATGGAGATAGAGGGGCCTGTCTAGAAGTTTACTCTTACTCATTCCAGAGGAAGTAGAGACAGCAAGATACCCAGAAGGAGACAGAGACCCCCAGAGACAGAGAGAAAGCTACAGAAGAGACTAGAGAAAACAGAGACAGACTTGTAAAGACACACAGAGAGGTTGGTGCACAGCACCACTTGGTCAAAAAGCAGCAGTGAGAGATCTCACAAGAGATCTCACCTTGACATTGGAGGGGCACTGTGCACAACATATTCTCTCACATCCTCTTGTGGGTTCACTGGTCTCCTTCCCTGTAACCCACAGGGAGACCTTTGGTGATCAGAGCCCTGATTTGCTCAGGTGTGTGTGTGTGTGTGTGTGTGTGTGTGTGTGTGTGTGTGTGTGATGTTCAGAAGATACTTAGCTCTAGTCAGCACACAGAAGCCTCCAGATATAGGACAGGAACAACGCTAGGAACTGAACAGCTTTGCTGAGATAAGGAGGATGGAGTAGCTGAGGGTTAGGGTTTGTTGGGGAAGGCTTCCTTGATAGATTGTTCTAGGAGGATTTGGAAGGATGGGGAGTATGAGGACTAGGTTATATGTCCATTGATTTGGACACAGAGAGTCGGCAAAACATTTCTGGGTTTGCTTAGGGAAGGTATTTCTAGAAGAGAATAGAACTTGAATTAGTGCACTGAGCCAGGAAGATCACCCCGACCAATGTATGTGGGAAGCCCTGGACCCACTCACAGCTCAATGGGGCAAAGGGCAGAGGAAAGGCTCTCTCCAGTATCTCACTATGTACCCCTGGCTGACTACAAACTGATGGTCCCTCTGCTCTAGACACGCAGGTGGTGGTAAGATGTAGGCCACCACACTGGCCACACACTAGCTTTCAAATCTGCCTTGGGGAAAAAGAGGCATCATCTTTTCTTGTCCTGGGACACTATGGAAGACTTGTCCCAGGACCCTGGTCCTCAGATCTTTCCGCCTCTGAGACTTCTATCAGAAGTGCCTATGTAAACCTACTTCAGGCTCAGACTGAATTACAATGGGGATGATTGCTGCCAAAGAGTTAGAAGATGAGAGGAACCTCTTCGAGGATGTTCTGCACACAGTAAGGGCACCTTGGAGGGCTGCAAAGACCAGGTCTTTGGGGCTGGAGGAGGGCTGGAAAAGGTCTCTGACCTTTGTCAGTAGCCTCAGATGCATGAGAGATTGGGGACGGCTAGGGCTTCCTGATGGTTGAGAATAAACTGGCCTCTCGCTTCTCAGCTTAATTTAATGCTGACATGAATAAACTACAACCCCCAGCGACACGAGGAGCTCACAGTGCGCCTTCCGGGGATTTGGGAATTTCCGGGGGAAGTGGCCGCCACTAGCCATTCTGCTTCTCTAAATGGTGTGGACTACGCTTCCCAGTGTCCCACGCGCCCTGCCTGGGGCAAGGAACCGGAAGCTGCTGGGGGAGCTGGTACAGGTGAAGGAGTGGG
Organism: Rhizomys pruinosus; assembly: GCA_009823505.1. Classification (NCBI taxonomy): domain Eukaryota; kingdom Metazoa; phylum Chordata; class Mammalia; order Rodentia; family Spalacidae; genus Rhizomys; species Rhizomys pruinosus. The sequence goes on from VZQC01006477.1 coordinate 1,241,067, forward strand.
AGATTGGAGCGGGGCTCCGGGTGGAGGTCTGTGGCGGGCGGGGTGCGCGGGTTCTGTGCCATGCTAGGCGGCAGCGCCCTCAGCCTGAAACCCTAAGTGTCCCTTAGGAGCCCTTTTGCCCCATTCTTTTGCGTGCTGTGCCTCTGGGTTCCTGGTTTATCTCTAAGGGGATATAACTAGTGGCTGGGAGTTTAATAAACTTCCTGGAGTTAGTAGAAAGGTCGGTATCGCAGGATCGCCCGTTGCACTTAAATATAATCTGAAATAACTTATAAAGCATTTTTTTTTTTTAAGTTTCTGGCATAGAGTCCAGGATGGCCTCAAACTTGCTATGGGAAGATGATCTTGAGCTTCTGATACTCTCTTGCACTTCCTGAAGTCTGGGATTCCAGGTGTGCGCCACCGCACCTGGTTAATGGGTGCTGGGGATTGAATTCAGTGCTCTGTGCACCCGGTGTAAGCACTCTACCAGCTCCATTCCCAGCCCCTTAAACTCAGTTGGTGACTTTAAGTATGACTCCCAGGTTCCTTTGTGGCTCCTGGAATGTTTTGTCGAGGATAGCAAAGCTCAGGTTTTACTGTGTTACAGCTAGTTTAGACAGTCTCTTAAAGTAGTTGACAGCTTACTGAAAGCCTCACTTTCATGTTCCTCATTTTGGAATCCTTTCCCAGAAAAAGACTGCCATGTAAGAGTCTCATACATTTTGGAAAAAAAAAAGTTAACAGCTGGTGATAGGTTGATGGAATATGTGATTTTTCATAGAGAGGAGACTTAAGGGCACATCTTAGAGGCCCAGCAAGATGACTCAGTGGGTAAGGGTGTTCACCACTGTCTTAGGACTTGCGTTTGATCCATAGAGACTGGAGGAGGAGAGAACCGGCTGCCACAAGTTGTCCTCTGACCACATTCATGCCCTACTATGCACATAAACCCATCAAATAGAGAAGGGGTGCTCTGGTTAGCTTTCTATTGCTGTGATAAACCAAAACCAACTTAGAGAGGAAAGTTTATTTCCGCTTACAGTTCCCAGATCACAATCCATCACAGAGGGAATTCAGGATGAGAACCTGGAAGCAGAAACTGGAAAGAAGAGCACGGAGGTGTGCTGCTTGCTGGCTTGCTCCTCTCTCCTGGGCGCAGCCCGATTTTCTTTTTCTGTTTTTTTTTTTTTTTTTTTTCTTTTTTTTTTTTTTCTTTTTTGGGG
>VZQC01006477.1:1243643-1348667 GCA_009823505.1 Rhizomys pruinosus
AAAAAAAAAAAAAAAGAGCAGTGGTCCTTGGTCTGCACTAGGTGTGGTGGAGACAATGCCCTGTGCCTGGTAGCGCCTAGGAAACAAAATGTTAACATTTGAGCCTGAAATTGGGACACAGAGGTGTAGAGGAAACCATGCGTGGTGGTGCATGCCTTTAATCTCAGCTTCCAAGAAGGCCGAGGCAGTAGGATTGTCATAAGTTTGAGATCAGCCTGGATTTTATAGTAAGTTTTTTTGTTTGTTTTTTGTTTTTTCTTTTTGAGACAGGGTCTCCCTGTAGCGCCAGCTGTCCTGGAACTATGTAGACCAGGCTGGCCTTGAACTCACAAAGATCTGTCTGCCTCTGCCTCCCAAGTTCTGGGATTAAAGGCCAGCCTGTATAGTAAGTTTGAAGCTGTCCTGGGCCATAGAGTGAGAACTTGTCTCAAAACAAGAAAAAAAAAAGTTAAAGGCCAGCCTGGACAGAGCCCTTACACATAAAAAAGGTGTGTGTGTGTGTGTGTGTGTGATGTAGCTTTGTGTGTGGGGGGTGGTGGTGGAGAGGAGTTCTTCAGGAATGACTCCTTAGGGCTGAGGGGTAGCTCAGTGGTTAAGTGTGTGCTTAGCCTTGGGTATTCCATCCCTGGCACAGAAAAAAAATGCAAGAATGGTTTATTAGAAGGTGGCTTTACACAAGATTGGTAAAGTAGACATGGACAGACTGAGCAGGTGTTTTGGGGTACCTAATAAGACTTAGGACCTTGAAGATGTGGTGGGAGATTGATTAGGGCCTGGCTAATGAGCTCTCTACTCTAGTTGGGGAGGCAAGGGTGAATTCATGAAGAAGCCACTCTGATGGCACACAGAGGCCCTTTGCCTTCAGCATCAGCTGAGTCACTTTGTTCAAGATACATACAGCTGACCTCCTTGTGTGCTATGCTAGAGACTTTATAGGTATAACAGTGGCTAATGCAAACAGCGTAGGAGGAGGGATGGATTTTGGCTTACGGTTTCAGAGGTTTGAGTCTGTGCCTGTTTGGCTCTATGGTTGTAGGTTTGTGCTGAGGCAGAACATCATGGTGGAAAAGATGTGGGGCAAAGCTGCTTACTTCATGTCAGCCAGGAAGTGGAGAGAGACGGAAGGGGCCAGGACCAAGATACACTCTTCACAGGCACCGGCAGGGACCTGGTTCCTCCAACCAGCCCCCACTTCCAGCAGCTGTTGAGGTTAGCAGCCTCAATATTCAGTCATCTCTCAATAGTGGCACCTGCTAGAGACTAAGCTATCATTTTGTAGTTCTAGCTTTGTGGGTTTGGGCTGAGAAGCCCTGAGGAAGGTTGCAGTGTACTGAGGAGGCTGAATGTCATCAAGGAGATGGTTTGAGCTGCATCGTGAAGGATGATTATGATTTGGATGTTGGGAGGTGGTTATGTCCTGGTTAACTCAAGGAGCATATTTAGTTGGGTTTGAAGGAACAGCACATGTACAAAGGGATTTTGCAACTAGTGGAATTGCCAGGGAGGAGCACTGTGGATATGAGCGTAGGAAGGAATGGCTGTTAGAGTTTACAGGCTCTCTGCTAAGCTCCTTCACCCTCTTCCCTTTAATTTCTTCCCTTCTCCTCGCCTGCACATAGCATCTCTTCCCATTCTTAGCTTGGCATCATGAAGTGGGTTTTACCATCATTGGTATTCAGACGTGAATTCCCGAGGCTCTGGCCGTGGTTGCATGGCACATAAGAGTTTATTCAGAGTCTGTAATTATCCTGCTCACCACTGAGGGTTCCTGTGTGGGAATGAAGCTGCGCTGGGGTTAGGGGGTTGTAGAATTAGTGAGGTGGCTGATCAGACTATCTAAAGCAAGATGCTTTAGATGTGGCTAAGAGCATAGCTTTGAGTCAGATAGTGTAGGTTCAAATCCCAGCTTCATTACTTGCTAACTGCATGACCCTGGGAAACGGGCTTGATCTTGTTAAGCCTCAGTCTCTTCACTTATAACATGGGAACAATAATACCCACCTCCTGGGGTTGTTATGAAGATCAATGAGGTGTACCTGGCATGGAGCAATTGCTTGCCACCTGGAAGCTCTTGTAATTATCCCTCCCAGGTCTCTGGGCTGTGGCTGTGCACCTGCATCTCATTTGTCAGCACAGTGCTTCCAGGACACACTCGTCCTGGCTGGAGTGGTTTTATTAAGGCTGACATTCTAGAGACAGGATGCCACCAGTAGGTGTGTACTGAAAGTGTAGCCCCGTGTGGCATAGCCTGGGATCCCGGAACTTGGGAGGTAGAGGCAGGAAGATCAGGAGTTTAAGCCACCCTCAGCTACACATCAAATTTGAGACTGCTGTAGGCTACATGTGCATGAAGTAGGCAGACCTGGTGGTGCAGGCTGCAATCCCCACTGCTTCAGAGGCTGAGTCTACAGGAGCAGATTTCAGTGGCAGCCTAGCCTGCAGAGTGAACACAAGGCCAGCCTGAGTAACAGTGAGACCCTGTCTTAAAATGAAGTAAAAGGGCTAGGTCTGCCCTGGTAGAACACTTGCCTGGCATGGGCAGGGATCCAGGTTTAATTCTCAGCACTGAAAAAGGAAAAAAAAAAAAAAAAAGGGAGGGGGAGGGTAAAGAAAGTATCCCGTGTGTCCAGCCCAGCCTAAGAGCTAGGACTCAGACCTCACCTGATGAATGGCTAACAGTGACTGTCTACCTGACAGGATCTAGAACCACCTTGAAGACAAATTTCTGGGATGTCTGTGTAGAAGTTTCTAGATATGGTTAATTGAAGTGGGAAGACCAGCCCAAATGTGGGCGGTACCATCCCATGGGCTGGAGTGCCCAGGCTTCGTGAGAAGGAGAAGTCCAGCTGAGCAGGACTGGATATCAGTTGGCTCTTTGATGGACCATGGTTCCCACCACCATGTGACGTGCCAACCCTGAGGGACTGTACTCTCAACTGTGACTCAAATAACCCTGTTCTTCCTCCAGTTGCTTTTGTCAGGTACTTTTTTGCAACAAAATAATGCAGGAAAGGTTGCTATATAGAAAGAGGAGGGAAGGGGAAGAAGGGGTCCTTTGCTACTGAGAACTGGAGTGGGGCCCTGGATGATCGGCAGGTTTCCCAGGGTCTCCTCTGAGCCTAGGAAATGGTGGGGGAGCCCTAGTTAGTGTGAGGCCCCCCACTCTGGGCTGAGGGTTGAAGGGGCTCTGCTTCTCTTTCAGGTGACAGCTGAATGGCTGTGTCCCAGATTTGCCCTCTGGGGCCTGCCCATGAGCCTGCAGGTGCCCAGATAGAGCCTCAGGTGGGCACTCGGAGCCTGGCTGAGGACTTCCTGGAGGAGGAACTTCGGCTCAATGCTGAGCTGAGCCAGCTGCAGTTTCCAGAGCCCGTGGGTGTCATCTACAACCCAGTGGACTATGCGTGGGAGCCACACCGCAGCTATGTGACTCGCTACTGCCAGGGCCCCAAGCAGGTCCTCTTCTTGGGCATGAACCCGGGACCCTTTGGCATGGCTCAGACTGGGGTAAAATCTGGCTTCCCTTGTCGGGGGAGAGTGAGTGGGGAGTGGGAGGCTCCAAGGTGGATGCTTGTCCGGATATGATATGGAGGGTGTGTGATGGGCTGGGGACATGTGTGGGTCCCTCACCCCATCCCCTGCAGGACATACTGTCTCCTGTGGTCTCAGGCTTTCTCCTGGCCTCTATTGGTAGTTAACCAAGCACATTAATGGTAGTTCCGTTTCTCCTGTGAGCTGTCCACTAATTGCATCTGAGAGCCCTTCCTTCCGCCACCCCCTCTCTACCTTACCTTGTTCCCAGAGTGTGGTTGGGGTTAGGAGAGGGACTGCTGGGTCCTCAGGGAAGACTGCATGGCAGGGTGTGTGCAGGAGCCAGGGGGCATTTTTGTGCAAGTCTGGACCTACGAAGGGTTCAGCACAGAGCCAGATGGGGGGTCAGTGGGCCATCTTCTAGGGCTGGAAGGAGTGACTGCCCTGCAGTGGGGGTGCATGGCAGGTGGAGGAGGGAAGGAGGCCTCAGGGCAGGAGGCTCAATCGCTTTTATTGAACTCCAACTGAGTGATGAAAGGTGATCAATAATGATCAATGAAAATGACAGCCAGAGCCCTGGGGCTGGGAGGGCACCAGAGAGCAGTGGTCAGCTCTGCAGAGCCATGTGCCTCCTTTCACCCTGGCTACCTATCTGTCTCAAAGCATCTGTTTGACCCTGGTACTAGTGTTGTGTCCTCTGTAGGGCCACATGTCCCAATGTTCTGCTGGTGTTTGGTCCCAAAGCCTCACAAAGGAAGAGGGATGGAGTTCCCTCGATCACAGTCCACAGTGGGAAAACTGTAGGAGACCAGATGGGAGCAGAGGTCAGGGCCAGGGACCTCGTCTGACCTTTGGGTGGCAGCGAGGCCTTCAGGATCTTTCTGGAAGGTGAAAAGGTGCTGAGTCTTGGTCTGAAGCTCCTTGTGTGTCTCCTCCCCCTCCACAGGTGCCCTTTGGGGAAGTGAATGTGGTCCGGGACTGGTTGTGCATTGGGGGGTCTGTGCTGACCCCTCCCCAAGAGCACCCTAAACGACCCATATTGGGCCTTGAGTGCCCACAGTCGGAGGTGAGTGGGGCCCGATTCTGGGGCTTTTTTCGGAACCTCTGTGGACAGCCCCAGGTCTTCTTCCGCCACTGTTTTGTCCACAATCTGTGTCCTTTGCTCTTCTTGACTCCGAGTGGACGCAACGTCACCCCGGCCGAGCTGCCAGCCAAGCAGCGGGAGCAGCTCCTCGGGATCTGCGGTGCCGCCCTCTGCCGGCAGGTGCAGCTGCTGGGCGCGCGGCTGGTGGTGGGAGTGGGACGTCTGGCGGAGCACAGGGCACGGAAGGCGCTGGCGGGTTTGACCCCCGAGGTCCGGGTGGAGGGGCTCCTGCATCCCTCTCCTCGAAGCCCACAGGCCAACAAGGGCTGGCAGGCAGTGGCCAGGGAAAGACTGCGAGAGTTGGGGCTGTGGCCTCTGCTAACGGCCGAGTGCCCCAGCCCGCCCTAGCACAGCACGGAGCCCGGGTCAGGTCAGCACAGCGCATGACCGCCTCTGGGCTGTCCTCTAACGCTGGACAGCCAGATTCTCCCACGTAGGCTCTCATGCTGTCCCCCCCTTCCCTTGAGCAGTACCCCTATTTCTTGTGGCTGGCTCTGCACCTTATGTCAGAGGTGGCCTTGTACTTGTCACCTGCCACATTGTTTCTTTGGGGGGAGCTCTGCAGACAGGATCCTAGATAGGGACCACTGGAGGAAAGGTCTTTAAAATTTTATCTTCTTTTTTTTCATATTGGTATTTTTTGGGTGATGCCTCATGAACACTAGAAAAGCTCCAGCACTGAGCTACCTCAGCCCCACTGACACTAATTGTACATCTTAATGGGGTTCACTGTGATGTTGCCGCTCCTGCCTTCGGTGCACACTGATCACTCTACCCTCCTCACACCTCCCTGTACCCAACCAGAGGAACAGCCTTTCCAGGGTCTTGTTCATATTTCTAGACTGGCTGCCACCAGCTGACCTGATTCCTCACAGGTCCAGGACAAACCATGAGACATCGGGTTTAGAGTGAGCTTCCTAGCTAGGGGTACTGGCACACTCCTGTAATCTCAGCACCCAGGAGGCAGGAGGCTCAAGAATTCAAGGTCCTCATCAGCTACATAGAGTTCCAGGCCAGCCTGGGATACTTGAGGCTCTGTCTCAAAAAAACAAAATAAGGGGAGACGCCATAACGCGCCAGGCCAGGATCAAAAGGTTATTCCTGGACAAACTGTCAGCCCATGAAAGGAAACAGCCAGAATTGACCAGAGTCCAAGTCAACAGCTCCAGAGAGAGTGGACTGTTTTACCTCTCATCCACCTGTGCCCCTTTTCTAAGCCTAGGGAACAACCTGCGGAAGAGGGGGCGTGGTAGAATGTAAGGGCTGCGATTGGGGTGAATGGTGAAACTACAGCAATGTAGTCTGGACACTCATTTGATCAACTTGATTGAACAAACAACCTGTCACCCCCCACTGGATGGTGGGGCTGTAGGTGTTTGGGCACAACAGCCTGCAGATAGGTTTTGCATGAAGGATGCTTGTACTCATGGATTATCACTTATAGCTAAAAATGAAAAAAAAAAAAAATGAGAGAAAGATGCAGGACAGTTATGGCAGAATGCATGATCTGGGATGGGGTGGGGTTGGGGGGGAGGGAAAGGGAAATAAGCCTGAACTGAATTGGAAAAAATGTATGAAATGCACAAAGCATCAATAAAAACTAATTTAATTAGAAAAAAAATAAAACAAAACAAAAAAAAGAGTGAACTTTAGGATTAAAAAAAAATATTTTAATTGAAATTTCATGCAATTCATACAACATTTCTCAATCGGATTTAGACTCATTCCCTGAACTTCAGGACTTGCATCGCGGCCGCTCCCCATCCCCCATGAGGCTTGTAAACTCCCCTCCCTTCTGGTCTCGGACAGGATCTCACTGTGTCTCTCAGGCTGGCTGTAAACTTGAGCTGATCCTTCTGTCTCCCTCTGCCTCCTGAATACTGAGGTCATAGTGCCTGACCTGCTTGTAAACGCCTTGATGGACGAATTGACCAAGCTCTCCAAGCTTCAGGTTCCTCTGTAAAGGGGCATGCTGCCTTCTGGCACTGGTGTGAGGACTGACTGATGCTGCGGAGTGCCACGCTGGCACATGGTGTTCACGCCGCTCCTCCTGCTTGCCTCCTGGCTTGGGGAGTGTCACTGCACTACAAGAGAAGCCCCTGTCCACCTTGCAGACCTCCGTCTGTGACCCTGCAAGATACGGACCAATATTATGAGAACCTCAGCTGCGATTTTTCAGACTAAGCATTAAAGGCCCCTAACCCTCCTTGCCTTGGTTTGTTCTTTCCCCTTCTCCACTTCAGGGTCAGGAGGATGCTGTATAGGATCTCCATCTCGGACCTCTGCACTGTCTATGAGAGGTTCTCTTGGGCCCTTGGGGAGGAATGTTTGAGACTTGTACAAGCCTCAGCAGGGGCCTGTCTGGAAGTTCACCTGGTACTTGTGGCACCATGAGGGATGACAGAGACTGATGTCTCATTGCCCCCTCCCCAAAGGTTGGTTGGGTGCCCTCTGATAGGGCTGGGAAAGTGAGCTGCTTACGGACGTCCTTGGTGAGGAACATGTGGTGTCCTTATCTCCTGGGGCACAGGCCCTATCCAGCAGTCTAAAAGTGAAGTTTGAGGGCTGGAGAGATGGCCTAGCGGTTAAGAGCACCGACTGCTCTTGCAGAGGACCCGGGTTCGATCCCCAGCACCCACATGGTGGCTGAGAACCGTCTGTAACTCCAATTCCAGGAGAACTCCAGTTCCAGGGGAATCTGACGCCCTCTTCTGACCTCCACAGCATTGCACAACACGGGTGCACAAACCTACACGCAGACAATACATTCATACACATAAATAAAGAAATAAAAAAAATAAAAAATAAATAAAAGTGAAGTTTGAGGTCAGCCTCCCTTTTATAGTGAAGCAAGTCACCTGCTATTGTCCTCGGCTCCCGACAGGGAGACGGAACCCTTGGGGTTTCCGCAGTGATAGTATCTTTGTCACTCAGGGTGGGCTCTCAAAGCACTCCTGAATTTGAGATTTACTCAACACTGGAATGTATGCTGAGATTTGACTTGGGATGGATCTAGAAAGACTGGTCATGTGCTGCCAGGGTTGGGACTTTGAGTGGCAGTCTCTGCCTGAGTGCCAGGGTAGGATGAGGCTGGAGATGGACTTCAGGTACCTAGGATCTTTTTTTTTTTTTAAAGACAGGGTCTCCCTGTAGTCCCAGCTGGCCTGGAACTTACTAAATAGACCATGCTAGTCTTGGTCTTAGAGATCTCTCTGCTTCTCCCTCCCAAGTGCTGGGATTAAAGCTTGCACCACCACACCTGACCTGTGGCCCATGATCTTAACCCATCATACACAGACCCTCCCAGAGCTCCCAACAGCAGGCTTCTGCCATGCTTCCTGGTTGGTGAACACATGGATGTGTTGGGAGGGTGGTGTGCCCAGATCCCATTGGCAGAGTCAGAAACTCCCAGGCCTCCTATATTTCTTTTCCTGTAGCTGGTCCTGATTCGTATTCTCCTCCTTGTTCCTGTTCTTGCTCCCCACCAGTCCCTTGAGTTTCTGGAGATGGGACCCAGAATTTTGTGCATACAATGCATATGTTCTACCAGTGAGGTATACCCCCAGCCCATGATTTATATTCTTTGTGTAAAACTGCAATCATAATGCAGTGTTCACCCGAGTTCCATGTGTTTAGCAAACTACTAAACCTGAAGGTTTGCAGGACCTCTTGCACTTGTAGCTGGCTAATTGCTCAGGAGTCCAGCTGGTATCCGAAGGGACAACAGTTGTGTTGGGGATTCTACCCTAAAACTGGTAGTCTGTGTGGACAGCAGGTGGTCACAATGAGAACCCCCTTCACAACATCGCCCTGTCACATGCTGTGGTCTGATGGCCTCAGCGTTGAGGAGGCTGTGGAGGGAAGTTTTGCTGCTTCTGTACGTACTCAGCTGAATTCAGAAAGGGCTCTGGAGGTGGCTTTGGAAACTGGGAAGTGAGAGCTAAGAAGAACGTATCATCATGCTTATGGTGGGGCAGGTAGATTAGTGGTTAGAGCTAAGAAGAGTGTATCATCACACTTATGGTGGGGCAGGTAGATTAGTGAGTAGAGCTAAGAAGAGCTTATCATCATGCTTATGGTGGGGCAGGTAGATTAGTGGTTAGAGCTAAGAGCTTATCATCACACTTATGGTGGGGCAGGTAGATTAGTGGTTAGAGCTATGAAGAGCGTATCATCACACTTATGGTGGGGCAGGTAGATTAGTGATTAGAGCTAAGAAGAGCATATTGTCACACTTATGGTAGGGCAGGTAGATTAGTGATGGCTTGATAAGGTGGGAGGAGAAGTAGGGGAGAAAGTCAGGGCCAGCTTGCCATGGGTCCTGACTGCTATGTTAACCTTTGAGAATTCAGGGCCCAGCAGGCAGAGTCAGATGCACAGAGCACACACACTGAAAACAACAAAAGAAGCTGGTAGATGACAAGGGCGACATTTCCCCCAGTATGGAAAGCTTCATGATTTAGAGGTTTCAGTCCATGGTCATGGGGACACTGTCATGGCTGGTGTGTGTGGCAGGTGGAAGCCAAGAAGGTCCCAGTACCCCCCATCACACACCCAAGGGCACAGCCTCAGTGACCTTGCTTCCGCCCACTAGGCTCCAGCTCCTAAAAGCTCCACCACCTCTCAGTAGTACCACAGGCTGGTGCCAAGCTTCAAGATGAGGCTTCTGGGACGTGAGTCAGAAGGGGTGCAGTGTTGCAGTAGGGATGGAAAGCTTGGGAAGCCAGGGGATTGGTGTGTAGAGAGGACATGCAGATCTAGGGAAAGCCTGGAGTTAGGGAAGAGTTGGGGTAGGGGTAGGGAGGGGCCGTGAAAGGTATTTAGATGGCAGAGACCCATGTGATGCCATGAAGGCCAGTGAATGGCAGTCACTTCGCGCTGTCTAGTGGGACTGTCGCCCTCGGTTGGGGTGTGACCTGTCAGACTGCTTAGGGTCCTGGGCCGTCTTCCCGAAGGTCATTATTCCATACCACGAGGGCAGCTGCAGCAGAAACACCGGTGGAGACGGCTGAGGCAGCAGGGTTTATCCTCCCAGTTCTGGCCATCTGAACCCCAAGATCAGGGGGGAGCATCTCGGGTCTGCATTCGTGGCCTTTAGGCAGCTGGCTGCTTCTGTGTCCTAACAGTCCTGCCTGGTGGGCTCCTGGGTGTCCCTCTCCCTCCCTAGGAAGACGATAATCATCTTGGATTAGGGCTCCACCCTCAAGACTTCATTCAACTTTTCTTTAAAGGTTGTTTCTTTAAAGGCTCTATCTTCAAATATTAGGGCTTCAGCATGCGGATTTTGTGGGGCATAATGCAGTCCACAGTGGCCGTCAGTCACTCCGCTGCTTTTCTTGCTGCTCAGCAGGGGCAACCTCAGGTACGGACAGTGCTGCCAGTAGAGCCTTCCCGTCTTCAGACACGGATCTGCCCTGCGTGCTTAGCTAGCTGTCCAGACTTTGTCCCAGCAGACTGCCTCTTATTAAATCAGGTTTCCTCATTCAGTGCCTCAGATAAGGGCATCCTTGGGGAATGGGGGCTCATTGCTGTGTCCTTAATCTCATGGGATCTGTGTCTGTTTGTTGGGCAGCCAGTCTAGCTGGACCAGCAAGCTTGGAGTTCCCTGAGAGACCCTGTCCCAAAAATAAAGGACAGGGGCTGGAGAGTGGAGAGAAGGCTAGGTGGTTAAGAGTCATGGCTGGCTGCTCTTACAGAGGACCTGGCTTCACATGGCTGCTAACAACCATCTGTAACTCCAGTTCCAGTGGATCAGAGGCCCTCTTCTGGCCTCTGTGGGCACTGCATGTGGTGCATACATACAGGCAAAACACTCATGCAGATAAAAATAAAATACTTTCTAGAAATAGGGCTGGAGAGATAGCCTAGCGGTTAAGAGCACCGACTGCACTTGCAGAGGACCCGGGTTCAATTCCCAGCACCCACATGGTGGCTAAAAACCGTCTGTAACTCCAATTCCAGGAGAACTCCAGTTCCAGGGGAATCTGAGACCCTCTTCTGACCTACGCGGCATTGCACGACACGGGTGCACAGACCTACAGTACATTCATACACATAATAAAATAAAAATAAAGGACAGTAATAGAGGTAGGCACCTGACATTGACCTCTGGCCTACACACACACATGCACACACATATTCATGTGTACCTGCATTTACACAGTCCACATGAATGCATATAACCCACACACACAACTCTATACATGCACACAAAAAAGTGGAGAGCAGTTGAGGAAGACACTTAATGTCAGCCTTTGGCCTCCACAGGTACTTGATTACATGTGTATGCATGCACACACATAGATGAACACACACATATACACACCAAAAACTCCCTACTATCACGAGACGTGGTCTAAAGTCGAATTTGGGGACCAGTGAGATGGTGTAGTAGGTAAAGGCATGCAGTACATTGTGGGAACACTGTTAGTCTCACATTGGACTGGCTGAAGAGGATACGGCACGAGACTGCTGTAGCACATCTGGGACCACACCAGAGGGTGCAGATCCATTTACCTTATGCAACAGGCAACTTCTATAGGTTTGGGACAGGCAGCCCCCACAATGCATGGCATTACCTCCCAGTAGCCAGACCTCTACATCATCCCATGTCACCCCAGCTCATGGGGCATACCCAGAAAGGGACATGCAGATGAACAAGTCAGCTCACAGTGCCAAGCACGTGCTAGCCCACACATGCACAGTGTAGCCCAAATCCAGGACTGCTGTCCTACAGGACATAAGCTTGGAGTCCTGAGTTCGATCTCTGGAACCCAGGTAAAGGTAAAAAGAGAGAATCAACCTTGAAAAGTCCTCTGATCTCCATACATGCTTATGGACACACATTGTATACACACAATAAAAATTAAAAATTTAAAATAGGGGCTGGAGAGATGGCTCAGTGGTTAAGAGCACTGGCTGCTCTTGCAGAGGACACAGGTTTGGTCCCCAGCACCCACATGGTGACTGACAACCATCTGTAATTCTAGTTCCAGGGGATCCAATGCCCTCTTCTGACCTCTGCAGTCATTGTACAACATGGGTGCACTTACTTGAATGTAGGCAAAATACACAGATAAAAAAATAAAAATAAGCCGGGTGTGGTAGCACACGACTTCAATCCCAGCACTCAGGAGGCAGAGGCAGGCGGATCTCTGTAAGTTCAAGGCCAGCCTAGTCTATAGAACGAGCTCCAGGCCAGCTGGGACTAAAGGGAGACCCTGTCTCAAAAATACACAAAAAAACCCTAAAAAAGTCTACCTTAAATACGTGCACGTGTAAACACACACACACACACCGAACACACTACAAAGAGATCAAGGCTGGACTTGGTTAGGATGGTGATGGTTCTGGGAATGAGGGGTTGAACGTGCTGGGGAGGGAAGAATCTTACCTTTTTTCACTCTGTTCCAGACAGAATAACTTAAAGGAAAACTGGACTGAGGCCGGCTACCGTGTGAGCTCCGCTTTCCTTCCTCGGGTCAGCTGGCATGTGCTGTGTATCACACTGCCCATGCCAGGCTTAAGAACTTTTCAGCCCTAACTGTAAGAGACTAGGAATCAGGATGAGGGGAGGGTCTAGAAGGAATTAGAAGCCAGGGATTTGGGTGTGTCTTTCTGGAAGATGTGAAGAAGAGCTTCTCTGTGCCAACCTCTTGTTCTGGTAGCTTCAGGGAGTGTCAAGGTATGAGATCAGAAGTGTCTGGAAATAGGCTGGGGCCTGCAGCTCCCCAGTAGAGCACCTGCTTAGCATGCATAAAGCCTGGATCCCATCTCCAGTAACCCCCCACACCTAACATATACACATGTTAAAATAAGACTGGCAATTCAGCCTAGCCCTAGCTGAAGTCCAAGAGCTAGTGGTAGAATGGAATAAGGGTTAGAGATTAGAGAATGAGATTTGTCTTAGACCAGTTCTCAACTCTTCCAGGATATTCTTTTTTTTTTTTTTTTTTTTTTTTTTTTTTTTTTTTTTTTGTCTTTTTCGAGCAGGGTCTCTTTGTAGGCCCCAGCTGTCCCTGGAACTCACTCTGTAGACGCAGGCTGGCTTGAATTTCGTAAGAACAGGTTGGCAACTGCCTCTGCCTCCTCAAGTGCTTAGGATTAAAGGCGTGTACCACCATGCCCTGGCTTTTTTTTTTTTTTTTTTTTTTTTTTTTTTTTTTGTCAACCAGGATATTCTTATTTAGGAGGTAGGTCCACTATCTCCCCTACCCAATGCCCCCCCCCCACAAAAGTACATAACTTCCATTGGAGCATGAGACATTGAGGTTAGACACATGGATAAACTGCCCAGCTGTGACCATCAGGTGATGCAGAAATAAATTACTTTGGGGGAAGCTGAATTGCATTATTCTTCAGAAGCCTTAATGCTAGCCAGGCCCAGCCCACGCTCAGCAGTCAAGGTTGAATTATCATGTCTTTGGGGAAACTTTCTCCTCTTTTGGGCCCTTACACTCCACAAAACAAAGCAAAGAGACCAACTGTTCCCCTCAGCATCTTGCCCATCCTGTTCCCCCCAGAGTCCTCAGTGTGATGTCAGTCTCTGGGCCCTGCTTGCAGAGGTGATGGCCGGGAGCCCAGAATGGTCCTCCGTAGTGGCCTGTGCCAAGCCAGGCTGCTATTTCCATTTTCGTTAATTGAAATAGCATAACCCCGATCATCTCAGACCAGCAATTTCCTGTCGTTGGTTGGGAGTGTGTGGAGGACATGCCTCTGCAGGTCATGCTGTCCTTCCATCTACCTTGATGGTGCTGACTCCTCAGGCTGCAGCAATGAGGGGAGAAGCCAGCCTTGCAGATGCCAGCCTCAGCTCTGGAGATTTCAGGATGTCCCTTAGGAGACACCCTCAGGTCACCTGTATAATTTGGGCTCAGTTTTGTTCTGTGGTTTGGTTTTTAGGAACTTGCTTACAGATGCAGTAGGACCTGATAGGACGTGTCACTGGGTAAAGGGTCTTGCCTTCCAATCCTGGAAAGTCCTGGGGAGTGCTGGGTGAAGGCTTGGCTAAGTGTGAGAGTGAACGTGTGTGTGTGTGTGTGTGTGTGTGTGTGTGTGTGTGTGCTTTGACCATTACCTAGCTGTGGGGAGGGTCTCCTTGTCTGAGTTTCCTGCTTCAGCTTCTCAGGTGCCTGAGCTGGGCAGGCAGGGTCACTTCCTCAGTGCCATTCCAAGAGAGGTCCCTTGCAGCTGTGAGCGTCCCCTTTTGTGTACCTCTGTAGTCCTGGTGATGTTTTTGCTCTGCATTTAAAAAGTCTTCCTGTTGGACGTTTGTGTAATTGAGTGTAGCCCATTTCTGCTGTTGTTGTGTGTCTGTGGGGTTTTGTGAAGCCTCAGAGTTTCCCGGCATCTTCGTGGGCTGGTGTCTTTCTGAGTGTCCTCTGGCCAGGTTCGGGTGGGAGGGAGGGAGTGGAGGCGGCCAGGCTGGAGGGGAGCATGGGGTGAGGGACTGCGGCAATCCGTGACTCGGAAAACAGACGTGCGGCGCGTGCGGGGCGGGGGCGGCGGCGCTCTGGCCCCCAGCTCCTCCGCAATCCAATTAAATAACATTTAAATGCATAACCAGCCCGCGCGCCGATGAGGCTGGAGATTGGAGCGGGCGCGGCGGCGGGCCGCGCAGGCGGCGTTTTGTGGAGCTCAGCGATTCTGGCGGCAATTTCCCCGCTCGGCGCGGCTTTTACGAGCCCGCTCCCGGCGCCCGCCGCCCGCCTCCCTCGCCCGCGCAGGCCGCCCTGCGCCCGCCACTCCTGTTCCTCCCCGCGCTCCCCACCGCTCCCTTCCGCCTGCCCCTGCACCCCGGGCCGTCGGAGTCCGTGGTTTCCCGCTCCGCACCTGTTTTGCCGGTGCCATCTCCGCCTCTCTCTGGACCACCGGCGCCTCGGCTTCTCTGCCCAGCTGCCCTCCAGCAGGCCTTCCGCGTCCTCTTCCCCTGAGCCGGTCCCCTCCTGTCCCCTCCTGTCCCCTCCTCTCCTGCGGCCCCCTTTCCGGCCCGGAATAGGAGGCCTGGGGAAAGGCCTGAAGCAGGCATGGCCGGCAGATGCCTAGGCCGGGGACTTCATTGTGGGCCGGGTCAGTCGAGCAGGGAGCAAGCATGGCAGCAGTGATGGGAAGAGGCCGCTTCTTCCCGGCATCCTTTAGGGCCAGAGAGGAAGACAGCAGGCCTGTTGAGTCAGGAGGTGCTGGAGAGATCAAAGCCTGAGCTGGGATGGGGTGGAGAGGGTAGCTGCCCCCCCTCCACCCCCCCGCCCCAGCTTCTGAAGTCATGATCCCAAGGAAGACAGAAAGCAAGACAAGCCATTTCGTCTCCTGTGTGTCACACATCACTGTTTCCCCCCTCCCACTTTTTATCCCTGTTCCAGCCCCCCCCCCCAGCATATGGAGCTTGGTGTTTAGCAGCTGCTGCAGGCCCCTGCAGACAGAGGGAAGAGCTTTTCCCAAACAGAAACAGCAAGGGCAAGGTCTGAGGAGGAACAGCAGTGAGGCCCGTGTGGCTGCAGTAGGAGTGTGGGGAGGAGATGCGTGGTGCCATCTAAGAGGTCGCCAAAGCTAATCATGGTCATGTAAGAACCAAGGTGTCACCAAGGCGTCGAAGCAAAGCTACCACTTCCACTCTAAGGAAAATGGAGAGACATAGCCCAGGTGGACATGATCTGTGTATTTCCCCAGAACACTCCATACTATATGGAGACTGCAGACGCAGAGAGCCCACCAGGGCACTGCGGTAGTGAGGAGGTGTGATGAGCTGGGCCAGGCTCGCTGCAGCGAGGTTGGGGGGGGGGTGAGGTCTGGATACAATTCACAGCCTCTGCAACGGGATGTGGGGTGGGTCACATGGGCAGTGAGAAGAGAGGATAAGACTGAGGGTGTTCTTAGTGGTCAGGACAGTGGGCTTGCGGGCTTCAGGAGACACTTTGGGCACAGGAGGTGTGAGATGCCTACTAAGCATCCAAGTAGAGGAGGCTGATAGAGACTGGGTCTTACTTTCATACAAAGACCAGGCTGGGGACAAAGATTTGGGAGTCATCAGTGACACTGGATGAGATCCCTCCAGCATAAACGCAGATAAAAAATAAAGGCTATTGGAAGACAGAGTAGAGGAATCTTAGTGTTGCAACAGGACTGAAAAAAAATTCAGAGGAGGGTTTGGGAAAGAGATGTGAAGAAGGGAGTTCTTGGTCTAGTCATTGTTCGCTCCCAGCCCCCTTCATTAGTTCCTACCAAAGTGCTAGGGCCACTTGCAGTTTGCCTCTTTCCCCTGGGAACTCCACACACGGGCCAGACTGGCTGCCCTGGGCCCCCTTGCAAGGACTCTTGAGGCTCCAATTCCAGCAGCTGAGCTACAGGAAAAGCACTGGGGATCCACAGGCCGTCAGTGACCAGTGACCAGGGCTCCCAGGACAGAGTAAGTGCTCGTCCAGTCCCTGCACTGCCCCTGTGTTGCCTTTGGTGTCACTGACACAGGCAGCAGAGGGTTCCAGAGCACACGACGATCCCCGTCTATGAGAGGGACACTCTGAGGAGGTAGGAGGCAGAAGTCCTCATTCTCTGGAAGCTTCCATCAAGGAGTCATTTGCTCCTCCTGTTCCCGTCTCTTTACTTCCATTCCTGGAGACTCCCCAGTATGCCCTCTTCTCTCCACGCTGTGCTCTCTCTCTTTCCACACCTTACTCTGACCCAGTCTTCCAGAACCCACCCCCAAGAAACCCTTGGAATCCTGCCCAAGGTTGCATGTCAGGTGGCTCCAGCCCTGAACCCAACAGTTGGTCCTCTTCCTCCCTCCCCCACTCCTGGACTCTTAATTCCCAAGTCATTACACAAGTTCTCTTGGCCCCGTTATCAAAGTGGACCCTAACACTGGGCTGTGCACCTCACTGTCTCCCCTTGATGGGTCTCAGCTGAATCCCGTTTCTCTCATCTGTGCTGCTGACCACTCTTGCCCTCTAACCGATCCCCCTAGGTGGTCCCTGAAGCCTATTCTCACGCCGTAGTCACTCTCCCCCGTGCCTGGGCCATCTCCTGAGTCTGTCCCTTACTCTTCCCTGTATCCTCCAGCCAGTCCCCTGCCTTGTGCTCACCTTTCTGCTGGATGAGAACTATCTTCTCTCCATTCAGCCTCTGGGTTAGAGGAGGCTGAAGACATCTGGGTAGACTTCCATTCACGGGAAGATCTGGCAGGGAGGCCATCTGACGAGGAGATGGTGGTATCCTGGGGGAGGTCCTAATGGAGAAGTCAATGGGAGTAGCTCAGTGGTAGAGCCCTTGTTTAGTATAAGGCTCTGAGTTCCATCTCATCACTGGAAGAAAGAAAAAAAAAAGCAAGCTTGAGTATGCTTCCAGAATCACTAGAACATTTGAGAGTTTCCATAGTCTGTTTCCTGCTCCACTTTCTCCCCGTCTCACTGCTCCTGTCTGATCAAAGGTGGAAGGGATCCCTTCCTAGTCTAGTGGCCTTGAGAGCCTCCAGTGAAACAAGCCCCTGTTCTGGGGAGTGGGACTTCAACAAGTAGGTGGGTACAGACCATGTTCTCACCAGCCTGGCTACCCTGACTAGTCATTCATGGTTTCAGCCCCAGTGTCTGATACTTGCATTTAGCAGGTTCTTATTCCAGATTTATTGAATGGATGCTTCAGTGAATGGCTTAGGCCTTCTGCCTTCTCCTCGGGCCTCTGGTCTGCCTTTCTGGCTCTATAGGCTATGGCCTTCAACTCTAATGTGTGCTAAATCACCTGCGGACCTTGATAAGCTGGAGGATTGGGCTGAAGGAGTGTGGGGTGGGGCTGAGAGTCTGCATTTCCAGCACGTCTGGATGCAGATGCTGCTGCTTCTCAGCTGACATTTTGAGCAGCAGGCTCTAGGAAGAAGTGTCTGTCAGGAAGAAGTGTCTGTCAGGCACTAGGTGCCCTTAGCTTAAAATTGAGAGATTGATGAAGACTGAGACAGACAGCGAGAGAAGAGCCAAAGAAGGAAGGATTGTCAGCCCAGGGCCCTGACAATCCTTCCCTATCTGAGAGGCCTCAGGAAGGCCGGAAGCACTCACAGCTTTCGCTGGAGGAATGGAGCTTTTGGGATGCCTGCAGTACCCCCACCTCCCATCTCTAATTGACCTCCTTATTCTGGGAACTCTGTGAATCAAAAAGAGAAAAGAGCAGATCTGTGGTGTTCATTCCAGTCCTCAAGCACTGCCCAGACCATGTTCAGTCACAGACACACAGGAGCCAGAGGCCCTTCCAGTGAGGAGGGGAAACTTGTGTGAGTGAGAGGAGGGACTGCAGATATAGCTCAGTGCTTGTTTAGCATGAAGGACACCCTGGGTTCAATTCCCAGCACTGCATAAGACGGGCATGGTGGTGCACATCTGTAACCTAGCACGGAGAGACGGAAGCAGGAATATCAGAAGTTCAAGGTCCTCCTTGGCTACATAGTAAATTTGAGGCCAGTTTTGGCTATGTAAAACCCTGTCTCAATGGGTGTGGTGGCACACGCCTTTAATCCCAGCACTCCGGAGGCAGACACAGGTGTATCTCCGTGAGTTCAAGGCCAGCCTGGTCTACTTAGCAAGTTCCAAGCCAGCTGGGACTAAAGGGAGACCCTGTCTCAAAAAGACCAAAAACAAAACAAAACAAAAAAACTACATGCATCTTGCTATTAAAGTAGCCATAAATTTGTCAGCCTTGCTAAACAGATCATCAAGCTTTCTCTTATTTCTTCAAGCTTATTTTTCATGAGAAACAAAAAAACTACAAAAAAAAAAAACAAAAAAAAACACCCAAACAAAAAAACCCTGTCTCAAAAAATAAAAAAAGGAGAGGCATTTAATTTAAATTTGTCTCTGGCTGGAGAGGCGGCGTAATGGTTAAAAGTGCACTGGCGACTGCTCTTGCAGAGGAGCTGGGTCCAGTTCCCAGCACTCACGGGGCAGCTAACAACTATAACTCCAATTCCAGGGGAATCTGACATCTTCTGTGACCTTCAAGGGCATTGCATGGCACAAGTACAAAACACTCTTACACATAAAATAAAATACTAAAAATTAGTTAATAAATTTGCCCTGGGAGGAAGATATGGGGCCCTGGAGAGGGTGGTGTACTAGGCTGTGAGTGGGAAGCAGATGATTCAAGGTTTTCTCCTTGAAACATGGAGGGACCAGAAGCTGGGGGGAGGGGGAAGAACATGGAGGCCAGGCTCTGGGCCTGACCCATGGGGAGGGCTCTGCACAGCAGTGTAGACCAGGCTAGCCTTGAACTCACAGAGATCCACCTGCCTCTCTGCCTCCCGAGTGCTGGGATTAAAGGCGTGAGCTACCATGCCTGGCACTAAAGATGGTTCTTAGCCACCATGTGGGTGCTAGGAATCGAACTTGGGTCCTCTGCAAGAGCAGTCAGTGTTCTTAACCACTGAGCCATCTCTCCAGCCCCAGCTTAGGGTCTTTCTAATGTGCTGTAGTGAGCTGTGGATGGGAGTTTCAGCAGGATACAGGTGTGTTTGGAGAGAGCTTCTGGGTAGAGCTTTGTACCTGTTGGTCACCTGTCTGCAGGTAGGGCCCTTCCATGTGGCCAGTCTTGTCAGTATGTCTGTCTGTATTGGAAAGTTTTGGGAACTTTGGGCTTCAACTTTCAAGTCTTTTGCCCAGGAGCTTCTGATGAGAAGCAACTATGACATTTTTTTTCTTTGAAAACAGGATGCATTGCAATTTGTATGTACCTGACCTGGTACTCATTTTGTAGGGCAGGCTGGCCTCAAAATCCTGGCAAACAGATCATTTTTTTAGAGTGGATGAGCAGGTAACAACGTTACTGGTCTATGCTGGCAAATACTTGTATCTACCTGTTCAGTATTGTGCCTTCCTTCAGTGTCCTGTCAACTATTCAAACACCCCTTAACACTAGCATTTTAAGATCTTGGCCCCTGCTCATGTCTACAATGCCAGAAGGCCTTTTCTGTGTAGATATCTGTAGCACTGGCAAGCCAGGAACCAGCTTTCCTAACAGACAGCTTAACTTTAGTTCTTAAGTATTGCACACACAGGCCCCCTGGGGAGTCAGTGTAGGTTGCTGGGGAAGGGAAGTGGGAGGGGAAGCCTGGCTTGCAAGTCTAGCTTTTCCCTGACTAGGGTCCATTTCCTTCTTCCTTGTCTGTCCCCTGTGCCTGAGGTCACTTTCTAACGGGTACTTAGTTCTCCTGTAGGCCTGAATTTGTGTCAATAGAGAGGTGGACTTTGTTTCTGTGAAAGGCCTGGGGAATTATGTTTGTGTGGTTTATTTTGGTTGCTGCTGACCCTGACACTGATGTGCTGATGACCAGAACATCTGAGGTGGGTGGAAAGTGGCTGGCAGGAGCTTCGTCCCAAACAGGCTATTGAGGAACAGGGGTGCTGAAAGGCCTGGGGGCATGGAAACCCACTGGAGGCCTGGCACCCTTCTGTGGACTTTGTTTTTCTGCTCTGGGAGGGTCTGGCACTTGGAGAATTCCGGGCTGGAGAGATCTTAAACTTGTAGAGTGAAGAGAATGGTCTAAGTCCTTGTGTTCACAATTTTTTTTCTTGTATTTTGTTTGTTGGTTGGTTTAATTTTTGAAAATTTTATTTTTTTATTATTATTTTTTATTTTATTTATTTCCGTATGTATATACATTCCGTGTACGAATGTATTGTCTGCATGCAAGTCTGTGCACCCGTGACGTGCAACGCCTCGGAGGTCAGAAGAGGGTGTCGGACTCCCCTGGAACTGGAGTTCTCCTGGAATTGGAGTTTCAGACAACTCTCGGCCGCCATGTGGGTGCTGGGGATCGAACCCGGGTCCTCTGCAAGAGCGATCGGCGCTCTTAACTGCTAGGCCATCTCTCCAGCCCCCTAAAATTTTATTTTTTATGTGTATGAGTGTACTGTCTGCATGTAGATTTGTGTACCCGTGTCGTGCAATGCCGCAGAGGTCAGAAGAGGGTGTTGGATTCCCCTGGAACTGGAGTCAAAGACAGTTCTCAGCCGCCATGTGGGTGCTGGGAATCGAACCCGGGTCCTCTGCAAGAGCAGTTGGCATTCTTAACTGCTAGGCCATCTCTCCAGTCCCGATTTAATTTTTTTTTTTTTTTTTTTTTTTTTTGTCTTTTTGAGTGACAGGGTTTCCTGGACCTCCTATCTCAAACAGGCGGCCTGGAACTCATAATGTTACACCAGGCTTGGGCCTTGAACTTACAGAAGTCTGCCTCCTCTGCTCAGATTTCTGAGATCAAAAAGTGGTGTGGCCCACCATGCCCAGCCCTTTAAATATTTAAAAATTTTATATTTATTTTATGTGTATGAGTGTATTTCCTGGATGTATATGAGTGGACTATGTGGTGCAGTGCCCACAGTGGTCAGAAAGATGATGTTGATCATGGAACTAGAATTATGAGGTTTTGAGCTGCCATGTGGTGCAGAACCAAACCTAGGTCCTCTGCAAGAGCAGCCAAGTGCTCTTAACTGTGGGCATCTCTCTAGCCCAGAGGGTTGTTGTTTTTTTTTTTATTTATTTATTTTTTATGTGTTTAGATGTACTATCTGCATGTATCTGTTCCCCTTTCCGTGCATTGCCCGCAGATTCAAAATTTTATCGTATTCCCCTGACTGTTTAAGCTGCTGTTCTTAGCCTGCCAATATGGTGTTCTGGACAATTGAACCGGGTCCTCTGTAAGAGAGTCGGTGCTCTTAAACTGCTGATGCCCTCTCCCAGAACCCCAGATGGTTGTTGTTTTTTGAGACAGGGTCTCCCTGTAGCCCCAGCTGGCCTGGAACTTGTTATGTAGACCAGGCTGGCCTCCATCTCACAGAGATCCACCTATACCTGTCTTTGTTTCCCAGCACTGGGATCAAAGGCCTGCACCACAATACTCAGTCAATCATACTTTTTTCTTCTCAAAGATTTATGTTAATTAAGTTTATTATTTTTATTTTTAATTTTTGGGGGTCTTTTTTGGAGACAAGGTCTCCTGTAGCCCACTGTCCTGGAACGCATATGTAGACACAGCTGGCCTGGAACTCACAGAGATCTCGCGCCTGCTGCTCCATGAGTGCGGGATAAAGGCCTGTACCACCCATGCCCTGTGCTTTTTTTTTTTGTTTTTGGTCTTTTTTGAGACAAGGTCTCCCTGTAGCCCCAACTGGTCTGGAACTTGCTTATGTAGATCAGTCTGGCCTTGAACTCACAGAGATCTGCCTGCCTCTGCCTCCCAAGTGCTGGGATTAAAGATGTGTGCCACCATGCCCAGCCCCTTCTTTTTTTTTTTTTAATTAATTATTAATTTTGTGTGTGATGTGTATGTGTGTGTCTGTGTGTGTCTGTTTGTACTCAAATGTGCAACAGGCTTATGTAGAGATGAGAAAACAACTTTGCATTGTTGGTTCTCTCCTTCTACCTGTGTAGACTCTGGGTATGTAACTCAGGTTGCTGTACTTGGGTGGCAAGTACCTTTACTGAGAAATCTTGCCAGCCCTGCCTGATCATCCTTTTTCTTTGAGACAGGGTCTCATGATGCATTCCTGCCTGGCCTGGAACTCATTATGTAGACCAGGCTGGCCTCAAGCTCACAGAGATCTGCTTACCTCTGCCTTTTGGGTGCTAGGACTAAAGGTGTGTGCCACCTTGCTGGGCTCGATTGTGCTTTTGCTGTGTGGTGGGTAGTGGGATGGAGGAAACTCCTGGTGTAGGGGAGAATGGTTATTTATTTATCTGTGTATTTATTGACAGAGTCCCATATAGCCTAGGCTATCTTGGAACTCACTGTATAGTTGAGATGACTTTTAACTCCCAATTCTCCAGTTTTCACCTCCCAAATCCTGGGATTACAGGTGATCGCTGTGTCTTTCTGGAAAGCTTTTCAGCTGTTTCCTGGCTCTCTTGATATATTTTTCTGTTGCGAATCTTCCTCAGTAACTGCATTCCTGGGTTTTCTTACAAGGATATTTCTCGCTCCACTGCATTCCTGGCTTCTCTTACAAGGACATTTCTCGCTCCACTTCTCTGTTGGTTCTGGTTCTTCCATGGGTGGGTCTTAGATGGTAGTAAGCAGCTGGAGAGATGGCTTAGCGCTTAAGAGCACTTGCTGCTCTTCCAGAGAACCCAAATTCAGTTCCCAGCACCCATATAGTAGCCAACCTTTCAAAACACCAATTCCAGGGGATCCAATACCCTCCTCTGGCCTCCAGGGGCATCACATGAATAGGTGTACTTACATCCATGCAGGCAGAATGCTCATACATAAAAAATAAATAAATAAGCTGGGCGTGGTGGCACATGCCTTTAATCCCAGCACTTGGGAGGCAGAGGCAGGCAGATCTCTGTGAGTTCAAGGCCAGCCTGCTCTACATAGTGAGCTCCAGGCCAGCTGGGACTAAAGGGAGACCCTGTCTCAAAAAGATCAGTTATGCCAGGCGTGTTACACGCCTTTAATCCTAGCACTCAGGAGGCAGAAGCAGGGGGATCTTTGTGAGTTTAAGGCCAGCCTGGTCTACTGAGTGAGTTCCGAGACAGCTGGGGCTACAGGGAGGCCCTGTCTTGAAAAAAAAAAAAAAAAAAAAAAAAAAAAAAAATCAATCATTCAATAAATAAATAAGTAAATAAATAACATTTTGAATGGTAGTTCATCTCTAGTCCTTTGGAGAGGAAAGTGGGCGATGGGTACTACTGTCACTTGTCAGAAGTTGCTGCTGCCCCTGCTGTGTGGCTCCTTTAGGACTGCCACCTTCATGCTCCTGTGCACATGAAGAGGCTTTGGGTCATACCCAGCCACTGCCGGGTTTTACTGGGAATGCCTGGAGAGTGAACAGAAAGCCAGCTTGGGGTTTGGTGAGGCAGGATGGGAAACAAAGGTAGGGAAAAAGGGTTAAGGAGGGAGGCAGAGAGGTGGGGCGTGGGGTATGCGCAGGCATGGATCAGCTTACGTCTGTGAAATGGGTGCACCAGGGCTGTTGCAGGAAGCAGTAGCAACACCCAGAACGTTCTGGAATGTGTGGGGAAGACAATAACGAGTGAGGTAGCACTGCTTTGCAAGGGCTGTGTGAGACCAGGGCTTGTGGAACACTTTGCAGACTGGAAATGCCTGCTTGTACCCTGGGGGCACCGGGGCACCATGCTAGTGCTGGGAGCTGCCAGGATGAGGTGGGACTTCTGGGCACTCCCTGCTTGCCACCCTTCTGGCAACCAGCCCAGGCCCCCTCGTACATGCCCCTTGCCTCCTCCTCTGCCCTCTAGCAGGCATGAGGAGGGAAGGTGGGGGTGCAGCAGGGAGGCTGGGGGAAACCGAGCCGAAGATGAAAGCCGGAGGGGCAGCCGGAACTGGGCGCTCCTAGTCAAAGCTGCCCTGCCCGTCCTGTCTCCAGCCTGTCCTGCCCCCTCTTCTCTCCTCTCCTGGTTTCCTGCTCACAAGACTCCTGCAGCCCCTGGGCTTCCCCCTTTCTGCTAAGGCTCCCACTCCAGACTCCTCTGTTGTTGTCCTCTTGTTCGCCGTCCTGCCTCCCACTACCACCTCCTTCTCTCTCCCCTGCTCTCCCTTTCCCGGTCTCTTTCTCTCTCTGTCTCTGTCTCTCTCTCTCTCCTCTCTTTCAGTCTGACTTTCTCTCTCCTCTCTGTCTCTGTCTCTCTCCTCACTGTCTCTGTCTCTCCCCCTCTCTCTGTCTCTCTCCTTTCTTTCTCTCCTCTCTGTCTCTGTCTTTCTGTCTCTCTCCCCCTCTCTGTCCCTCTCCCCTCTCTGTCCTCTTTCTTTCTGTCTTTCCTCTCTTTCTGTCTTTCTCTCCTCTCTCTGTCTTTCTCTCCTCTCTGTCTCTCTCTCTGTCCCCCCCACTATAAATCTCCCATCTTTTCCATCCCTGTCTCTTACCATCTTCCTCTCACAACTCTAGCTGTCTCTGTGACTCCTTTACTGCTCCACATGGCCTCCCCGCAGCTTCCGTCCCCCTCTCCTGTGTCCCCTCTTTGGTAGTGGCACCGGGTTTCCGGCCACAGGGCTTGGGTTCACAGAGCTAGTGCCTAGCTCTAGGGTCTATGCTTAACCCTCACTGGCCCACCTGATGAAAGCATAGCAACAGCACGGCTAGCATTTAGTAAGCACTTACTACGGAACTGTGTATGTGCTCATGTAATTCTCCGAGGAACTCTGTAAAGGTAGCGTTATTGTGTCTGTTTTGCAGATGGGGGAGCAGGGCTGGGAAAGCTGAACAGCTCGCTGAGGCTTTGCAGTGACTGGCGCTGAGTGAAAATCCAGGCCTGGCCACCTGATGGCCTCCTAACCACAGCCCTGGGAAGGGCAGCTCTTTCTCTGTCTCTCTGTCTCTGTTTCTGTCTGTCTCTCTGTCTCTCTGTTTCTGTCTCTTTCTGTCTCTGTGTGTGTGTGTGTGTGTGTGTGTGTTGAGTACACATGTGCCTGTGCTTGTGTACGTGTGAGTAGAGGCTACAGGTCAACGTCAGGTGTCTTCCCCTATTGCTCTCCCCCTTATTTTTTTGAGACAGGGTTTCTCCCTGAGCCTGGAGTTCATGGATTTTGTCGGACTGACTGGCCAGGGAACTCTGCCTCTGCCCTCTGCAGCCCCCAGCACTGGAGTTCCAGCCATGCCTGGCTCTTTTGTGGATCCTGGGGATCCAAACTCATTTCTCATGTTTGTACAGCAAGCATTTAACCCACTAAGCCATCTCCTCAGTTCCTTTTCTTTCTTTTTTTGATTCATGTATTTTATTTTATTTTTATTTTACATGTACGATCGTATTGCTTGCATGTAGGTAGGTGCACCTGTGTCATGCAATGCCTGTAGTGGTCAGAAGAGGGTGTCGGATCCCCTGGACCTGGAGTCAGGGGTGGTTCTTAGCCACCATGTGGGTGCTGGGACTCAAACCTGGGTCCTCTGTAAGAGCATTCAGTGCTCTTAACTGCTGACCCATGTCTTCAGCCCCTCATGTATTTTATTTTATGTGTATGAAAGTTTTGCCTGGATGTATGTAAGTGCACTTGTGTCATGCAATGCCCATGGAGGCCAGAAGAGGGCTTCAGATCCCTTGGAACTGGGGTTACAGTTGTTAGCTGCCATGCTGGTGCTGGGAACCAAACCTGGGTCCTCTGCAAGAGCAGCCAGTGCTCTTAACCAGCGAGCCATCTCTCCAGCCCAATTCTTTCCTATTAGACATCTTCTTGGCACCCCCAGTTTCCTCTAAGGGTTGCCTGGCTCCTTCTCCCTTCTCTGCACAAGACCCTAGCTTGGCCTGGGAGCTTGTTCTGCAATGCCAGGCACAGACCAACCTCTTGTTGAGTCAGTACAGTAACTCTGGGAGGTGTCTGCTGCCCTCAGCACCACACAGACGATGGAGCAGAGGCACGGAAAGAGCAGCGACTGGCCTGGGTCCACACAGCAAGTGGCAGAGCCAGAATCTGAGCCCAGGCATTCTGGCTCTCCAGAACCTTCTCTCCCATTAGAGCCACTGCTTCACACAGCTCTTAAGCAGACCAGTAGCACCCACTGTGACTACAGGTAGGATGCTTTGAGCGGCTCTTGTGCTCCACCCCAGCCCTTGGCTGCCGCCTACTTTTGAGGTCACTGCCCCGTGGTGTCATCTATGTTTCCAACATTGAAGTCTGTTGGACTTAGGGCCTAATCAGGGCCTGAGGGGATTTATAGACAGCCCCCCTGCCACCCCCCACCTGGGACAAGTGTTTTCTTCTTCAGCCCTGCTGTGCAGCCGCTGTGCAGCCTTCCAGGCCGACATCTCCCTCGTTCCAGCCCATCACAGCAGCTGATTTAACTCAGTGGCTGGGGGATTTAGCTGCCATCCGGGCTCCTACTGTAAATCCTTGGGCAAATAACCGAGTTGTGCATCAAAGCTGCTGAGGAGCAGGAGCAGATGGCTGCATGGACACGGGGCGGGCGCAGCTGCAGGGGTCTCCAGGCCTAGCCACTCACTGCTTGGCACAAGACCAGGCCACGCCTTGTTGAGACCCAGCATCCAGTCAACTCTAGAGGACTCACCTGCCCTGTGTCTCCAGGCCACACCTTGTTGAGACCCAGCATCCAGTCAACTCTAGAGCACTCACCTGCCCTGTGTCTCCAGGCCACGCCTTGTTGAGACCCAGCATCCAGTCAACTCTAGAGCACTCACCTGCCCTGTGTCTCCAGGCCACGCCTTGTTGAGACCCAGCATCCATCAACTCTAGAGGACTCACCTGCCCTGTGTCTCCAGGCCACGCCTTGTTGAGACCCAGCATCCAGTCAACTCTAGAGGACTCACCTGCCCTGTGTCTCCAACCCTCAGTTACTGTCTCTGGTGGGTTCTGATCTCTGCTGTGTCAACTGGAGTCTGTTTGCTTGATACCCCCAGAAAAAGTCACATGCCACTGCCCTTATGTCTGGCCCTGCTTCCCAGTGGTACCTTGTTTGGTCTCTGCACAGAGTTGGACTCTGCCCCCTGACTGACCAATCTAGGTTCAGTGGGACTGTATGACGCCCAGAATGTAGGGACCGGTGGAGGCGCTGAGGCAAACTGGGAGCCAAGAAAAGGGTAGATAAGCCCCAAGGGTAGAAGCACTTTCTAAAAGTAGAGAGGAAAGGAAGGGGGTAGGCATACATGGGACTCCCAAACTTCTCATGCTTTGGTCCTAGGGGTCTGTCTGGACCTGGGGACAAGGTAACCCTGGATGGGGTCACATTCTGTTAGGTCCCTTGCTTTCCTGACCCTTCTGACATCTCTCTTGACTTTTTCAGCAGCTCCTCCCTGCCCTGCCCCCTGTTCCTACTGTTTTCGTGGCCTTCTCCGTCCATACCCAGAAGGCTTTCTCCCCTTGGCTGACCAGCCAGGGGTGACGGGATGGAGCTGGAGCTCTGGTTCTGGTTCTGTTCTCCAGAAACCCCCTCATCCAGAGCCTGTCCCTGGTGTCCAGGCCATTTTCCTCCTCATCCATCTTCCCTGTCCCCCTCCCTAACCCCCACCCCCTCGACCGCCTCCGCCTGGGAGATTACAGACACTGAATCAGCAGCGCTCACCAATGTTCTGCTGACAGGGGACTTTCTGCCTGTGAGGGCTCCTGGGTGGATCAGGGTCTCTCCTGAGGCCTGGAGAGACAAGATGGGGGGATGGGAGGGGGACCGGGAGGGAACAGGTAGGTGGAGAGGGAAAGATGAAGGGTGAAGGTTAAAGGGTAGGAGGGAACTTCAAGAGAGAAAAGAGGTGGAAAGGGTAATTAGAGGACAGGAAAAAGGAGAGAGCAATGCCGGAAGTGGAGAGAGGCAGAGGATGAGGAGAAAGAGGGGCTGGAGGGGGCTTGGAGTGGATGAAAACCAGGCGGGGTGAAGTCCCCAGCCAGCCTGCAGCCCCGGGCCCTGCTCTGCAGTCTCCCCAACCCCAGGGTCCAGCGCTACCTTAAAGGCTCAGGTTTTGGGGGTCTCAGTTGAGGGGTACAGACCAGGGCCTGCTGGCCCTTAGGCCTGGGGGTCTGCCTGGACCTCCCTTTCTTCCTCTCACGTGGTGCTTTGCACTTCATCTTGTTTGCGGGGCGGCTGGGCCTGCTCTCGGGGTTTAATGATCTGTGCCATTATTTATAGCTTTGCGCGCCGAGAAACACACTGAATTTATCGCTTGCTTCTATAAATAACCCTGGCAAACGGGTGCCCAGGGATGAGAGCGGGAGGGGGAGGGGGAAGCAAAGAAAGGAGAGGTAGGGGGTAGGGCAGGGGAGGTCTCTGTGGACCCTGTCCCTAAAACAGAGTGATGTGTGCACAAGGACAGCAGAAGCAGGCAGGAGTGTGGGTGTGTGTTTAAGAACAAGTTAGTATAAGCAAGGCGGTGTGTGCCCTGTGAGGGGCAAGCGTTGGCTGGCATGTTTCTGAGGGCATGCGAGTTGACTGTCACTGTTTGTGTTTGTTTCCAGTGCCATGTTGGTGGCGGTGAGATTGAAGCAACACAAGGCAGCCCAAGAAATGGCTCATCTGCTTATGGCTGTCAAAAGGGGGCAAGAGGCAGGGTGGGGAGGGCACTCGGGAGAATCAGGCCTCCTTCCGTATGGTTGGGGACAGAACGCCAGAGCCAATGAGGAAGAAATGAAGCCTAAGGATGCAGGCAAAGCTCCAAGTGTCCTATCAGACAGGGGCCTATCACCTGTCACAGGAGCCACAGGGACCC
Source organism: Rhizomys pruinosus (assembly GCA_009823505.1). Taxonomy (NCBI): domain Eukaryota; kingdom Metazoa; phylum Chordata; class Mammalia; order Rodentia; family Spalacidae; genus Rhizomys; species Rhizomys pruinosus. The sequence goes on from VZQC01006477.1 coordinate 1,272,445, forward strand.
TTGCTTTTGGACTTGGGGACCAAGAGAAGGTGGGGGCATTTGGCTGGAGCGTTCCCCCTGTTGTCCTGGTTCTGGTAGGAGCAGGGTCGTGGTCTGGCCAGCCTGCCCAAAAGAGCCACGTGCTCGGTGCCCGCCCACAGCAGCCTTGTCCCTGGCACAGCCTCCTCCCCAGCCTGCTTCTGCAGCCTGCCCAGGCTCAGTCTTGGGGATGGGAGTCCTGGCACACCTCTCCTGCCCACAGTCCCTGTTCCACACATCCTCACAGAACATTGCAGCCATTAGCTCTGGAAGTGCTCGGCATCACTAATGAGGACATTTGCATACGCAACGAAGACCCTTCACAGGTGTTGGGGAACCCCCCCCCCTTTTCCCTCCCTCTCTCTTTCCAGATGCCACTCTGACCTGTGGCTCTGGGGCTGAGGAGAAGGGTCCCTGTCCTGGTTTGGAGATGTGACAAGGGGTTCCAGAGGCAAACCAATAACAGAGGCTCCCTTACCTGGGAGAAACAGTCAAGGTGAACAGCCATTGTGTCAGTGTGCAGGCACGGATTCAGGGACATGCACACATGTGAACACGAGCCTGCACACTCACACAGGAAGAAAGCACAAGGTCATCCTGTGTGTCTCTGCCCAGAGCACTGCAGCACACAGTAATGTGTCCCATTAACGTAAGTATGCAAAACACGTCCCAGTCTGCGCCCGCGCCATGCAAGCAGCTGCCAACACACGCTCCTTCACACGCTCGGCCTGGCACGGGCCCTGGCAATTAGGGGATGCACCTGCACGGTGCCGTCCTCTTTCCCTTCTCCCTCTCAGAGGCTGCAGCACCTACTCAGGGCAGAAAACTGCTCTCTCCATCAGGCCAGGCAGACACACCAGAGGCCATTGTCCTTTAATAAAAGAGCAAGGAGTCCTTGGACCTGTATCAGTGACATGGAAGAGCAGGGAAAAATGGTAGCGCCATGGAGGTGGGTGGGGCCTTAGGTTAGGAGCTGGGGGCAGGTGGAAGGATCTCGGGGAGGGCAGAACCAGAGGCACTAAAGTCCGCACAAGGTCACTCTCAGGTTATCCCCAACAGCCCTCAACTCTCCTGTTTCAGCCCCGCCAATCCTCAGCCGTGAGGCCTCCCCTAGCCCTCCTGTTGGTCCTGCCCAGTCACGTGACCCTCCCTAGCTCCAGCAGCTGCCCCTGATGATGGATGCAGCTGCTCTGCTGTACCTGTTGGAGGACAGGGACAGCACAGCTCCTAATTACCTCCTAGAATGAGTGCTGGGGGCTGGGCTGTATGAGGTGGCTTCACCTCTGGGGCTGACATCCTGAGCTGTAGGCAGGTGTTCCTGGAGTACCCCTGGTGATAGGGGTACAGGGACACTGGCCTGGACTATGAAGTGGGGGGGATGGCTTCTGGAAAGCTCGTAGAATGAATACAGTTAGAACTACACCACTAGTGACCTGGGACACTGCATAGGACTGTGGACTGTAAATAAATGGCCTTTCCCCATGTCCTTCCCAGAGGGTGAGATCAAGGACAAGTAAGTTCTTAGTATTAGGGATGAGATACATTTGAGCAAAAGACACAGTGAGGGGCTAGAAGCTTGGAAGTCTTCCAGGGAGGTCATCTAAGGTCTCCTTTTCCTGACCATTGGGCACCCATAGCCACAGAAGTAGACGAGAGTTAGAGCAGGAGGCCTGGGGGAGAGGCTGGGACTGTCGGTTTCTTGGAGGGGAGGAGTGGGTGGTCCGCAGAGGGGAGCAGTGGAGCCGCTGGCTCTTTGAGTGTGGTGTCAGATACTGTGGGAGGCTCAGGGCTGAGCTGACCTGGGGAGGCAGGAAAGACCTCAGAATGAAAAGACGGCAGAGCTCCTGCAGACTTCTCCGCAGGGATGCCCGTGTCTTCATCAGCTTCTCTGTGTTCAGGGCTTGATGGGGCAAGCAGATAGAAATGGAGGGTACGGTTTGCCGACTCTGAAACTCCTGCAACCCCCAAATGAGAATTCTCCACAGGTGACAAGAAGGGAGCCTGGGAAGAGCGAGCAGAGATCTGGCGAGCAGTTCCGGGCACCCTGTCTGCCTGTGCCTGTTCTCTGGGTGGCAGAGGCTGTGAGGAGGTGGTGGTGGCAACTGTTAGCCGCCGTCCATTGACACTGTGGGTGCAGCGGTGACAGCCCCACCAGGCCTCATCAGTTGCAGTCACCCATCTTTGGAGGTCCCCTGGATGAGTGAGGAAGGGAAGGAGGGTGGCCTGAGCCCCTTAGAGCTGTCCAGCAAGGAGGTGGTAACACTCCTGCTGCCATAAGCATAGTGCCTGACAGACTCTTAGAGAGGAAAGATTTCCACCCTGGTAGGGAAGGTGCAATGGTGCAGCACTGTGCACTGTGCAGCGGTATTTGCCAGCAGCCATTCACATCACAGCAGAACAGGAAGCAGAAGAGTGCAACCGGAATCAGTGGCTGGGAATAACCTTCAAAGCTCACCCCTAGTCACCTATTACTGCTAGCGAGGCCCACTTTGTGTGTGTGTGTGTGTGTGTGTGTGTGTGTAGGTGTATGTGTATGTTTGCATTCATTGTGTAGGTGCATATGTGTGTTAATATTCATGCATGTGCATGTACATTTGTGTGTGTTTACATTCATGTATGTAGGTGCATGTGTGTTAACATTCATGTGTGTATGTCAACACAAGTGTATTTACATTCATGTGTGTGCAGGTGCGTGTTTACATTCATGCATGTAGGTATATGTGTGTTTACATTCATTCATGTGCATTTGTATGTTTACATTCATGTATGTAGGTGTATGTGTGTTAGCATTCATGTGTGTGTGTAAACACAAGCGTATTTACATTCGTGTGTGTGTAGGTGTGTGTTTACATTCGTGTGTGCATGTACATGGTGAGTTTACATGTATATGTGTGCTCATATGTGTGTTTCACATTAATATGTGTGCAGGTGCATGTGTGTACTTACATTAATGTGTGTGTAGGTGCGTGTGTATGTTTGCATTAATGTGTGTTTAGGTGCATGTGTGTGAGGTATGTGCATGTTTACCTTCATGTGTGTACATGAAGGCACATGAAGGTGTGTGTGTCTTCATGTGTGCAGGTGTATGTGTGTGAAGTTGTATATGTATGTGAGATATGTGTGCAGGTGCAAGTGTGTTTACATTTACTCAAGTGTGCAGGTGCATGTGTGAGTGTTTATATTCACTCAAGTGTGCAGGTGCATGTGTGAGTGTTTACGTTCACCCGTGTATGCAGGTGCAAGTGTGAGTGTTTACGTTCACTCGTGTGCACAGGTGCAAGTGTGTTTACATTGACACTTGCACAGGTACAAGTGTGTTTACATTCACTCGTGTGTTCAGGTGCATGTGTGAGTGTTTACATTCACTTGTGTGTACAGGTGCAAGTGTGAGTGTTTACATTAACTCGTGTGCAGGTGCATATGTGAGTGTTTACATTCTCTCATGTGTGCAGGTGCATGTGTGAGTGTTTACATTCACTCATGTGTGCAGGTGCAAGTGTGTTTACATTCACTCATGAGCACAGGTGCAAGTGTGAGTTTACATTCATTCGTGTGTTCAGGTGCATATGTGTTTACATTCACTCACGTGCACAGGTACAAGTGTGTTTATATTCACTCAGGTGCACAGGTGCGTATGTGAGTGTTTACATTCACTCGTGTCCGCAGGTGCAAGTGTGAGTGTTTACATTCACTCAGGTGCGCAAGTGCATATGTGAGTGTTTACATTCACTCATGTGCACAGGTGCGAGTGTTTACATTCACTCGTGCGCAGGTGCAAGTGTGTTTACATTCACTCGTGCACAGGTGCAAGTGTGAGTGTTTACATTCACTCGTGTGTGCAGGTGCATGTGTGAATGTTTATATTCGTGTGTTTGCAGGAGCGTACGTGTGTGAGGTGTGTGTGTACATGAGTATGTGGTATGTGGAAGCTGGAACTCAACCTTAGGTGTCACTGCTCAGGTACTGTCCACTTTGTCTTTGAGGCAGGGTGTCTCATGGATCTGGAGCTTGCCATTAGGCTGGGCACACTTGCCAGTGTGCCCAGATCCACTTACCCCCACCTTCCCAGTACTTGGATAACTGTGCACCCCCACACTTGGCTTTTTATTTTTTTATTTTTTTTTTAATTTTTTTTTTTATTAATTTTATTTATTTCTGTATGTGTATGAATGTACTGTCTGCATGCAAGTTTGTGCACCCGTGTCGTGCAATGCCGCGGAGGTCAGAAGAGGGTCTCGGATTCCCCTGGAACTGGAGTACTCCTGGAATTGGAGTTTCAGACGGTTCTTGGCCGCCATGTGGGTGCTGGGGATTGAACCCGGGTCCTCTGCAAGAGCGGTCGGCGCTCTTAACCGCTAGGCCATCTCTCCAGCCCCACACTTGGCTTTTTAAAAAAATATTTTATTGGGCTGGAGAGATGGCCTAGCGGTTAAGAGCGCTGACCGCTCTTGCAGAGGACCCGGGTTCAATCCCCAGCATCCACATGGCGGCTGAGAGCCATCTGAAACTCCAATTCCAGGAGAACTCCAGTTCCAGGGGAGTCTGACACCCTCTTCTGACCTCCGTGGCGTTGCACATCACAGGTGCACAGACTTGCATGCAGACAATACATTCATACACATATGGAAATAAAATTAAAATATTTTATTTTTATTTTATGTGTATGAATGTATTTCCTGCATGTGTCACTCAATGCCATCAGAAGTTAGAAGAGGGCTTTGGATTCCCCCTGGAACTGGAGTTAGAGGCAGTTGTTAGTTGCCATGTGGGTGCTGGGAATTGAACTCAGGTCCTCTGCAAGAACAGCCAGAGCTCTTAACTGCCGAGCCATCTCTCCAGCCCCACACTTGGCTTTTTACTTGGGTTCTGGAGCTTGAACTCAGATCCTCAGGGTTGTGACAAGCTTTATGGACTGAATCATCTCTGCAGCACTGGCAAGGTCCACCTTCTAAGGGTTCCACAGCCTTCTAGAATAGTACCAGTAGCTGAAGAAAGGTATCCAAAACATGAGCTTGTGAGTGACATCTCAGATTCAAACCATGGTGTGGGTGCCCTGTCTTGAGTCAGGGTCTGTAGTGAGGAGTCTAGTAAGCAGGAGGGGAAGGGGCAAGTGGTCCCTAGTGCCCTCAGAGATCCTCTTCTCTTTTTTTTTAATTTATTTATTTATTTATTTTTTTTTATTTTGGTATGTGTATGAATGTACTGTCTGCGTGCAGGTGTGTGCACCCGTGTCGTGCAATGCAGCGGAGGTCAGAAAAGGGTCTCGGATTCCCCTGGAACTGGAGTTCTCCTGGAATTGGAGTTTCAGACGGTTCTCGGCCGCCATGTGGGTGCTGGGGATCGAACCCGGGTCCTCTGAAAGAGCGGTCGGCGCTCTTAACCGCTAGGCCATCTCTCCAGCCCAGAGATCCTCTTCTCAATGCCCCCAACTTTACTTAACATCTCTCCAGGACATTTTTCAGTTGTGCTGTCACCCAGGAGTTTAGATGCGTTCCCACTGGTTGGGCTGACCTTGTCAGCAGTGCCCTCCCTGACAACACCTGACTTCTCATTGCCCTTTGGAGTCATCGGGGTGGGGTGGTCGCCTCACCTCTGCTGTGCTGTTGGCCTCCTCACAGCTTTAGATTTGGGGGCAGCGCCAGCTAGAGAGATGCTCACTTTGTTTCTGGTGGGTGTATTTGCTTCTAGGAGGGTCTGTTTGTTCATGTGTGTCCAGGGCGAGGACACATACATCCTGTCTTGGAGAAATGGCTACACTGTTGCTCATCCAAGAGGTTAGAAGAAGGAGACAAAAGGGGCAGGGAGGCGACGATCCATCATCTTGTCACCACCATTGACCGGGCTGTCTGGTGAATTGGGCTTTCCTCGTCTGAACATGAGGCTTCTGAGCGCATGCGTCTGGGCACTCATCTCTACCAACAATAACCACATCAACATTCTTGGTGCTTCAGGTTTTCTCCTGGGCAGACTCGTCTGAGCTCTTTCCAGGGTAGATTCTCTAATCGCTTTATATGGGATCCCTTCTCACTCCAAACAGAAACCTCCCATAATCCCCCATCTGATAGGTCAGAGCTCAGAGATTCCAGTGGACATTCACAGCTTTCTCTGGTCTAGTCTCAACTTGCCTTATGTCCCATTAGCCTGCGATGGGAGCTTCTTCTCCAGGGCGACTCCTCATAGGCCCTTGTAATGCCTCCTGCTTGGTGGCCACACTGTGCCACTCAGTCTCTGCCGGCTTAGGCCTTCTTCCTCCATGAGAGAAGCGTGTATATGTTTGTGTGTGCACATATGTGTATATGTTTGTGTGTGCACATATGTGTATATGTTTGTGTGTGCACATGTGTGTATATGGAGGCCAGAGATGACCTTGGGTGTCATTCCTCGGGCACACTCCACCTTTTTTTGGGGGGGGGACAGGGTCTGTCTCTGGGGCTGGGGGGGCTTGCTGACTAGGTTAGGCAGGCTGGCCAGCAGTCCTCAGGGATCTGCCCATCTCTACCTCTCAAGTGCTGGGATCACAAGCATGTGCATGTGTGCATGCCACCACACACAACTTTTTTCACATGGGTTTTGGGGTTAAAAAAAAAGTTGTCTTCTCAGACCCATTTAAATTTAATTATTTAGTTTTCTTTTTTATGTGTATGAGTGTTTTGCCTACATGTGTATATGTGTACCACATGTGTGCAATGCCTAGGGAGGGAAATAGAGTGTCAGATCCTCTGGAACTAGAGTCAGGGACAGTTGTTAGCCCTCATATGGGTGCTGGGAAACCTCCCTCTTCCCCATTATTTGCAAGAGCAGCCTGTACTCTTAATCTCTGAGTCATCTCTCCAGACCCCCAAGACCCAGGGCCTTGCTATGTAGCCGAGGCTAGACTTGAACTCCTTATCTACTTCTACCTCTGAGTGCTGGGATTACAGAACTGTGCCACCATACTTGGCTCCAGAGGTTTTATTTTATTTTATTTTATTTTATTTTATTTTATTTTTCAGACAGGGTCTCATGTAACCCAGGCTGGTCTTGAACTCACTCTGACCGAGGGTAAGTTTGGACTCCTGATCTACCTCCTTCTCCCATGGATTACATGTGTGTACCGCCATACCTGGTTTATGAGGTGCTAGGGATTAAACCCAGGGCTTCATGCATGCTAGGCAAGCACTCTACCAATGGAGCTACATCCTCAGCCCTTGGCCCCTCAGGAAGTCTTTTTTTTTTTTTTTCCTTTGAGACAGGGTCTCCTTGTAGCCCCAGCTGGCCTCAATCTCACAGAGATCTGCTGGCCTCTGCCTCCAAGTTCTGGAATTAAAGCCATGTAGTACCATGCCTGGCTCCTTCAGGGGGGCTTTAAAATATTTTATTATTTTTATTTTAATTTTTGTGTATGAGTAGATTGCCTGCATATGTGCACCCATGTCATGTAATGCCCACAGAGGTCAGAAGAGGGCGCCAGATCCCCTGGAACTGGAGTTATGGACCGTTGTCAGCTGCCATGTGGGTGCTGCAAGCTGAACCCCCAGTGCTCTGCAAGAGCAGTCGGTGCTCTTAACCGCTGAGCCATCTCTCCAACCCCATGCACAGAGTTTTTAAAGGGTCTCCAGTCCTTGGGGGGAGTTGTGTCTGGTCTCTTCCCTTTCATTCCCCTGATGGTGGGCTCTGCTGTTTCTTTTCCCTCTGACAGCTGCCTGGGAGAACCCACACTCATATCCCCAAGAGCCAGCCCAGTGGCTTGGCTGGCATCAGACTTTCTCAGGCCCCTGCTCAGCAGCTCACCCGGAGGCCTGATCTAGAGAAGCAGAGTGACAGTGGGAGCTTGGTGCTGTGTTCTCTGCTGCTGCCTCAGGGACCAGCGCTTCCCATCACCCTGGTTCCCATATTCCTGCCTCCAGGTCCTTGGCCAACACATCCTGCCTTCCATCCCTGACTTGACCTCTGGGGCCCCTCTTCGTCTGAGAACCGGCCCCCCTGCCCTTGCTTCATTGCCCTTCGCTGGGAACACCGAGGCCCAAATTCGAAAATTCCTCCTGCTATATGAAGGAGGGGGAGGGATTTTGAGTGAGGGAGACCCCCATCCTACATTGCAACCACTGGCCCTCATTTTCCCACGTCCCCCCTGGGAGAGGGCTGAGTGGAGACTCTACGAGGTACCCCTAAACTTTTGAGCCTCATAGACCTTAGGAGCAGGAGACGTCCCTTGCTGGGAGCTGAAGGGGAATTATTGTGTGTTCAGGGTGCCCTGGGTCCTGGCCTTCACATCTCCCACTCCCCTGTGTTCCCTAAGGACCTTGGAAGCATCCAGATCCAAGAGCAGCTGCCTCTGAGCCTGCTCTGCAGGGAAGAGGGGAAGGGCTGTGGGAAAATCCAGGGAGAGAGAGCAAAGCGAAGACTGGGGGTTGGGGAGGCGGCTCCCTCATCAGAGCAGCCCAAAACCCACCCTAAGGCACCCTAGAAGACAGGCAGAGGAACCCAGAGAGCAAAGTGGAGGTCAGGGGAGGGTCTGTGGGTGGTTGATGGGGGCTGAAGTTGCTCTTAGTAAGAGCTGGAAAGGTCCCCAAATGGAAAACTCCAGTTGGGACACTGGCAGGACTCTGAGGCAAGTTTGGCTGTCAATGAATGAGAATCTCATTGTGAGTAGGTGTGAGGGCCCTAGAGGCTAGAGCTGAGTCATGAGCTTCCTATTTTATGATGGGGCTGGCCAGAGAGGGAAAAGTTCAGGGCAAAGCAACACAGCATTGCCTGGGCCTGGCAGCTGCCTGGGCCTGGCTTTTCTTTTGCTCTTACTTCCCAGCCACTGTTCATTCGACTTGACAAATAAATACATGTATTCTTCACTCTCTGCCATCTCCCATGTCCCCTTCAAGCCCTTTTCCACTGAATAGTTACATATGAACTTTGACCCCAGGAATTCACTTTGAGGGGAGCGCTTTGGGAAACATGACAGAGCCTTGTGAAGAACTCCCAGCACTTGCCAACAGCCTGTGTTAAATTGCCCCTTTAAGTGAGAATTCAAGCTAATGTCTATTTTATGGCCATGGTTTCTTGGGCTGCAGCTAGCTATGGTAGAGTGTAGGCTGAGGACTGGGAGCCAGGAAGAACCAGCCACCAGCCACTAAGCAGAGGCCTTTTGCTCCATTCCTGGGTACCCCAGAACCCCTGGCAGTGTAGACAGTTGGCAGTGTAGACGACAGTTGGCAGTGTAGACAGGCAAGCGAGTCTAGAGAACCAACCCCAGGTTTCTTTCCTGGGGCCTTTCTTCTCTCCCAGAAGGCACTGGTGGGAACTGTCCTTCCTGGGGTCCCAGTGGTGGGAATCCTCCCTGCCAGAGCAGCCAGGGCTCTTAACCATTGAGCCGTCTCTCAAGCCCTTGCTTTTTTGAGATGGGGGTGTCATGTAGCCCAGGTTGGCCTGGAACTTGATATTGTAGCCAAGGATGACCTTGAATTTCTTTTCTTTTCTTTTTTTTTTTTTTTTTTTTTTTTTTTTTTGAGACAGGGTCTCCCTTTAGTCCCAGCTGGCCTGGAGCTCTCTATGTAGATCAGGCTGGCCTTGAACTCATAGAGATCTGCCTGCCTCTGCCTCCCAAGTGCTAGAATCCCCATCCCCTTAGTCTTGTGCATGCCTGTGTGCGTATGTGTGTGTGTGTGTGTCTTTGACTGGTCTGGCTATATAGACTGGGCTGGATCTCACAGATATGCCTCTGCCTCCCAAGTGCTGGCATTGAAGGTGTGTGCCGCCATGCCTGGCCTTGCTGTGGGATTCTGAGTGAATTATTTTGTTTTGTTGTTTTAATTTCTTTTTATTTTTTGTCTAGGGACTTCATTTGGAAAGAGGATCTAAGATCCTCATCATAGTAGAAAGGTCATGTCTGAGACAGTCTGCTTGTTATAGTTAGAACAGGAAATACGCCCCGCAGGCTCCTGTGTGGAACACTTGGTCCCCGATTGGTGGTTCTGCTTTAGAAGGTGTTGGGAAGTTTAAGGGATGAGACCTAGCTGAAGAAAGGTCACTGGGGCTTCCTGGCTGCTGTAGGGTGAGCAGCCCTTCTCCACCACCCCACCCCACTGTGATGTTCTGCCTCACTAGAAGCCGTGGAGGCCCAGTGGTTGTTGAAACCATGACGCTAAGCCAAGATAGATTCCCCATTTAAGCTGTTTCTTGGGATTTGTCACAGCTACCAAAAATACTAACACACTACTTTAAACTCTGTTTTAGTTTTTATTTTGTGTATCAGTGTTTTGTTTGCACAAATGTCAGTGTAGTGAGTACATGCAGTGCCTGCAGAGGTGAGGGCATCAGATCCCCTGGACAGTTGTTAGCTACTATGTAGATGCTGGGAACTAAATCCAGTCCTCCGCCAGAGCAGCCGGTCCCTTAACCACTGAGTAAGCCAACCCGTCTATACCTTAACTCTTCACTGTACAAGTGAAGAAACGAAGGCCAGGGGCATGGCTTGGGAAAAGGTTCTGGCAGTAGGTGAAAGGCAGTCTGGGTTCTGCTTCTGATCCGAGTCAATTCCCCTCTCTGGGCCTTAGTTATCGCTTGTGGAAGACATGGAGCTCAGATTCCATGAACTTCAGAGGCCCTACAGAGGCCAGTGGAGGTGCAGAGAGATGAACACAAGGCATGACAAGAGACTTGCCTGGGGCCCTAGGAGAAATGAGCGCATTCCTCTGTGGGTGCAGTCTGGCTCCAGGCCACCCAGCTGGCATCTGGAGCCCAGGCCTGCTGCCCTGGTGGCTGGTGCTCCTTCCTCTGGCTCCAGCCACCTGCCCAGCTGGGACAGTGCTGGCTTTCTGGGGCTTCCAGGGTCTTACTGACCGCAGGCCGTGGGCAGAGGGCTCCTCATAGATTTTGCAGGAGAGTGCAGCCCAACCTAGACTTAAACCGGAGTTCCTCCTGTCTCAGCCTTCTGAGTGCTGGGATCTCTGAGAGGCACCACCCTCAGCACTGGAACATGCTAGAACCTGGGCCCTTGGGGAAACCTTAGAAGGATGAATGAAGCTTTTATCTCTGTAATGAGAGACTCAAGGAGGCGCCAAAGGTTCTTGGCCAGAGCAGCAATACGAGATGCTGTCTATGTAGAGTCCCTTCTCTGGGCTTGGCTGGCACTTCCCTGGTGAGCGCAAGGCTTGGGTTCAATTCTAAGTACTGAAAAAAAAAGAAAAGAAAAGCTTTCCCTTTAGTCAGCTGTAGTAGCACAATATACCTCTAATCTTATAGCACCTAGAGTTTGAGGCCAACTTGGGCTACATAGTGAGACCCTATCCCCAAAAGAAAGAGCCTCAAAGCCCTTCTCTGTCCTTCCCCAAGTGGCACCTGCCTAGGAGATGCTGTGCCAGCAGCTAGACGGTCCCAAGTATGCAAAGCCCCTGGGTGACAGGCCCGAGCCATGCAAACATCTCTTCGTCACTGGGTATCACACCTCCCCTCCCAGGCTGTGCTGCTGGAACTTTGTGTTAGAGCCAGCATCTTCCTCAGAAGACAATTTATGGCGACATGTCGGAGACTCTATTTTAATGAAGTTGCAAAAGTAGGTTAATGGGCTGTGGGTGTTTTTCATCCCCTCCCCCTGCCCCATCTCTAACCCTGAGCGCATGAGTGATGCATCTCCCAGCAAGAGGCAAAGTCAGGCTGAGGATCTGGCCTGGACTCACGAGTTCCCACATTCATCCTAGGCCTCCCACTCAGCTCTTCAGCTCCGCTCTTCCCTGCACTAGGTGGGTGCTCTGGATGTCTAGCCATAGTCCCTCCTGCTATAGCAGGGGCCTGGAGGCTCTCTGGTGCATCTTCCTCTCTGCCTCAATGGAGGGGCAGGGCAGGCTTGAGTGGTGGGCCTTGTAGTGCTGAGTGGACTCTGGGAAGAAAGAGTGACGGAAAATGCATTTCTTTTGGACACAGAGGCAGGGACGTGTAGAGTTGTGATTAGTGTGGGTCCAGAGCCCCTTCAACACCAAACACAGCTTTCTGCATTCTGGAGCCTCTGTAGCTCACCTCTGCCTCGTGGTGTGGTGCCTGGCACCACGATGGATACAGGAGTCCTGAGAGGCTCTGTCTGTACCCCAAGTCCCCACTGCGGGAGCTCACTGCCATCTCTGCTCACCTCTGATTAGCCCTCAGCCTGCTCACAGACACTCCACCTCCCACCCCATGTCTCTACCCAGTTCCGAAGCCCTCAGAGAAGTTACTGATTGCTTGCCTGGGTTCATGATGAAGTCATGGGCATGTCCTCTCTGAAGTCATGTCATCCCTGAAGGTTTGGGGTGTCCCTGAAGAAGGTTCTAGATCTTTCTTGTGGACTTTCCCTGCCTTAACATGTACCCGGGGCAAAGCTTTCAGCAGGAGTGGAGAGCTTGCTTGGCAACGCACACCCAGGAGGACCACACTGGGGACTGCACCTCTCATCCTCCTCTGCCCAGCAGGAAGTCTGACCTCCTGTCACTCAGCACAGCAAGGGTCTCCAGTCCCAGACTCTCACTGCCAAGTGAGGCTGTAGAACATGGTTTGGACTTGGATACTGAGGTAGGGTGGAATACTGCCTGGCTGCTTGGCAGCCTCGTTATCCCCCTCCTGCGAATACCTCTGCCCCCCCCCCAAGCTTCCTGGCTGCCTCTACCACTATAGACCCTTCTCTCAGGAGACCTCAAACCCTGCTTGGAAGTCAAGAGAGCTGCATGGAGGAGGGCTGGCCTCGGGGAAGGAAGCAGCAAGCAGCGGGCAGGCGACAGCAGATGGAAGTAAGACAGAGGCCAGCACGAAAGTCAGGTGGTTTAGGGAGGACCCAGCTGACTCTCGCTTCAAGTGCATGCTCTCTCTCTCTAATCTGTAAAGGGAGGGTGAACACATGGAATATTCCTGTTTCTTCAAAGTGTGTGTGTGTGTGTGTGTGTGTGTGTGTGAAGACCACTTGAGAAGAGGCTACATGAGCCCAAGATATAACAATATAAACACTGTCAATCTCTTCCTGTGTGTGACAGAGCAAATACCAGTGGAGCCACCATGGGCCACCAGCAGGTCCCTTGGACAGGCCTCAGTTTCCCCTATGTCAATGTCATTTGACAGTTTATTAGATTCAAAGTACTCATGCATGTGGGCAAGTATAAACCCCAGAAGCTTTGGCAGAGTCACCTCAGGCTCTGGGGAAGAGCAAGGGCTTCTGAGCTGGGGATCCAGGTAAGGGGCTTTGAGATGGGAGAGGGCCTCAGTCTTCCTAGGCCGGGACCCCTGGCAGACAGATGGGCATGCATTCCACTCCTTCCACGGTCTTCCCACTAAGGCAGGGTTCCCTTCCGCCTCCCTAAGCCAGCCTGGGGCTCTGGGGAGCAGGCCCTGCTCAGGACGGGGGTGGGCAGAAGGGTGGGAACCCCCTCCCGAGTGGCTCCAAGCCGGAGCGCAGCAATTACACAGGAGGATTTATGTCCCTCTGCCTTTAATCGGAAACTCTGTGTCAAGAAGAAAAATCTGCACTGTCCTCGGGCCCAGCTTCCTGCTTTATCATTATTATTGGAAGAAGGTTGATTTGGAAACTTAAAGAAAAGTGGGGTTGGGGTGGGGGCCCCGGGGAAGGGGAGGTGTGGGGCACGATGACCTCCTTCCTAATGTCCATCCTACCCTGTCCATCTCCATTTCCAGACCCTCATTGCCAACAAATGAGGCTGTGGACCCTGGGTTGGACTTGAATACCAAGGCAGGGTAAAGCAGGGCCTGGCTGCCTGGCAACGTCCTCTCCTCCTCTGGACACCTCTGTCCTCTGTGCTAAGCCTGCTCACTCTCTCTTGCCACTGTAGACACGTCTCCTAGGACACTTCAGGCTTCGAAGGATGGCAGATCTTCACCATGGCCCCAGACAAGCAGATGAGAAACCCTTCTGCAGGGTCCGTCAGTGGCATGGGCAGAATGGGCAGGCACAGGGGTTAGCTAGGATTAGCTATTATTCTCTCTTGCAGAGAGAAGCAGAGACCCTGTGAGAGGAAAGGGACAGTCAGGGGCTGCAGGGACTGCAGGTGAGAAGGGAGAGGGTGGATTGGCAGGACAGACAGACAGGCTCTCACAGGGATGCTGTGGAGAAGAAGGGAGTGTGGGGTGCTGTGGGCAGGGAGGCTGGACTTTGCCAGGAGGAGGTGTCCAGGGCTTGCAAAGGGAGAGGACAGAGACCAGTAGGGCAGCCAGGGCTTGGATTAGGGACTCTGCATCCGGTTGTTGTGGTCTGCACCGCTCCCACTAAGAGCCCTCCGTGCTGCCCCCTCCCTGGGTCTCCTGGTCTCCTGGGTGGAAGGCTCCGCCTCCTTCAAAGTGCTTCTTCTTTGGAAGCTGTCTGGGTGACTAAGAATACTGATGCCAATATGCCCTGGGACCCTCTTGACTCCTGGACTCTCAGATGCTGGAACAGAAATGCCAGAGGGAACTAGGCCTGGACTCTGTGAAGGGCCCTCTGCCCTCAAGTGCCACAGGGAACCAGGCCTGGACTCTGTGAAGGGCCCTCTACCCTCAAATGCCAGAGGGAACCAGGCCTGGACTCTGTGAAGGGCCCTCTGCCCTCAAATGCCAGAGGGAACTGGGCCTGGACTCTGTGAAGGGCCCTCTGCCCTCACATGCCAGAGGGAACTAGGCCTGGACCCTGTGAAGGGCCCTCTGCCCTCAGGGAGCTCTCACTTTTACAGATGGGAAGGACAAGGGCCTTGCTCTGCCGCTAGGTCTCTGACACTGGCTTCCTGTGGCACCTCTCTGAGCCTCAGGTTTTGCATCTGTGTCGTAATGACAGTAGTTCCACTCAGGGTGCTGCAGGTAAGAGATGATTAGGTGGAGTGCCCAGCACATGAGCTTCCAAAGTCACCACGCCCATCTTCAGACAGTGCCAGCATGTAACTTCTTGAATACTGCGTGTGAGTTCTTCTTCCTCTCTCTGATCCTTACCACACCTCCCTGCAGAGTCTGGGAAACTGTAGAAAGCAAGGCACAGAGGGGCTAAATATCCCACCCAAGGCTACAAAGCACACCCTAGGAGTGGTCCCAAGAGCATGCAGGACCTTCCTTCCGGTCACCTTCCTCCATCCAGCACCGGGATCCAGCATTGAGTTTGGGGTGTCAGCGAATGGCTCAGCTTTCAATCCTCTTGCAGCCTAGGCTGCATGCCTCCTCTCTAGTTCCAGGAGATTTTACAGCAGTTTATGAGCAATTTCTGTCCATATATCACCGGAGATATACAGCCAGGCAAATATTAGGGACCAGAGCAGAGGTTTAAAGAGGCACATTTTATTGCTGCTGAAAGAAGGTGTTGATAGACAGCCAGTGGGGACCTACCTTCCCTCCTGACTGTCTGCAGCCGGGTGGTGGCAGCATGGACTGGAGTTAAGCTGAGAGCAGCCATCTACTGTCCTTAATGTAATGCCGGCACCCAGGGGTGCTATGGGAGAGGGTCCTGCTCAAGGGATGGGCCGTGTCCTTCGCAGAGCTATGAGGATGGGTGCGGGGTAGCCCAGGAGGTTAGAGGGCACAGTCTGTCTTGCACAGATCATGCTCTCCAAACCTGAGTGAGGAGATGTTGCACGCCAGAGGATTCCATCCACAGAGTGAAGACAAACTCAGGAGAGGACTGACACAGGCCGCTGGGAAGGCTGAACCATTTTCTTTGCTGAGAGTCTTTAACCCGGGTCTAACCAAGGAGAACCCTGACTAAAGACGGGGCTGGACAGTGTGACCTCGTCTGCTCTGGGCCCAGATCATGCCGGAAAGCTCCGGGCCACGTGGGCCTGCCCTGTTTGGGGAGCAGCAGAGGGGCAAGGAGAGCCTTCTTGGCTTGCAGCATATGGGTAGAAGATGTCCGGGGGAATCCTCACTTCTGATTTAAGCAGCTCCGACAGCTTTATGGTGCCTCCTCGAGTGAGCCCCCAGCGTTGGCCGTTTAACTTTTTAGCGTCGTTTAACGCTTAGGCTCTAGCGGACAGGCAGGCCCCTCGGCCCCAGAGGCAGCAGCACTAAATCAGGACACTCAGAGGCTCCGATAAATAATTTTTACAGGGCACACAGCCCATAGATCAGCAGTGAGGGTGGGGGGAGAGCAGCTGTGATATTTCAAGCCATTGTCATATGTGACTACCCTGTGTTCTGAGTCCAGGTTGTCCACACGACTGCCAGCTTCAGAGCAGAGAACCCCACGGGCCTCCCGTACATTGCTGTTATAGCCTGGGGGTGGGGTGTGTCTACTCAACTTGAGGTTGGCTGAAGGTCCCAGTACCCTTCTGAGCCTCCTCTGGCACAGGAACAGGGACAGCTTGAGGCAGGGTTTGGAGTGATGAGAGAAAGAACTTCCTGTACCAGTCACTTTCCAGCCCCCATGACCTGTTCCTTCCTCACCTTGGAACCTAAGAACAGCATTAACGGCCCGTGCAACTGGAAGGAGGGCAACGCCAAGCCTGGCCAGGCGGAAGGATGGCACGGAGGCCAGCGTGAATGGAGACTGAGGAGGCTTCCTCTGCCACCCGAGGTAAGACCCAGTGGCAGAGATCTGGTGGGAAGCATGGAGCGAGAGGGACAGACAAATGAAGACGGGAAGGTACGTGGGGACTCAGAGGACACAGCCAGGGGTATCAGTAGGGTTGGTGTGGAGGTGCAGGCGCTTCCTAAAGCCTGGTGCCAAGCTGGGAACGGAGGGCTGCACCCCAGCCAGGGTGCCCTGCTGTGCCTTCGGAGACTCCGGGCACCGCACAGGCTTCCCTGCTCCAGCTGCATACTACCTGCTCCCCTCCCTCCAGCGCCCTTGCTCCGTCCCCTCATCTGTAAGATCCTGGGATTTGCTGGGACACTTAATCCATATGGAGCTGATTCATTCCCATCTAAATCATCTCCATGAGCTTCCCTAAGAGCCCTCTGATGTGCCAGCCGCCATTGCTCTCCCACGGCAGCAGCAGGCCGGGGGCTGCCAGTAAACAAACCTCAGCAGCCGTCCATCCATCCTGGCCCTGGACGTCAGTCCTGCCAGGACCATTCATCTCTCTAGCCTCGCTCCCCCCACCCCAACCCTCCATCACCTGTCACCCTTTCTGGCTCCTCCCCCTCAGGCCTTGCCCGGTATCTTCTCTCTGCCTTGTCCCAGGGGCTGCGGAGGAGTGGCCTCAGCCACCCTCCTTCCTTCTGCAGACTTACCAGGTTCTGGTCCTCCCAGGAGAGGACCTCCCAGTCTCATGTTCTGTTCAGCATTGATACTCTAGGGAAGGCCTTTCCTTTGTCTACCTTGTGTGCTTGAGATTCGCATGTTATCACATGTCTGGGTGGGCTTGAGGGTGAAGTTATGGAATTCTACTAAAGTATGGGAGCCTCTGGGATTTGTAACAGAGTCCCACCCACTGCCGGGCAGGCACACAGTGGGTGCTCAACAACTGTGACCTACTAATCAGTGCCCATGGATCTGCACACAAGGTACCACCATGCCCTGGAGGTTTTCACTGGAATGAGTGACTTGGTAGGTCTGGCTCAGGATGCCAGATTACACTGCTCAGCTGGGCTCTTAGGAAACACTTAAGAAAGTGGCTCTCGGGCTGGAGAGATGGCCTAGCGGTTAAGAGCGCCGACCGCTCTTGCAGAGGACCCAGGTTTGATCCCCAGCACCCACATGGTGGCTGAGAGCCAGCCGTCTGAAACTCCAATTCCAGGAGAACTCCAGTTCCAGGGGAGTCCGACACCCTCTTCTGACCTCCGCAGCATTGCACGTAATGGGTGCACAGACTTGCATGCAGACAATACATTCATACACATACGGAAATAAATAAAAAAAAATTAGAAAAAAAAAGAAAGTGGCTCTCATGTCGGTCTCCCTTTCAGACTTCTGTTTTATTTATTTTCCTTCCTCCCTCCCTCATTCCCTTCCTCCCTCCCTCCCTTCTCCTTCCCTCCCTCCCTCTTTCCCTTTTTTCCTCCATCCCTCCCTTCTTTTCTCCCTCCCTCCTCTCTCTTTCTTTGTCTCCATGGCCTTGAGTATTCTAGTCCAGGTCTCTAGCGTTAAGCCTCAGGCCCCTGGCCCAGGCTGCAGGCACAGCATGTCCAAACTGTGTCCTGGTGACTTTGGAGCCCAGGAGGATGAGCTTGGTGTGTGGGGTCTGCTGTGGCTCCGGAGCAGAGCTCTTCTCTCCATTTGAGGGATCCTTGTTTCCATGGGCACCGTGTCCTTGCCTGGGTCCTTGCCATCCCCCCTCTCATTTCTTCTTTCTCCACGGGGGGTGGGAGGTGAGCCCTGAGAATGACAGCAAAGGTGATGAGAAACTGTGGCCTCCTGGGGTCAGGCTCCAGGACCCGAAGTGCAGGAGTTGGCCTGGGTGATAAAGGCAGCATCCGAGGGAGACGTGTCCTTATTTTACTTCCCGGGGAGTGGGAGGCAAGGAGGAGGCAGGCAGAACTTCAAACACCCACAGCAGACGGCTACCTCCTCCTCATTGGTCGTCCTCTCCCTAGAGGTACCAGGACAACCGCCCCCCCCCAATACTCTCTAACCCAGGTTGCCTAAAACTTACTATGTAGCTCAGGCTGGCTTTGAACTCATGGACAAATCCCTTGCTTCAGCCTCCTGAGTGCTTGTGTTACAGGTGTAAGCCACCAAACTTGGCTGGGACCTCTGGCTGGGCATTTGCCTCCCCCAGACCCGAGCAAGCCAGGTAGAGGACCCCACTGCCAGAGTTTCCCATTTTCTCTCTAGCTGTGGGATCCTTCCAGGAGTCACCTCGAGTGCACAGGATCGACGGGGTCTTCATCTGCCATCCAGCTGTGACGATCTGTTTCAGGCCCCTGCAGAGACAGAGGAGAGGCATGGGAAAGTGGCAAGTCCAGCCAAGAATGAACGAGGGTTTCTTTCTCTTTGAGCTCAAGACATATGGGGTATATCAGACCAGGCAAGGCAAGAATGACTGACTACCAAAGAGGACGTGAGGAAGTACCCAACACCATCTTCCCATCACCACACCGTCCAACTTTCTGTACCAGGTGATGCCGAGGAGCTGCCCCTCAGGCCCCGGGTGATCCTACAATGTGCCTTGCCCCGATGGGGACATTCCCATTAGGATCTGGAGATGCTCCTCCAATTATCCAGGTGGGGCAAGGGCATCTAGACCCCCCCCACACACACACAGTCAGCACTCACCTCCCTCCAATGGTTGGTCCTACCTGGTCTAGGGGCCACAGTGCTGCACATTGCTTTGGCCTGCTGCTCAAGGTTTTCTTGAAGTCCAGTTTCTGAATGGCTCTGGCCTCTGTCTCTCTGGGTTGTTCTTCCTGTACCGTGCCCCAGGCAGCTTTCCACAGTGCCCACACCTCACCTCTGAGAAAGTCCATTTACCAAAACTCATGTTGATAACAGACTTTGGGGTCTACTCATAGGCTGCCGCCTCCGTCAAGCAGTGTCTGAGATTTATCATGTCGGTCCATGTTCGGTGTTCCCATGTTCAGTTTAGGCAATGGTACTACATGCAGGCACCTCTGCCGCTCCAGGAGGCTGGTCTGGGTGAGGGTGCCAGAAGCCTTAGAGTCCCTGGGTGGGAGCCACACACCTTCCCAGAGCCATGTAGGTTCCAGGACAGCAAGAACTCAGGGAAAATTTCCAGCGCAGTGCTTGGTGGGTGTGGGGGAGGGTGAACTTGGCCATTTCCAACTCTGAGGAAGCAGAAAGTCTGGCAAAGCTCACCTCTATGTCTGCAAGGCTGACCTCAAAGAGCAATAGCTACTCTTAGTCAAGAGGTCTGACTCATTCACTTTCAGCACAATTCTGTTCACAATTTCTTTTGTTGTTGTTTTTGTTTGTTTGTTTGTTTGTTTTTGAGACAGGGTCTCCCTGTAGCCCCAGCTGTCCTAGAACTCACTCTGTAGACCAGGCTGGCCTTGAACTCACAGAGATCTGCCTGCCTCTGCCTCCCAAGTGCTAGGATCAAAGGCATGAGCCACCACGCCAGGCTTAAAGACTGTTCTTAGCCACCATGTGGGTGCTGGAAATTGAACCCCGGTCCTCTGTAAGAGCAGTCATTGCTGGGCGTGATGGCGCACACCTTTAATCCTAGCACTTGGAAGGCAGAGGCAGGCGGATCTTTGTGAGTTCAAGGCCAGCCTGGTCTACAGAGCAAGCTCCAGGCCAGCTGGGACTAAAGGGAGACCCTGTCTCAAAAATACCAAAAAAAGAGCAGTTGGTGCTCTTAACCACTGAGCCATCTCTCCAGCCCAATGTTCACACTTTCTTTTATTTTTTTTTTAATTTTATTTTCATACGTGTATGAATGTATTGTCTGCATGTAGGTTTGTGCACCTGTGTCGTGCAATGCTGCAGAGGTCAGAAGAGGGTGTCAGACTCCCCTGGAACTGGAGTTAAAGACGGTTTTCAGCTGCCATGTGGGTGCTGGGGATTGAATCCAGGTCCTCTGCAAGAGCAGTTGGTGCTCTAACCACTAGGCAATCTCTCCAGCCCCTGTTCACACTTTCTTGAATGATTATTAATGCCTTGGCCAGAAATCTGGTTCCTAAACTTGCTCCCCTAGTCCTGGGGCCAAGGAATCACCTCTAGCTCCATCTTTAGGTGTCAGGAGAATAGATATGGACTGGGCAGCCACGGCCAACCAGCATGACCTGGGAATGCCTGTTAGGGTCTTCTCCCTGGGTGTGGAGGGAAGGGTTGTGATGGGTCAGCAGGTTGGCCAGAGCCAGAAGCTCAGTCTGGTCAGACCAGCCGTGGCCAAGTGTGCACATGATGGAAATATCTTCACAGCCAAGGGCCCTGTCTCCAAGAAGAAAATCCCACAACTGGGGAACATCTGGCTCAAACCGCACCATGAAAGCGCAACATCAAAGGAGGGTTCTCCAGTCAACCCCCCCAGGCCCGGGTCCAAGAGAAACTGCACATCCTCCTGCTTGAAGCTTTTAAGTGTCACAGAACCCCTCAAGTTTGGGATCTCTCCTGATTGGCTGGAGACAGATGTCCCCAAATGAGCAGCGTGGTTGGGTTTGATTACCCCAGCAGGAAAGGGTGTGTGGAGTGCAGGGAGGCTGGGATTTAAAGCAGTTGTGGTGAGGGGCTCCAGCAGTTCAGGCATGGGGCTGGGGGGCGAGGGGACAGGTGGGCCTTTTAAAGCGTGCCTACATCAAAGGTTTGCGGAGGCTCGGTTCCCAGCTCCGGCGCCTCTGGGGGGGTTGGAAGCGGTGAGTTCACCACATAGCTGCACGTAGGGCAGCTCTGCATCTGAGAACTTGCCCAAATGTGCAGAAGGGGAGGGCAGCCTCTCCCCAGAGGGGAGAAAGGATAAGGGGGTTTCTCATTTCCCAAGGCCAAGGAAAATGGGGCCATATGCTGCCTCCCTCCCTGACTGCCCCCTGAGGCGAGCCAGAGGGGAGGGGCACATTCTTCCAGCTTGGGGGAGGATGGAGCAGCTGCTATGGGGGGACAATAGGATCCCCACTTGGTGGGAACTGGAGAAAGTGGAGACTGTCCCCACAGGCCGGAAAGAAGCCAGCTGTAGAGTGCTGAGATTCTGGGAGTCAGGCAGCTTCCAGCCCCCAGGCCCTAGATGTCACAGATGGTCAGTTGGGTCCCCAGGCCCTGCTAGAATCTCAGATCAGATATTGGGTAGGTCATCTGACCTGAGCGTGAGTCAAAGTGTGTTGGTCGCTGATCCTGGACCGTGACCTGGGTTTAAGAAGGCTTGGGTTTATTCTTGAGGTAGAAGGTGGCCTTCAGTTGGGCAGGGCATGGGGTGGGGTTGACATAGCCCCTTTAGGAAGTCATTCCTTTCCCTTCTCTCACAGAGGTGTAGATATGGTATACCCCACAATGTCCTGGGTGTTCAGTTTTGGGTCTCCCACATGGAACACAGTGATTTCTCTCCCAGATAGGCAGTCAGGGCCAGCCCCATCTTGGTTCATAGCAGTGGGGAATTCCACTCTGTGCACTGGATCCCATTCTCTGGTGTACATTCTAGAGAAACTGAGGGCAGCCAGACAATGTCTCCTCAGTACTCTGTTGTGAACCAAGTGACCTGGGCGCTGGGAGCTGAACTCAGGTCCTCTGTAGGGGCAGTATGGTTCTTAACCACCTAGCCATCTCTCCAGCCCTATCGCTACAAATTTTAAAATATTTTATTTCTATTTTATGTGTATGAGTGTATTGACTATGTGTGTGAGTGTACTTGTGTCATGCAGTGCCCAAGGAGGTCAGAAGAAGGCATCGGATTCCCTGAAACTGGAGCTCTGGGGTGGTTGTTAGCCACCATCTGAGAGCTGGGAATCAAACCCAGGTCTTCTGCAAGAGCAGCCAGCGCTCTTAACTGGGAGCCATCTCTTCAGCCCATGATTTTTTGAATTACATAAACTAACCCATTTATTGTAGACTAGGAATGTTCTAAATGGCAGCTCTTCTACTAGTCTTTCAATTCCTTCAATCCCCTAATGGCAGTCTTGACCATGACACCAGAGGTGATGGTGTAGGTCCAGGCCCCACCAGCTACTGCTTCATGCAGGAACCTCAGTGCCAGAAGCCCACGGCCCATCTCCATCTTGGTCTTGCCACAGAAGGAGCAAGCATACTTGGCGTGCTAGCTGATTTCATTTTTCTAGAGTGGCACCATCGCCGGTCCCCTATTTAACTACAATCCCAACCTTCTTGGTGCATTTAGTCGTGCAGCTATGACCTAGGTCCAAACCTGGAAAGTTATTGTTATGATTTTTAAAATCTGGAGTAGATTTTTTGTCACTTGAAACCAAATGCTCCTGATCTACCTGACTGTGCATTATGGAAGCACTGTCAGATTGGCTGTGGGCTGGCTGACTTCTTCCAGGGTGCTCCATCTCCTAGAGTACTCCATCTTCTGGAGTGCTCTGTCTTTGAAGGGGTAGCATTGGGTTGGCTCAGTGGGTAAAGGTGCTTGCCACCAAGCCTGATGACTGGAGTTTAATCCCCAAGACTCAAATGGCAGAAAGAAAGAACCAATTGTGGCAAATTGTCTTCTGATGACCACATGTGCTACAGTGTGTACACACGGCTCCCCCCATATATAAATAAAAAGAAGGGGTGCTTCCTGTAGAGCTCTGTGGCTGAGCTTCTCTGACCTTCTGAGACAGGGGTATCCTGTGACTGGAGGACTTCTGTCCCAATGAGATAAGGATACAGGCCTGGATGGTTATGCAAGCAGAGAGAGCCCGTGCTGGAGTGGTCATTGTGGAAATGAGAGAGGGCCGTGGGAAATATGAGCCAGGCTGAGGAGGGAAGGAAGGGTGGGGTGGAGGAGGGAGGGGAGATTCAGGTGAGGAGGCTTAGCACACAGAAGGACGCAAAGCAGCAGGGCCTGGGGTAAGGATGCTAGTGTGAGTCTGGCTAGCTTCCTTTCTAGGTGCCCCCTGGGTAATTATAGGCACTCACCTGCACTCCAGATCCTGTCCACTTCTCTATCACCCATTCCTACCCCTCCAGTGCCCACTCCCGCTCCTCCACCACCCATTCCACTCTTCCTTTAACTCCAGGCCTAGCCTGACCTTTGTTCTGACAACATCACCCAACACCCAGAATGGTGTTGCACTGTATCCGGGGGCCTCTCTGGGCTGCCACTGCCTTTGAAGTGGCTGAAGAGAAGATTGGTGAGCTGTGTGCTGAGCCCAGACCTCTCCTGCTGTCAGTGTGGTGGGGAAGATCTCTGTTTTGAGCCCTTTTTTAGGAGCTGAGGTGTTGACACCTTAGTTATCAAAACTTTGTTTTTTTCCTCCAAGGTGAGGCAGGCAGACTTGCTCAGCTCCCAGGGAATGCCTGCACTTCTGGAGCACAACTCTAGGTGGCGCCCTTCACATAGAATTCCATGTATGCATGCCCCTCCCTTCCCTGGGGAGATGTGGATGGTAGGCCACTTAAAGCCCCTGTGAGAACTAACAGTATTCAAATGAGACTGAGAGTTGGGCAAAATGACTTCTGTAGTGAAGTCTTCAGGGGAGGCAGGCACCAAGCAATGGAACTGTAGTGTGGGAGCATCATAGCCCTTGGAGTGTGCAGATTAGCAGGGAACAGAAATGACCAAGTCTACCCATCAGAAAAGGAAAACTGTCTTAAAATTCCTCGATGGAAAGCTGGGCATGGTGAGGCGCACCTGTGATCCCAGCCCTTGAGAATCTGAGACAGGAGGACCTTGAGTTCAAGGTCATCTTGGGCTATAAGAAATCTAGTCTTGGGGCTGGAGAGATAGCCTAGCCGTTTAAGAGCACCAACTGCTCTTGCAGAGGACCCGGGTTCGATCCCCAGCACCCACATGGCGGCTAAGAACCATCTGAAACTCCAATTCCAGGAGAACTCCAGTTCCAGGGGAATCCGAGACCCTCTTCTTACCGCCGCGGCATTGCACGACATGGGTGCACAGACCTGCATGCAGACAGTACATTCATACACATACAAAAATAAAAATAAAAATAAAAATAAAAGATTTAAATAAAAAAAAGAAATCTAGTCTTAAAGAAGCAAAATAACAATCCCTGGAGAGGAGGATAAGGCATGGGTGGGCACCCAGTGGTGCTTGGTGCTTGGCTGGCACAATCTAACCTGAAGTGAGTTGGAACCAGAACCTGCATCTGGGCTTGGGGTTCTTGGGGGCTGAGTGGCCTGGCCACACAGTCTATACTTGTGCACGGGAAATTGCTCAAGTCAGAAATGGAATCCCAACCCAGATGTGGGTCAGGAATTTGTTTCCTTCCCGTTTCTCATTCTTAGGGAAGCTTAGTTCATTGTTTAGGATGAAAAATAACAACCAGATGAATGAAAGGAAGATCACGGAGAATGGTGGATAATACGCTCCAGATGTGGGCACACCGGCCGCCAGAGCTGTCACCTTGCGGAGCTTTCTTCACCCCAGCGAGCTGTAGCAGGGCGGCTTTTTCCAGCTACTCTTGGAATTGTCTTGGGGTCCACAGCTCAGTTTTAGGCTGTCATTATTTATGTCCTTTGCTTTTTGGGAATCACCTCCCCTGCAAATGCATACTTTCTACTAATGATTCAAATATTTTATAAGCTGACTATAAAGCAGATTTTTATTTATTTAATTTATTTATTTGAGATAGGGTACTCCTGTAGCTTCAGCCGGCCTGGAACCACTATGCAGACCACGCTGGCCTCAATCTCACAGAGATCCAGTTGCCTCTGCCTCCCCAGTGCTTGGATTAAAGGCATGTGCTATCCTGTCTGGTTTAAAGCCAATTTTTAGGCATGGCTGTGAAGAAATGTGTTTTGTTTTGTGACAGAGTCTCACTGTAGTCCCAGCTGCCTGGAACTCGCTATGTAGACCAGGCTGGCATTGAAGTCACAGAGATCCGCCTGCCTCTACATCACCAGTTCTGGGATTAAAAGCATGTGCCACCATCCCTGGCCTGTAGAAATGTTTTAACCCATAGAAGTATATGAAAAAGCAGCACGCACATGTCTTCTCACCAGGATTGTTCTGGAAACCAGTCTTCCTTTGTCCTGCCCTGCTTGCTTACACACTGAGCAACAGACACAGATCCCACCTTGTGTTCTGTGTCATAAGAGAATACACTCTGCCAGCCACCCTCCTCCTGGGACAGGGAAAGTGATCAATGCCTTTGAGGGGCTTTATTTGTGCTTGCCTTTTCCAAGGAAAGGAAGGAACACATAGATACCTAGCGGATGTGCCCAGAGGGCAGGCCCAAGGGAAGAGACTCACCACTATCCAGTGAAAAGGTGGGGTCTGTGCGTGTGCTGGGGCAATGCCCAATGGCACTCCTGTCTGGACTGACTCTGTGCTCAGTCCCCAGAAGGCTCAAGCAGCCAGGAAGAGTGTATGTAGCCCTTTAAGAGGGTCAGATTCTTTGTTTTAAATTTCTTTCTTAGTATCTATCTATCTATCTATCTATCTATCTATCTATCTATCTTCTATTATTTATTGTGATGAGATTCCACCCCAGCACTTTGCACGTGCTAGCCCAGAACTCTACCACTGAGGTACATTTCTCAGCCCCAGATTAATTTCTTATCTTATTTGTCTGCCATTCACGTGCAAATGTCAGCACTAAAGTTTAAGAGAAGTAAATCTGTCAACCCAGAAATTGTGTAAATTGTACTTTCCAAAAAAGTGGAGGGGAGGTAGGCTTGGTGTCATCTCAGCATTTGAGAGGCTGAGGCAGGAGGATCACTGGTTTGAAGCCAGACTAAGCCTCATAGCAAGACCTTGCAAAAAAAAAAAAAAGTGGTGGGGAAATGGAGGGAATCATAATAAACCTAAATGAAGAAGTCCAGAAAGCTGCAGGAGAGGGAGCTGGGCAGGTGTGGATCTGCCTGCTTTGGGGGGGTAGGGTTGTGTCATTTCTGCCAACAAACAACCTGTCTGGGGCTTGAGCCTTGAGTGTGTTGGTTAGGTAGCCTGGCTGGGCCCAGGAGGGGCAGTATGACCTCCAGGAGGCTGTGCCAGGCACAAGCTCTGTGCTGCTTTGCTGGCAGCCCAAGCTGCAAATCAAGAATTCATTGGGAACCGAGGCCTATTTTCCCACCCTTTATAGCCCTGCCGACTCGGAGCAAAACTCTGGCAAGGGGCTTCCTCATGGTTTTAATTAGACAATTAATTCTTTATTGGGTCGTTTGATTTCCAGAGCTGGTCCCATCCCTCTAGTGCCCACTCACCTCCCAGCTGTGAAGAACCTGGGCGAGATGCACATGCCTGCCTCTGCCCAGGTTCAGGAGGCAGAGGGTAGTTGAGGCGGGGATTTTTCTGCCACCCTCACCTCTACTGGTACCAGAGACACTATCCAGAGCTCAAGACAGCCTGCAGTTTGCACAAAGACCTCACGGCTCCTACCGGCTTCTCTGGGCTAATGAGTAACACAGGGTGGGAGTGGGGTGGGGAACGTGCCTCCTGATACATTAGTGGCTTCTCTGTAGTTAATCCTGGTTGGGTTTGGAGCTGTTTACCCTCCACCCAGGGATTAGAAACCTGTTTGAGTTAGAAGGGCAGAGAGAGGCCAGGGCCTGGCTCTGTCTCCCACCTGCCTTTGGGAGCTGGGGGCGCTGAGCCAGCAGAAAAATGTGAGAGAAACCTGTCTCCAATCTGTCTCCCCTATTGATCTCCTGCCTTGCAGCCGCTTGGCCAGCTTTGGAATCTTGATCCTCTCTACTCAGCTTCAACCCTCACCACTGCCCTTGTCAAGTATCAGCCAGACTCGGAACAGTGGGAGGGAGGAGCGAGGGAGGACAGAGGGAGTAGGTCTGTATTTTCTTTTTCTTTTTTGTTGGTATTTTTGAGACAGGGTCTCCCTTCAGTCCCAGCTGGCCTGGAGCTCGCTCTGTAGACCAGGCTGGCCTTGAACTCACAGGAGGTCTGTATTTTCATGATGGGATATGTCCCCTATATGTCATATGTGTTCTCCTGAAGGGAGGGGCCCCTCCCACGATTCTTGACCAACCCTATACTCCATCCTAAAAAGAAGAGTAGGCTAGACTCTAGGAAGGACTTACTCTCAGTAGTAGAGATAGCTCCTTCTTCAGTTTCATGAAATTTCAAGTCCAGTATTTTATTGATGGCAACATGACTCAGAGGCCTTAAAATGGAGAGAAGGAACTGTTCCCTCAGGTGTCCTGTTGGTGGGGACATTGTTGCCTCTCTTAGCACAGGGCTCTTTCCTGGCAGTTGTATGTGTACTCACACGTGTGCACACACACACACAAGGCACTGGCCCTTATCTGTGTGCAGGCATGTTCGTCACCACGTGGGACCTGGCTGCATGCCCACGAGGGTGTGCGACATCCTTATAAACACATGATCTAGACGAGGCCTGCTGCTGCATTGCATTCAGCAATGGCCTCTGCAGCCGGGAGAGGTGAGGCTGGCTTGAAGGGAAAGATCTAGCATGTGGGTCAAAGAAAGTCTCAGGTCGAAGGCAACCTCAGCTTTGCTGAACATCACCCCTTCATGCCCCTCTGCAGGAGAACACAAATTTTCTTGGGCTGCAAGAAATACATTTTCCCCAGAGCCCTGCAGAGCGCACCCGGCAGACCTCTGATGTAGGATGTGCCGTGACCACTGTCGTCTGTGAGAGTTCAGTGGACCGGTTTCCTCCTAGGCTTGCTGGGACACGGTCCGGCTTTAATGCAGAAAGGAGCACATCTGACGGTCTGTTCATCACCTCAAAGTCTACAGGGGCAGGAAGGTTGTGTGTATGGGGAGCCTGGCCACCGGCTGTTGGTGCTGTCTTGTGGTCCTGAGCTGAAGAGAAGTAGATTCTGAAGAAGCACAGAACCAAAGGTGGTGCAGGTGAGGATCCCAGTCAGGGTCTCTTGGGGACACTGGGATCAAAGGGCCAGGAAGGCAGGCAGACTCTGTGGGGAAGGCCCTGAGTGAGTTGTGCGTGGTGGTGGGGTGTCCGCCTGGAAGGTAAGGGGAGAGGAAGGCAGATGGAGAAAAGAACAGGAAGAAACGGAAACCAAGGCCTGAAAGGAAGGCCTAGGAGGAGCCGAAACCAAACCCTCGAGGGCTGAAAAGGGGCGGCTGGCAGGAGGAGGGCACGAGAGCACCCTGGGGCCCGGGAGCTCCAGGGGAGGTGGACAGCAGGGCAGGGAGCAGCGGTGCTGCAGAGAAGGTCCTGACTGATGGGAGGGGCAGAGGGTAGGGGCCAGACCTGCTTCTCCCTCTCCCCCTCCTCGCCAGCATCCTGGCTCCTGCCTGCCTCCCCAGCCTGGGGCTGAGATTGACAGGACTGAAGCTTCTCTGGGTCCTGGGTGGATTTGAATAATTAAGTCATCTGGATTCTTATGATTTACCATTTTCAATGATAAATAGACAGCGCCCAAGCCAGCCAGTTGGCAAAACTCTGGCTGCTAGTTATAATTTGTCAAGCTGCCAGCAGGTTCATGTTTTATGCTAATGGAGAAAGACTCATCGACGAGGGGCGGCTGCGACCCGGTCAGTTCTTTCCTCAGGCACCCCAGAGGTCGAGAGGTCGGGGAAGAGGGGCTGAAGCGGGTATGGATTTCCTGTAAGGGTCAGTGTAATTTTGTAATAATTCAGCGGCACACACACGCTTGCACATACAGAGGCTCATGTATGCAGAAATATGTTCAGAGCCCCATGCACCCGTCTTCCCCTCCACACATGGGCAGCTGCATGTCCACAGGCCCCGTGGGCTCTGTGAACCCAAGCCTGGGGTACACTTGACCATGTCCTGCACTTGCACACCCTTGCTGTCACCTTCAGGCACATGATTACACTGAGACAAACATACAGGCGTGGACAGAAACCCAGAGAAGCAGATCACAAGCCCCCAACACACACACACACTCCCTCATACAGGCATCCACACCAGGATGACAGTCCACACCACAAAGATGGAAGGTACTTCTGCCCTCAATCCCGCTCCCCCTTCATTTCGGGGCGTTCATGCACCAAGCCCAGTGGGGACCGCAGAGGCTGAGGGTCCTCTTGCCTTTTATCTGACTGGGGTGTGGAGAAAGGGCTGGGCAGCCAGCCGGGCCCGGAGACTTGGTGCGATGAGGCCGAAATGACAATCAGCTGAGCCAAAGCCAGATTTTCTTCTCAGTCTGTTTATTTGTATATTTATCCACAACACAGAGGTCTCAGGGTAGCAAAAATCTACTGATAGTCATGGCAAACTCAGGTAGAGATAATGCTTTGCTTGTGATGGTTCTAAGAAAATATTAATCCAGTGACAAGCTGTAGCTCCTGGCTGCAAAATGGGGCAAATTGCTCATTCTGCCTTCTAGTTCTCCACCTGACAAACGTGGACACCATCTTGGTCTTGAGGGGCCTGAGGACAGGTGTGGGTCTGAGCAAAGACCTCTTGTTCTCCGGGATGTGAATCCCAGCCTTGGGTATGATAGGAAATGCTAATTCTAGACCAATTAAAGCAGTCTGGTCTGTCTTCTGACCCCTGGGTGTCCTCAGAATGGATCAATGTGCAGAGGAGGATGGAGACAGCAGCTGCCCTCCTGCCCAGAAGAGAATTTGAATTTGCTTTGATTATAGGCAGGGCTGGAAGCTGCAGCTCCTTCCTACTGGAAGCTCTCAGGTGGGGGGGAGGGGGCGCATAGGGAGGGACAAAGGGGAAACGGAAACGTTGGTAAACATTTCATTTTTTTTCATCCCTGAACACCCCCAAATGGGGAAGAAAAAACTATACAAATCCAAGACAGAGGAAGCAAGGAGCCAGAGGCAGGCGGGAGCCGCTTTTTGCCACCCCGGCAGCGGCTCAGCTGAGATCCCGGCTCCTTCGAAGTGTAAAGTGTGTTGGGTTCCCTCCTGCCCTGGGGGGCCAGGAGGGTGCAAACATGACTCTAGGCAGACAGTCTGCATCCCTCCACAATCACCTGGGCTGAGTGTCACCTTCCTTTACCCAGCAGATATGGCTGACACCCATTCCCCATGTTCAGGTGTCAGGAGCTGGAGCCCACAGCCTCTTCATCTGAGGAAAGAAGAGCCTTAAATGCAGCAAGAATAGAGAAATATGCTTTGCTCTTTGAAGTCTGAGGTTCCAGTCTGTGTCACTGACTTCCGCCGCCCCCTACCCCCCAGCAGTAACCTTGGGGGCATGAGCACCTCTGTTCCTGGGACTAGGGATGGAGCAGGACAGGAGGAACTGTGGGACATGGGGACACAGAAAGCAGACTTGCTCCTTCTCCCCCTGGTTGGCAAAGTTCACTTTCCCAATGACCCTGTCTTCTGCAAACCCCCAAACCTCAGTATTTGCATCCTGGTCATGCAAGGCAGAGTGCATGCTGGTGGGTCCCAAGGTCTCAGAGTAGAATCTGCAGGGCACAAGATAGTAGTGCCAGAGTCTTAGCTTGGCCTAGACAGGAAGGGAGGAAGCACTAGAAAGAGACAGAAAGGAAGAAAGAATGAGAGAGGGAAAGAAAATTCAGGAAGAAGCTAGAGGCAGGGGGGAAGGGAGTGTGCCGAGCAGTGCTAGGAGGGGAGGCCACAGGCCTTCCTGACTTTATGAAAGTGCCTCATACACGGCCTTCTCTAGCTTAACAGTAATACTGTTCTTGGAAGATCTAATCCAATCATCTGTCCCATCCTACTCTGGATAGACAAAAAAAGATTAATTAATTCATTCATTTTTGTAGTGCTGAGGCCTGAACCCAGGACCTCAAAAATACTAGTTAAGCATTTTATTCTATCTATCTATCTATCTATCTATCTATCTATCTATCTATCATCTATCTATCATCTATCTTTCTTCTCATATATATAAACATGTCATATACACACAACACATGCACAAAGAAACCTTAATGAAACATATACACACATATCACACACACACACACAAACCTGAACCATGGCATGATATAACAGGGGCTAAAGCTCAGTGGCAGAACACTTGCGTAGCATACATGAGGCTCTGAGTTTGATTTCCAGCACCAAAATAAAACGAAAACTTGAATCCAACTGGGCAATTTCCATCAGCACCATGGACCAGGCATGGCGGTTTGTGGAATAAGCTCACAGGCAACAGGTACCCAAGGACCCCCAGTTGGCCCCCTACAGGCCGACTCTAAGGTCATTTTCATAATTCGTCTCTGTGTACTTCTGTCAGTTGTGCCGAGCCCCTCAGGCCTGCTCGCCCTGGAGACTGTCCCTAGCATCTTCCTGGTTCAGGGTTCCTCCTTTGGCTCTTTTAGGGTTTGCAAACCTCATACCAAGCTCTTTCCAGAGAATCCCACCTGTCCAGGCCGGAGGAACCCTTCACCTGAGGGAAAGAGAGCAAAGATCTAAGGATGGAAAACTTTTCTTCTAGCAGGATGTGGTAACTCATGAGGCCAAGGCAGGGGGATTAGTGTGGCTTCAAGGCATCCTGGGCTACATTAGTAAGTTCCAGGCTAGCCTAGTAGGTTTCAGAGTAAGACCCTGTCTCAGAGAAACAAGAAAATAAATATTTTTTCTTCTGATAAACAGAAGATTCCCCTCTCCCACCCAGTGGGCCAGGCCTCATCATCCCCCCTCTGCCTGCTTCTCTGTGCATCAGGAAGGCTAGCCAAAATTACCCAGCAATCCTCTAGTGCACAGGGTTCATTAGGTAGATGATCAAACTAAGGAGCAAGGTCACAGAGGAGGAGCAGCTCCAGAACAAATCCAGTTACCAGACAGCCTCCAGCAGCAGGGTGAGCAGGCGCAGCCAGAGGAGCAGCAGGCCCCTGGGTGCAAGCCTGCCTCTTCCTCATGCACAGGTTCTGAACCCAGATCTTAACCTGTGGGCCACTGAGCCCTAAGGCTACGGTGCTCTCTGTGACATGGAGAGCAGGGGACAGGTGGGTCTGTGGGAAGAAGTCCTTCTCCAGCTGGCTCAGCAGCTTCTCCCAGAGTATGGTCCTCAGGCTGGCTTTGCCCATACCTCTCCTGAGTAGTAGCACCATCACTTGGGCTGGGTGGGAGAAGACAGCAGGCCTGTGAAGTGGGCTGGGGTGAGGCAAGAGCCCTTTTCTTCTCCTCCTCCTCTCTCCTTTCTGTTTCTACCCTTCATTAAAACAACAAAACAAAACAAAACAGAACAGAACAAAACAGATCTGCCTCTTCATTCTGCCCCCTGTCTGTGTTTCTTTCTTGCCTTCCCTCCTCCTGGCCTCCAAGAACCCCCTCCTGTGGCTGGGCACATGGACTTTCTCTTGTCTTTCCTGCTCTCTCTCTCTCTCTGAGTCTCTGCTCTTTGTTGTTCTGAAATTTTCTAGGCTTTGTGCTGTTTTCCCAGCCCTTCTTGCTGTCTTCCTTTGTTTCTATGTCTCCTCTCTGAAATGCGCAGATGGCATAAATGCGTCTCCCCCCACCCCCAGGAAAGTCTGGCCTGCATCCACCCAGACATCTTCCTCTGTTTTTTGTTGTTGTTGTTGTTGTTGTTGTTCTGTTTTGTTTGTTTGTTTTGTTTTTCCTCCTCTCAATTCCCCTCCATTTTGGACTACATTCCTGAGGGCTTTCCCCTTACTTGACATGTCAGAGTGGGGTTCACAGGTCCCCACTACAGGCTTAGGAAAGCTGTTCCAAACTGTTGTCATTCCATCAGTGAAAAGAAGAAACAAGATGAGAACACAAAGAGAAAGGAAAGAAACAAGCCCGCAGATCTGTGCCATGTTGGCAGTGTCGTGGGAAGCTGAAGCAAAGGGGGTAGATTACTCCAAGGAAGTGGGAAGCCCAGGCCCCAAGCTTCTGTCAGAGCTAGCTAGCCCTGGCAGTTGGCTCCCGGGTTAGTACTGGGATTGGAGGGTCTCCCAATCTGGCCTGGGGGGGATACTTTGGAATTTATTTTTAGACAGAATTTTAATCTCAGGCTGGCCTGGAACTCACTCTGTAGCCCAGGCTGGCATGGATGTGGGGCAATCCCCCATGCCTCTGCCTCCAGGGTGTGCTGGGATTACAGGGATGAGTTTTCCTGCCTGCCTCTCCAGGGTCCATCTGACAAGGAACCTGTGGAGGGGACCCACAACAAACTTGTTCTAGGTAGTGCAGCAGGGGTGCTCCTCACCAGGTCGGCTGGGAAGGCCCAGTTTCTAGTCTCTGGGCAGCTGCTGGCACTTGGCAACAAATACTGTGAAGCATGGAAAACAAAGGCCTCAGACAGAGTGGGGCCCAGACACACTTTCTCTCCTAGGATCACAGGCCTCTCCAAACACTGGTCCAAGTGCACTTACTGCCTTTTGTATGTCACCTCCTTCCTGGTTCCCTGGGGCCCCGACTTGGAAACCTCAAGTGCAGTCTCCAGCATCAGGTAAACCCTGGACTCCAGTCCTCTGCCTGCCGTCGGCAGTGCTCTGGCCTGCTCCCTGGACTACCCAGCAAGCTTCTTGCACCTGTCTTTCCCCAGTCCTTGCCTCCAAATTCAGTGCTCTCTGAACCCCCATGTGTTCTTAACTCCTTTTGAAAAACCTCCCCATCTTGAGGAGGGCCACCCTACCTCTCTCCGCAGTAGGGGCCTCTTTCCTTGCCTTGGGATGCTGGAGAAGGTAGAGAGATAGGTTGTGCTGGGGTGGCAGGGGCAACATACTTTCTTGAGTCCATCTTAAGAAGGGAGTCTGAGGAAAACTAGACTAGGAAAAACAGTAAAAGTATGGGACTGTTTCAAGTGAATCTGCTAACGTGAAATCAGCTAAGGCCCAGCAGGCCCAGGGGAGGCTCTGGACCCCTCCCCTCCCCAATCTCAGCGGGGTCAGAAACTGCTACCCTGCAAAACCAGCGACTTCTGTCCCTTTCTGCCATCCCCCTAGGGATCGCCGAGCGTCCCCCAAGGCTTTTGCTAGGGTGAGCAGGCAGGTTTGGGGGCCGTTTCTTAGTTCTGACCCTGGAGCCAGCAGCTTCAAACATTGTTACCATCAGTGGACACCCCCTCCCCCAAAGTCTCAAACCCTAACTCAGCTCCTTTCTTCTCCTTGGGGGGAAAACACAAACAAAAAAAACTTTTTTGTACCTCAAGTTGCATTTGGGGAAAGGAGTCCCCAGGGGGCTGGGGGCTGTCGCCCTTACTTTCTCGTTTCCTCTCCAGTCTCAGAAGCACTCCCTCTCCTTGTTAGCTTCCACCTTACACCCAAACTCAGAAAAGCTGCGCTTATCCCAAGCCTCCTAAGGCCCGGGTCCGAAGCCCCTTGCGGGAAGGTTGGTGTGCGCCTGGCGGGAAAGCAGGGTGGAGACGCAGGCTGTCTCCAGACCGAAGCTTCCTCCGGGTCGGCTCACCTGCTCCGGAACAGCTCCTCTCGACTTTCATCCATTCCAAAGTTTGTCCTCTTCACCAAGAATTTCCCGAGAGGAGCGCCTTCCACCCGGGGGCGGGGGCGAAGTGCCCAGGAGGCCGCGGGCGCCCCCGTCTCGAGCGGCCACGGGGGTGGGGGGTGGGGGGAACAGGACGTGCGTGACTGTCCCCAGAGTAGGAGCCGGTGCGGGGACTTGCAGAGCCTCGGAGCGCGGGGCAGCTGGCCGGGCTGCGAGTCCCGGGACCGCCTGGGCGGAGAATGCTCGGCCGGGAGTGGCGAACGCCGCGGGGCAGCTGGAACCCGAGCGCCCGGATCCCCGCGGAATCTCGCGTCCTTCAGTTTGTCCCCTCCCGGGTTCGCCCCAGCCCACAACATTCCCTCGGTCCCTTCTGGGGCATCGCCCAGGACCCCCCACTTGTCGGAAAAGGAGGGTGAGGGTCCCCTTAGCCCCACCCCGCCCCCGCGCCACCACAACCCCCGCCCCTCCCCTGAGCCGAGGGACAGAGAATTGCAACTAGAAATTCAATCGATTGGTACGAGGCACCACGTGCTCTCGGGCTGGCCAATAACCAGGCCGCCCGGGATGAGCTAATAATGGAAGCAATTTGTAACTTTCAGTGGGTCTGGGTGCCGGTGGGAGGGAGGCGGGCGGAAGGGGAGATGGCACCCCCCAGTCTTTCTGCCCTGCACATTCGTTTAGGGGCACCCGGAGCCCCTGGCCCTCCTTTTCCCAACTCGCAGGCTCCTTCGCCCACTCCTGTCCAACGGCCGGGCCCCCAGGAAGGTAAGCTGGTCCCTGCGGCCCATCACGCACTCCTGGCACCTGCAGACGAGCCTCCCCATCAGACAATTGTAGTCTGATTTTGTTTTTCTCTTAGTTGAAAGAAACAGAATCCTCTTGTATTCTTTTGTGTAATTCGATTTGGGGGAAAATTAAGATTAATAGCCTTTTGGGGGGGGAGTAGTACTATATTCTTTCAGAAATCTTAAACTCTTTTTCCCTTGGGAAGAGCACTTTACTTGGGGAAGAGTTTACTTTTCTCTCGGGATGCATCGCACCTTCTGGTTTTTGCACACTAATTCTTTAAGATGTCAAATTCACCTCCCTCCTCACACCATCCTCCAAGTCACTGTTTGCAAACAACCCCTTCGAATATTTTGCTTTCCTGCTGTTCAGAATCTCCAGTGGGGTGTTTTTTTTTTCTCTCTCTCTCTCTCTCTCACTCTTTGTGAACCATAGTTTAGTTTGTTTGGACCCTCTTTTGTTTTGCAAATGAATTTATTGTTGAGGAAGTCTCTGGGGTGTGAACAAGCTCTCTCCTTTGCTTAGTTCCAACCCTTCCTTGGGAAGAACAGTTTGTTTGAAATGTTTTAGTTTTTAAAATACATTTTCCTAATTTTTGTTATGCCTCGCTTTTCATGTGTCTGTCTCATTTTAAGAAACCTGATCTTTGTTGTATTTAATCTTTTGTATGTTAAACCACTTTTGTTCTTATTTCGTAAACTTCACTATCTTTTCCATTTTCTCACTTTCCCAGCCCTCTTTCCACTCTTGCCTCTTCTGCCTCCTTGCCCCCACTTTCCAGCATTTTCAGCTTCAAATCTGAACCCTCCCAAGCCTCAGAGGGACGCCTAGAAGGTGTGCTCTGCAGGAAGCAGCTGGCTTCTTTGGGTAGACCCTCACTCTATTTGTAGTGGGAACACAGTCCCTCATATCCCAAGCCATCAGAGGCAGAAAGGTTAGAATATCTGTCAACTTTTTAGTTTAGGATGAAATTCTTTCCACTTGGCTATTTTGGACAATTCTTTGGTTGCACAAAGTTGAATTTTTAATTCTTGGGGTTTCCCACCCCCCCTGAATTCCAAGAAATGCAAACAAATTTTATTTCAGTAAATTGGACCTTTTATCTCCTGGGGGAAAGTTCCCAGAAGAGAATATAGTTTTTATTCCCACTTTACTTTTAGTCAAGCTGGGAGGCCTGAGGATGGGGGGCTGGGGGTGGAGGGGGCTACTGTTGATTTCTGACTTTGAACAAAGAAAGGTAGACCAGCTGGCCTGGGGCTCCCACTTCTGCCAGAGGTTGGCCTAACAGTTTGGACTAAAGCCCCTTACTGAGGGAATTCCCCCCCCCCAGCATTACTATGAAGGTAAATTATTATAATCGTGTAACCTAGAGTTCTAGTGTATTTGGAATGATCACAGCTACAAAAATAAAATTGTAAGAGTAATCCACACTTCAAGGAAGATCCGCCTGGGGTGACTGTGTCTGTGCCTTGTCCCTCTAGGGAAAAATAACCTAACTGAGCAGAGGTAGAGCTGCTGCTCCTCCTCCCCTCTGGGTCCCATCCCCATTGTCACATTGACATTCTGGGCACATGTGGCCCAGCCCCTGTCCCTGCGTCTCCCAAGTATGAATCTAAATTACTATTAATAAGGGGCCGCTCCAAGCTAATTGGCATTAAAAGAATTCATTTCAATTTGTTAATATTAAATGAATGCTCTGCACTCCAACGCCCTTCCTCACCCTGGATTCCCAGATGAGTAATGGGAAGCCAGGCAGGGGAGCAGGAGGACTTGATTTCTGGCTTTCCAGCTTCACCACTGCCTGGCCTTCCCTTCCCTGGGGGTACACTATCAGGCACAGCAGGGGCCCATGGGGGTGGACAGACAGACATCTGAGGTTCCTGTTCTTCTGAAATATATCTGGTTAAGCAGGAGCTGTGTGAGAAGATGGATGAGGGTTGCAGGAGGGACAGAGAGGTTCAGGGATTACTGGGAGAGAAAGGGGGCTAGGAAAACGGGGAAGGGGAAGGAGAAGGGATGGGGTGAATAGGAATTAGAGAGCACAAGGGTTATAGAACATGGGTGGAACAGCTTTATGAAGAAAGGTACAAGCAGCTCAAAACCCCTTTATAGGGCTTAGGGCAACAGCCCGGAGCCCGGCAGCTGCTAGTGCGTGACCTTAGGCTTATGTTTTCTGTTTGTCTCAGTTTCTTGGTCTTTGAAGCTAAGGTAGTAATAATGAAGGACCTGTCTGGGATTCCCCAAAACACACGTTATGTGATCACCCAGTGCTCAGTACACAGACACCTCCACTGCAGGTTGGCTCTGTTTCTGGTCCAGTGGCAAAGAACACAGGAGCCAGCTTCTGGGTTGTAATCTCAGCCCTGCCTGGAACTACTTGTATAATCCTGGCAAGTTACCTAAACTCTCTATGCTTTGGTTTCCTCATCTGCAGTGGAGTTAATAGGACCTCAGCTTGGATGACTGTGAAGAAGAAATAAGTGAATTCCAGTGCAAAGTGCCCAGACAACTGGGAAGTCTCCTGGGAAGCACTGGATGAAAGTTAGCTGCAGTGGACACTGTGTCCTTTGGGTGAATAAGGTCAGAATGAGCAGGATGAGTGGCTCTTTGCAGCTAGAGCTCTGGAGTTGGCCATGACCATGAGCACATGACCACTCACTCTCCCTGGGTTCAGTTATGCAGCTCGGGGCCCACCTGGGAGACAGCCTGTAGCCATGGCGGCAGGGGGGCAGTTCTCCCCTGCTTCTGGTCTGGCTCTTGGGTGGTGGTATTCTCTCAGTGATCATCCTCTTGAAGGAGGAAGCCCCTTCTCTTTTCCTCGGGGAGCTACTGATGGAGAAATTGCTTTCTTGGCTTCCTATCTCCCAGTAGGGTCAAGATAGTCCCCAGAGAGTGGGCTGGAGAAGTGCCTCTTGATAGAGAGCCTGACGCGTACTAAATAATATCTTCAGTTTTTTTCCAGCCCACACAAATGACCCCATTCAAGAGGATTTGGAACCAAGATCCAAGAAGTGATCTGACAAAGCCATGAAGTAACAAAGCAGCTAAGTTAGAAGTTGAGTTCTGATCTCTCCTCCTCCTCCTCCTCCTCCTCCTCCTCCTCCTCCTCCTCCTTCTCCTCCTCTTCTTCTTCTTCTTCAAGTAGGAGAAAGACATACAAGTTGGCTATGTACTTGAAATATATTTGACTCATGGAAGCTTTTTCTTTGGCGTTTTGTTTTGTTTTTTTTTTGTCTTTAATTTTTTGAGACAGGGTCTCATGCAGGCTGGACTGGAACTTGCTTCCAAGCTAAGGATAGTCTTGAACATCTAGTTCTCCTGCCTTGGTCTCCCAAGTACTGGGAGCCACTACACCTGGCTTCTCAAAGACATTTTAAGGACCTCCCATGCTGTATACTTCCTGAAGGAGGAGAGACTGTCTGAAAGGAGAGGCAGGATACTTGTGAACATGGGACAAGGATGGGGCCAGGACTCTAAGAACAGCTGGAACATGGGGTAGGGGTGATTTCCAATCTGAGACTTCCTGGAGGAGGACAACTCTAAGTCAGGGTTCCTATGGAAAGGAAAAGAGTCAGGAAAGTAGAGGGCAGAGGACATGCACTGGTAAGAGAGGGGAGGAGGTAAGGAACTCGAAGCAAAGTTACTTTGTTGGCACCAAGTAAATTTAGTCACCATTTATTGAGGTACCACGTCCACAAGAGATCTCATCCAGTACTCATGATTACCCTGACAAGTGGGTTTCTTACTCCTGGTGAAAGTCTTGGTTGAAATTCCAAGAATCCACTGTGGATTACGGTTGGTCTCTGAGCAGCACGGAACTCGTGTCTGGGCCGTCTGCCAGGACTGTGGCTCCAGCTTAGTTGCTCTTTCTAGTTTACATTCAGGTCGTCTGTGGCTCACAATGATGGTCACAGTCAGCAACTGTGAAGAAGGGGTTGGAGGTAGATGAAACCAAGTGAGGGAGTGGCAGGTAGGTTCGCAGTGGGGACAGGAAGTGGTCTCACATTCACATGAAGAAGGAAAGAGGGAACTCTTTCTGGAAGGAGCCAGCAAGTCATATTCCTAGACCACTGAGCATGGTGAATGGCTGGGTCATACTGTTTTCTGGGTGATGGTTTTTATTTGTCTGTTTTTATGCGTCCCTGGGCTGTCTAGTGAGGACTTGAGTCCTCAGTGAAGAATGCCTGTTGTCAACATCCCTTCTCTCCTCGTTGAGTGAGAACAGAGAGCCTCCCAGCTGTCCTCTTCTCTCCGTACACTTTTCAGAGCCCAGTGAGGTCAGCAGAGCCGGAGGACATGGTGAGTGCCCTGTGTGCACTGGACGGACGGTACCGAGACTGAGGGTGAGCTGGAAGTGGGGGAGCCATCCCAACTCCCTGCCCGAGGGCAGAGCACTGGCTGCACTGAGGCGAGGCGGACCCAACTGGCTACTCCTTCTGCCATTTCCATGAGAAATAAACTATTTCCTCTGCCACCGTGTGAGGCCTTTTCATTGGAGCATTCCCCCATCCTTTCTGGTACAGTTTCTCACAGCAGAATTACCAACTCAGACTCATGGTGAGGATCACACCCAATAAAAAGAAATGATGAGGGTGATATTTGCTGAGCTAGAGATTATGCTGAGGTCTGTGACCCCACTCGGTCCTCACGACAACCCTCTGAGGAAGGGTTACTGTCTTTCCAACATACGAACACAGAAAATGAGGCCTAAAGAACATGCGGCTGCTGCTGGGTATTTGGTGGCTGTCAGAGCTGGTTTAGGTTTTTATGGTTTGTTTTGGTTTTGATGTTTTCAGAGATGGGGTCTTACTCTGTAACTCAGGCTGGCCTAGAACTCACTTATGTATGCCAAGCTGGCCTTGAATTTACAACAGTCCTTTCTGCCTCAGCCTCCCAAATGCTAGAATTAGAGGTGTCTGATTTTTCTTTGAGAGAAGATCTTGATATGTAGTCTAGGCTAGACTTTATCCACAATCCTCCTGCCTCAAACTCTAGAGTGCTGAGATTACAGACAAGTACCACCACAGGGGTCTGGGTTCATACTCTTCACCCAGGGTCAAATCCACTTCT
Organism: Rhizomys pruinosus; assembly: GCA_009823505.1. NCBI lineage: Eukaryota > Metazoa > Chordata > Mammalia > Rodentia > Spalacidae > Rhizomys > Rhizomys pruinosus. The sequence goes on from VZQC01006477.1 coordinate 1,313,022, forward strand.
GAGGATGGAGCTGGAGGGGCCTTGGAGAACACCTGTGCTATGCCATCCCTTGCCAGTCACCATGGGGGCCAAGGAATCCTGTGCTGACCCCAAGAAGCGTAGCGGCCCACTCACTCTGCATTCTGGGGTGCCGCAGAAGGCTTTATAAAGAAAAGGAGCAGTGAGCAGTGTACAGGCCTATAATGGCAGTGCTAGAAGGTGGGAGCCTCGGCTACATAAGAAGTTGGAAGTCACCCTGGCTACAAGAGAACCTGTCTCAAGACAACAAAAAATGGAAGCCAGGTATGGTGGTGCACGCCTTTAATCCCACTACTCTGGGAGATTGAGGCCAGCTTGCTGTATATAGTGAGGTCCAGGCTAGTTGGGGGTATAAGGAGATGTCAAAAAAACCAAACCAAAACAACCAAACCAAAACCAACAAAAAAGGGTCAAACAACTAAAATTGGTTAAAAAAAAAAAAACCCTGATAAATTCAACACTTCTCCCCATCCCTCTCAGATGAGGCCCAAAAAGAGGGGTTTATGTCTCCTTCACTAAAGTTGGGGAAATTGGCCCTCATCTGGCCTCGCAGTCTCCTCCTGTTGGCTCTGTGCCCTGAGGAGAGGGTGGCCTGTACCTTTCCTTCACCCACCCTGTCACCAGAGGCAGGGGAAGGAGAGCTGGGGCCAGAGTCACAGCAGGCACAGGGACCCCTGGTCTTCCCTCTAGTCCCTGAGGTTTCTATGTAGAACTGGGCCCCCTCCTCCCCTAGGCCCGCGCATAGCCCACCAGGGAGGAGAAGGGGAAATTGTCATAAATTTCCCCTATTTATACAAGGAGACAGTGTGTTTCTTGTGCCAGAAAAAACACAGAAAGGGAGCTGTCAGGGGAGAAGGGACCCAGCCCCAGACTTTGAGGGGTCAATTTATCTTCCCGAGTCGTGGCTTGGGGGCTACCACAGCTCTAGCTGTGGGAGTCACAGGCCTGGAGTTGGGGGGCCGCCAGGACGGCACTGCCTGGCCTTTATTCCTGACCTCAGCCTTCCTGCTTCATCTCAGTAGCCCCTTTCCCCTGACTCTTTTTCAAAACAACTTTTCTGAGGTGTAATTCACATCGCACACAATTCCATTTGGAGTGGACAGTTCTGCGGCTTTATTGTTTTCTCAGATGCACAAGTGCAACCGTCAGCACAATCAGTTTGACAACATTGCCATCACCTCAGAAAGCAGCCTCCTGCCCATTGGCACCCACTGCCTCACCCCCACATCCCTTCCAGGTTGGGTCCTTGTTTGCACTGGCACGAGAGTGGCCTCAGGGAGCATGCAGTCCTCTGTGTCTGGGTGCTTTTCTTTGGTGTCACACTTTTGAGACCTGTGTCACCATGTCAAAGTTGGTATTGGTACTATATTCCTTCTCCAGGCTGAGTCAGTTCCAGGGTAGACAGAGTCTGTGGGCATTTGGGGTGCTCCCTCAGTCTGGGCATTAGGGCTCTATTCTGTGTTTCTAGATAGCCTGGGTCATCTAGGATGAGGCCTGTGGTCAGAAACAAGCCTGTCATTTGTGGGAGTCTCCAGTGTGCATGGAAGCAGGGCCTTGGCCAGTGCTTCTAGTTTTCCTCTTGTTCAGTTGCTGAAGGTCACCATCCTTCCTGTACTAGCAGCTCTCTTTCTCAATGTAGGTTTGGCCCCCTGCTGTCCTCCCCAGATGGTAGGCCTCGGACTCCCTGGGGCTTCAGAGTCAGAGTGGACGATAGCAGCTACTTCCCCCGAGGTGGTCCTGAGTGATCCTCCAACCCCAGTGTGTCTTGGGTCTGTAAAGGCTCCAGGGCCAAGGGAAAGTTCCATTTTTGGACTAGCTCAAGAGTCCAGGCCTCCAGCCCCAACCTCCCTGCCTGGTCCCTTTCAGTCTTCTGAGTTCAGTCCAGTCTATCTCCCAGCACCGTATGCTGCCTTGCCTGCATCCACCCAGTGTCCCAGTGGGGATAGCAAGATGTGTACCAGGGGGACCCGACAGTGCCAGGTCATATGAACTGCGAGCATTTGTTCAATGAGTGAATGAGGCCTCACTTGTGCTCTGGAATAAACTTGGAGGAAAACCAGTTATAAAGCTCCTTTTGTTACTTTTATTTCCTTGACAGGGGTTGGTGGACATAGCACAGAATGCTAGCTTCTAATAGCTTCTATTTATTGGGCCAGCTGTACAGCAGGAGATTTAAATACTTCATTGCTTTTCATCTTTTTTTTTTTCTTTTTGAGGTAGGGCTTCATGTAGCCCAGGCTAGTCTCAAACTCACTAGTTAGCTGAGGCTGACCTTGAAGTTCTAATCCTCCTGCCTCTATCTCCCAAGTGCTGTGATTACATGTGTGTACCAACAAATCTAATTTATGTAGTTCTGGGGATGAAAACCAGGCTTCATGCTAGCGAGCATCCTCCAACTCAGTCAAGTCACTAACCTGCTTTTCATTTGTTGAGTTAGGCATGATTATGTCAAATTTATTATTTATTTATTTACTTACATTTATTCATGCACACATGTCACAGAACACAGGTAGAGGTCAGAACACAACTTATAGGAGTCAGCTTTTCTAGTCTACTTTTTGGGTTCCAGAGATAAACCCAGGTCATGAGACTTGGCAGCCAGCATCTTTACCTACTGAGCTAGCTCACTGACCATAATTATGCCATTTTAAAGATGGGAAGAAGCCGGGCGTGGTGGCGCATGCCTTTAATCCTAGCACTTGGGAGGCAGAGGCAGGTGGATCTCTGTGAATTCAAGGCCAGCCTGGTCTATAGAGTGAGCTCCAGGCCAGCTGGGACTAAAGGGAGACCCTGTCTCAAAAATACAAAAATAAATAAATAAATAAATAAATAAATAAATAACAGAAACTCAGCAGCTAAATAATAACTGGCCATGTTCCCATCTTGGCCCTGCCTGTTCCGCATCCTGCCCGGGGCAGGTGGACTGCATCCTCTGTCTCTGTGTATCGGCCACACCTGCCTCATGGTGGGGACTGAAGGATGAGTTTGGTTTACAAGGGCTTTGTTCTTCTAGTACTTGCCGAACTGCCTGCTCTTATGTGGGAGGGACCAGGAGAGGCCTGGATCTTGTCAACGGAGACTCCAGCAAGTGAGAGAGCTGCTGACATGGGACCGGGAGGAGGACGTAGCAGGGCAGATAACCCAAAGTTGATGAGAGGCTTCTCTCTAGCATCCCTCAACCCCACTCAATTGGCCTCTCATGTGACCTGGGTGACACACAGCAAACTTGAACATGGTGGTGTTTTTGCATATATGACTTCACTCGGCACAGCAGAGACCCAAGGTTGGTTGGATTACATAAAGAAGAAATTGGTGGGACTGCAGCCTACATATCCCGCTTAATTTTACATAATGAAATTTATGTAGCTCTTACTGTGGGCTAAGGTCCCTGTCCATTGTTTTTTTTGAGACAGGGTCTTATAATAGCCCAGGCTGGCCTCAAACTTACTATGTAGCTGGGGCTGGCCTTGAGCTCCTGATCCTCCTTCCTCTACCTCCCAATTGCTGGGGTTACAGGTGTATAACACGATGTGTGGTTTGCCAGGTATTTTGTAATTCTTTTCTGGTCTCTGTTCTACCCCGAACATGAGGTAGCTATTAGAACTATTCACATTTGTGCGTGTGTGTGCGTGTGTGTGTGTGTGTGTGTGTGTGTGTGCATGTGTGGTTTTGTTTCTTTTGAGGCAATCTCTCTGTAACCCCAGCTGGCCTGGAACTCATTATGAGCAGGCAGACCTTCATCTCCCAGAGCTCTGCCTACCTCTGACTCCCTAGTGCTGCGTTTCAAGGTGTGTGCCACATGGCCAACCTGGAACTGGCCAACCTGGAACTGTTCACATTTTTTTTTTTAATGTGTATGAATGTACTGTCTGCATGTAGCTCTGTACACCCGTGTCATGCAATGCTGCGGAGGTCAGAAGAGGGTGTCGGATTCCTCTGGAACTGGAGTTAAAGACAGTTTTCAGCCGCCGTGTGGGTGCTGGGGATTGAACCCGGGTCCTTTGCAAGAGCAGTCGGCGCTCTTAACCGCTAGGCCATCTCTCCAGCCCCTGAACTGTTCACAATTTTAAGATGGAGAAAGAAGCGTAGAACTTGAGTATCTTGCTCAAGGTCATACAGCCAGTAAGCAGTTGATCTGTACAGACTGGCCCTGAGTACTCAAGGAATTGCTACGCGGGGTGGGCCCGGTGCGGCCACTGCATCCGGGAACTCCAGCTTGTCTGGTGCTGCGTCCTCTTCTCCTGCCTCCCTCCATCTTTACTGTGTAGCTGTGGCTCCCAGGGTGACAATCCTTTAGCTTTGCTTTGGCACTGTCATTCCCTCCTCTGTGTCTTGGCAGCGGCTAAGCCTGGAGAACCTCAGCCGCTTGCAGGAATCAAGATTTCTCAGGGGAAGGAGCAGGAAGGGAGGCTGCTGAGAGGAGCGGATGAGTCACTGCGCCTTTGAACCAGCGTCCGCCGCGCTGCAGCAGCATCGAAGCATGGCCTAGCAAGAAGAGAGCTGGCTGCGTGGCCAGCCACTGAGGCGCTGGGAGGGGACATCTGGGGTGGAAGTGACTGGAACCGAAAGTCATCCCACAGGGCTTGACCTTGGACTCCCGATCCTCCGGCTTCCACCCCTTAGTTACTCAAATAGGCGGTGTTCCCACCCCAGTTTTATGTGGTGATGGGATGGAACACAGACTTCATGCATGCAGGCAAACACTCGACCAACTGGGCCACATCCCAGTTGTTTACATTTTAGGAATCGTTACCTCTGTCAGTGAAAGCCCCTTTGACTATGTCCTTGTTTCACACTATAAACTGAAGGGCTCACCTGGGCACCTAAAAGGAGACAGGGCAGTCTGGTCCAGCCTGTCCAGGGCTCCCCAGAGGCAGAGCAAGGATTCAGATGAATGAATAGGTCCAATTCTCTCCTAATGGCTTCCATTAAGTGATGATGAGTCATTGTTGCTAATTTCCTTTAAAACAGAGGCAAGGGTCTAGAGAGATAGCTGGGTTAGGAGTACTGGCTCCTCTTGCAGAGGACCTGGGTTCAATTCCCAGCACCCACATGGTGGCTAATAACCATCCTAACTCGAGTAGCAGGGAATCCAGTGCCCTCTTCTGACTTCCATGGGCACTGTACAACCTGGGTGTCCTTATACACAGGCAGGCGATACACTCATACACATTTAAAACAAAGAAACAAGCACAAAAACAAAATAAAAAAACAGAGGTTAGAGGTGCACCAGGAAGTCTTGTGGTCAGATCACAAGAGGAACCCAGCAGCTGCCCAGGATCTGCACTTTAATGGCCATTCTAAGGAACATCTCGTGGAAACTCTCCAGCCTCTCATGTTCGACAATACCTTATTCCCATTTTACAGATGGGCCCAAGAGAGATAAAGATGCAGGGGTGCAGGACAGGAGCATCAATGTGTCTCAGCAGCTCTGGCAAAGACAGACCCCACCTGTGGTCAGGGACCAGGAAGAGGACAGACAAATCTTGGCTTAAGCATCAAACCTTGGCACAGTGCTGGGAGTCTGGAACAGATCACTGCGGCTGGGGTCCTGGCTTCCCCTCTGGCTAGCTGTGACCTGGAGCATGCTCTTCACCTTTCTGTGCCTTGATTTCCCTACTCCACAGGGCTGTGGTGCAGGCCCAATGAGTCCTTGGGAACAGGAGTTTAAACTGCAGCCTTGCCAGTCATAACAATCCATGTCTTCAATCCTAGTACTCGGGAGGCAGAGGCAGGTGCATCTTTGTGAGTTCAAGGCCAACTTGAGCTACATAGAAAGTTCTAGGCCAGCTAGGGTTGCATAGTGAGACCTTTAAAAAAAAAGAAGATAAAAAAAAAATGTATCCTCGACTGGCTCCAGTTCCCACATCCCAGCCTCTTCCCAGGGTCCTGAGATGGGAGATGGAGAGCTGCCCCAGGGCCTGAAAACAGAGGAGGCCCCATGGGTGCCCAAGCCCTCAGGAGCACGCAGTGTCCTTAGGTGATACCATTTTGGAAGAGCCACTGGGACAGGCACACCTTCTGGTGCCTCTATTAGAGGCGGCTAAAGGGGTCAGCATGGGCCGCCACTGGCCTTTGGCTTCCTCGATCAGTGTGCCCAGAGCACTGGGGCCCTGTTTGTGAGAACTTCCATTTCAACACAAATTAGAGCCTGCAAATGATTCTGGGAGTCAGATCAGCCATCCCGGGAGAGTCAGGAGTTAGCCAAGAGAACCGGCTGAGATAAGGCAGGAATTTCAACTCCAGGAGACATTCACTGGAACAAGCCAAAGTGGGGTTACAGACTGAAGAACCCCAGAAGCCCCATGCCCTGGGTGCATTGTCTGTGTTCCATGTCAACCCTTCCCCCACCTGTCTGGCTGGGCTTTCTGCTCAGCTCTCTCCTTTGCACAGCAATCCCATGAGGCAGGCTCTGTGGGAACCTTCAAGCTCCCAGGTTTCACAGGAGAACCTGAGGACAAAGGTCTGTGGGAACTCTGCTGTCATGGCTAGCTGCTTGGTTGGCTCTTGGGAGCAGCACCCAGATGCCAGGTTTTCTTTTTTTTTTAATTTTTTAAAATTTTATTTATGTGTATGAATGTACTGTCTGCATGTAGGTTTGTGCACCTGTGTCATGCAATGCCGTGGAGGTCAGAAGAGGGCGTTGGATTCCCCTGGAACTGGAGTTACGGACGGTTCTCAGCCGCCATATGGGTGCTGGGGATCGAACCCGGGTCCTCTGCAAGAGTAGTCGGCACTCTTAACCGCTAGGCCATCTCTCCAGCCCGCCAGGTTTTCATGGGTGTCTACAGGCTTCCTTAGTCCTATGCCCAGGACAGCCCAGAGTGAGTCTGCCTTTCCATTCTGTCCTGCCTGCTGAGCCCACTTTGGGCTGGGTTACTGAAATTGCCACTGTCAGGAGTAGGGTGACATATGTTCTCTCTGTCACAACACCTGTGATGGTGGTTGAGGGAGGCAACTCCCAAGGGAGCACTGCACTCTCCCTGGCCGACCTTGAGAAGTCTGTGTACCCTGCTTTCCCAGGAGGCTGATAGTGAAGCAGAGGGTTTGCGTTACCACAGCCGCAAGGCCCCCCAAACCAGGATCTACTGTCCTTAACAGAGTAGGAAGAACGCATGCTAGCTACTACAACAGGAGGGGAGAGAGTCAAGCCACAGGCAGAACTTCCGGGTTAGATACAGAACAGATGGACCCCAAGTGTTCATTGATGGCCTTGGGCTCCGGGGTGTCTGTGAGGCCTGGGTTACTGGCAGACATGGGGCAACGACCTCAAAAGGCCATGCCAGCCCGTGACTCAAGTTTGAAGGTCCCTGAGACTGGGGTAGAAGAGCCTTGGCATTTTCCCTGATCCATGGCTCAGAGATAGGGGGGACAGCTGCCACTGGGTGCTCAGAACCCAGCTGTGTCCCCACCTTGCCCGCCTACCCGCTCCAGAGTGCCTGGCTGCCCCTCGAGCCCCAGGCCTGCCCGCCATCTGGGCAGCTCAGAAGAGAGACCACTGCCAAAGGCGTGCCAAGGTTGATTTATAGCCCCTGCCACCTTGGCGAGCTTGGGCTGTGTGCCCAGAACCTCCTCTGCTGAGAGAGATGCCGCTCCTCTTAAAGAGACAGAGCAGAGGAAATGCAGGGACATCGTGGGGGAAAGCAGGCTTTTGAGGGCTGCCCAGGAAGGGCTCCATCCATGGGGCTCTGGGCTCCTGTCATTCTCTAGGGAGCTTCATCACCCATCTCAGCCTTCACCCTATGGTCCTCCAGATTAGCTTCATGTCAGTGTCCTCTGAGCAACTGTAAGCTCCTCAAGCACAGCATTGAGAGCTACTGTGGTCCCGCCTGGGAAGCTGGAGGCCGCTCCACTACCAGAACGCACCAAGAGGCTCAGGAGGAATGCCAAGCGTAGGATAGAATGAATCCCATAAAGTCCCTCTGCAGGTCAGGGAGTGGACCTGGCCTTGCACCCTAGTTGACAAGCCTGACAGCACCTGTTGCCACTCCCAGGAACTTTTTCTACCTTGACATACGATTAGAGCACCAAAGGTCTCCCCTGACCTGTGAGCCTCCCCTTTCTGTGGGTCACTGCTCTGAAGTCCTTCCACCATGTGCTTTTCCTTCCTCCAGAAGGATCTCTCAGCTTTCTTGCTTCCTTGTGGCCTCACCCTCTGCCTCAGGTGTGTTGAGTCAGGTGCTCTCTTCCCTGCCTCTAGACCGAGAAGTTCCTCCTGGTCTCAGCAATGTTGGCTGTCAGGCACTGAGTTCTGAGAAAGCCTGCAGAAACAGGACTGGCACATCCCTGAAAAGAGTGGCCCGTGCTTCACGGGGTGCCTCGGGCTAAAGAAGTGAGTGTGAAAGAAAGCTGCAATGCCATCAAGGCAGAGGGCTAAGGCGAGCGCAGTGGGTGAGGTGCAGTATTTTTAAGCTCGGTGACTGGAAGGGCCTCAGAGTACCCAGATTTATTTTGCGTTTTGGAATCAGGTCTCACTGTATAGCCCAGGTGGGCTGCAAGTTCACAATCCTCCTGTTTCAACCTCTGGAGTACTGTGATTACAGATGTGTATCCCAGGCCCAGCTGGGCTCAGATAAGGGAGAGAAGGAGCCACTCAAAAAAGCTGGGGCATGGCATTCTGGAAGTGGTGCAGCCACGTGGTGTGTGCTGCTTAGCTCCTCTGCTGTCAGGGTAGGGAGAGACTTCCCAAACCTCATACTTAATCTCTTTCAAGTTCTGAAAATTCCTACCCTTCAATGAAGGGGACAATGCCTAAAATCCTTGGAGAGGGAACTCTGGCCTCCCAGAGCTGGCTGGAAAGCCATGCCAGATGCCACCCCAGAGCCACCAAATGAGCCTGTACCTAAATGATCCCCAAGGGTGGGACACATGGGTTCAAATCACAGCTGGGGTCTGGGGTGGTGTGTGTGCATTGCCATGGGTATTCTTGGTGTAGTTCATAAGAATGTGTATTAGTTACTTTTCTCATTGCTGTAACAAAAATACCTGACAGAAGCAACTTAAGGAAGGAAGAGTTTATTTGGGCTCTCAGTTTGAGGGCACAGTCCATCATGGTGGGAAGGGATGGAAGCAGGCACTGCAGGCAGCTGGTCCTGTCGTATCCACAGTCAGGAAGCAGACAGAGAGATGGACACTATGGCTCAGCAGGCTTCCTCTTTATTCAGTCCAGGACCCCAGCCCATGGGATGGTGCCAACCACATTTAATCACCCAAAGGCTTGTTTCAATGGTGATTCTAAATCCTATTAAGTTGACAGGAATAACTATTACAGTGCCTATGGGAGTATGTATGTGTATGTGCATGTGTGCACGAGTGTGCATGTGTGCATGGCTGTGTCTCCAGCCCTAAGCCTGAGGCTATCTGAGGCAGTCTATCTCCAAGATCCTCTCCTTCCATGGGTGCGGATTACCAGACACCCATCTTTACCCCATCTCTGCCTGCAGCTGTGGGTGGAAGGGATCCAGCCCCCCTAGTAGTGGGGTCCCCTCTGCAGCAGGAAAGCCCTTCTTTCTGACCCCAGGCAATCCATTTATCTGACCCTGATCTCATAAAGACATCCTGATGAACCCAATCACTTGCTAATGGTTATGAGCTGAGACTTGAGGATTTATGGCTGAGGCTCAGTGGCCACCAATAGGCACAGGCTGTGTGGAAGGCAATGATCTATAGGGCTTCTGTTCACAGAGGCCGGGCCCAGGACAAGCACACATCCCTGAATTTTTGGAGCCTAGAGTACCATCCTGGGTAGGTGTCTGAGGAGGAAAAGGATCTATAAAGGCAGATGGTCATGGGATAGGGGCTGAGTGTCTGGGAGCTCAGCCTCCTGAGTGTGAGCATGGGAGTTGGGGAGTGACAGTAGAGCAATGTGCAAAGGGGGAGTTAAACTGAGGTTCAAAGCTGGGGTTGATATTTACAGTTTGTGACTCTGGGCAAACCACTAACTAGCCTGGAAGCCTTGTTTTCCTGGCCTGTCAATGGGCCCTACGGCACCACCTCAGACTCACGAGCTTAGTGAGGCACACATGGAGTTGCTGTACAGACTTTGTGGATAAGGGTTGGGTTGTTTTTTTTTTTTTAATATTTTTTATTATTAATTTTATTTATTTCTGTATGTGTATGAATGTACTGTCTGCATGCAAGTTTGTGCACCCGTGTCGTGCAATGCCGCGGAGGTCAGAAGAGGGTCTCAGATTCCCCTGGAGCTGGAGTTCTCCTGGAATTGGAGTTTCAGATGGTTCTTGGCCGCCATGTGGGTGCTGGGGATCGAACCTGGGTCCTCTGCAAGAGCAGTCGGTGCTCTTAACTGCTAGGCCGTCTCTCCAGCCCAAGGGTTGGGTTTTAACTCCAGCTCTGTCACAAACGTGCTGGGATTCCAGCCCTGGCTTTGTCAACAATGGCTTTGTTGCCCAGAGTCCGTCTCAGACCCTTTCAAGGCCTTAGTTGTTCTGGAGAGACTAAGAAGAGTGGACCCAAAGTCCTTCCATCCCTGTGTTGCTTTGTAATCCTAACAGGAGCCCTTGGGAGTGACTTGATACCACTGTGCTGTGTGGATTGGAGCCCGGTCAGAACCACTCTCCCTCTGTGATGCCACCTGTGAAGGCCACCAGGTGTTGGACCTAGTGTTGGGGAACTCAGAAGTACACGGGTAATTAGGAAGGACCTTGTTGGGGGCAGCTGGGCACTGGTGGACCACCTTGGCCCACTCATATCTTCTGCATGGCTGTGTCTCAAAATAACCTCCCTTTTCCCTTTGCCCACAATAATAGCATATATTGCTATAACATATATGTATTATACACACAGGGAGAGCAAGCCTATGCTGTCTGAGCAACTGAGATGCATGAACAGTAAAGTGGAGAAATACCCACGACAGACCCAGGCAGAGACAAATGGATGCGTTCCTGAACCCCAGTCTACAGCAAAGTCCTCGTTGTCTATTCCACGCTCAGAGCAGGCTGAGGCCAGTCACCGCTGGACTGGCTTTCCAGAACCCCCTCCTCCTGTCTTCTCACATGTACCACAGCCCAGTGTTGAAATCCTGGAGGCCTCTGGGGATCCGGGGCAGCCAATTCAATGATGTTTCCTGAGCACATGTCCTGTGCCTGGCGCTGGTCCAGAAGCAAAGGCAAAGGAGAGCAATTAGACTTGATCTCTGTCCCCAAGATGCCACAAGGGTGCACAGACTCTAAACAATGACAATTCCGTTTGCTGAGGGACAGGACTGCACACCACTGGGGTAGGGAGAGAGAGGGATGGAGGAAGATGCCCAAAGCTGCTTTCTGCACATCTGTCCTGTGATAGGTCGAGAAAGCACAAAGCGGGCCGGAGGCCACTCAGCAGCGCCTGCTACAGAGGTGGAAAGAATCCTCAGAGCCTGGCTACTCTCCCGCCCATGTGGGAGCCTCCCTTCCTGCGCTTAGGGGAACGCCAGGTGGCCATAGGGGAATCTGGGCCTGGGGTTCTCAGCAGGGCCCATGCGGGCGCGCAGCAGCCTTGTGTGTGTGTGTGTGTGTGTGTGTGTGTGTGTGTGTGTGTGTGTGTGTGTGTGTGTGTGTGTGTGTGTGTGTGTGTGTGTGTGTGTGTGTGTGTGTGTGTGTGTGTGTGTGTGTTGGGGGGGAACCTGCCCCTGGGCCATCCTCCCACAGTGGGATGGGACGTGTCACCTCGGGAGTCGCCAGGCGCCTTCCAGCGACCAGGAGCGCGAGGCCCGGCGACGGCGAGGGCTGCCCCATGCGTGGGCACTGCCGGGCATTGCGGGCGCAGTCAGGCCCTCCGCCGCCGCGCCAGGCGCGAGGCCTTAAATATTACCCCGGAGTTTTCAATTATCTCTTCTTAATGGATTTGCAGGGGCTCTTTTATCAAGCGCGGGGTGGCTGGGTGTGGGGGTGCGGGGAGCGCGCGGCGAGGGCTGGAGCTGGGAAAATGGCCCATATTTCAATATTAAAGCCCTTTACGATCCTCAGTGGCATGAAAGATGCTGGAAATAAAGCGGAGCCGCCCGCGCCAGCCTCTCCATCTCGCAAGTTTTAATTAACGCTGAGGGGGAGGCGGCTGCCGGGCGGGGTCGGAGCCGGGCCAGGGACCAATCGCGGAGCCTCCGGGACCCGGATCCTGAGCGCGGATCCCGGGGATCTGGGCTGCCCATCCGGTGGGGACCGCGAGGTGCACCCCCGCCACGGAGGCCCGCGGAGGGGTGGGTAAGTGGGCGGGACATCGGGTGGCTGCGGTTATCCGGAAAGACACCGAGCTCTTCCCCGACCCCCATCCTCCCGCAGCGCTCCCGACCTTCCGTGACCCCGCGGCCAGCACCCCGAGGCCCGGGTTAGGGGGCGCTGGAGCCTACTGAGACCGGGCCCCTCTCGGCTGCAGTTCCCGGACGTCTGCTTTCCCCATTACCCGCTCAGCAGCCCCCGCCCCCGCCCCTGCCGTCCCGGAGTCGAGCGGCGGACACAGAAGCATCACTGTTTTGCCTTGGCAGCGGCCTGGCCCAACAGCTTGCTCCGGAGCGCAGACCCATCCGTCAGGCGGGACGGATGGAGCGTCGTCCGGCTACCCGCTCCGAGGACTCCCTGGGGAGCCACCTCTGGCCTTGGCCCAGATGTCTCTTTCCCCCTCTCCACCTCGCCAACCTTGCCCCTGACTACCAGCTCAGTGTACACTTCTGTCCCGTTTTGCTCCCAACATCCCCTACCTGGGGTCTGGGGCCTGGGGCCTGAAGGACCCAGTCTGGTCAAGGGCCAAACTGGGCAGTCCTTCCTGACCTATGTCTACATAAAAGTAATAATTCTCTCAAAAAGAGCAGGGGATCCCAGTGGGTCACAACCCTAGCCTAAACTGGCGAATCAGCATTCAAGATTTAAACCAGGACTTTAAATAAACTTTATAGAGTGGGTAGATGGGAAAAATAACACAAAAGAAGACATGATATTCCTCAATATTTACAAGTACTTGATGACTTCTGAAAGGTTTTTGGAGAAGTTAAATTCTAATTTGAGACATATCACAGGCTGGCCTCAAACTCACTAAGTAGCTAAGGATGACCTTGAATTTCTGATCTTCTGCCTCCTAAGTGCTGGGAGGATTCGGTATGTGTTCCCACTAACAGTTGCTGTGGGGCTGGGAACCGGTCCTATCGCTTTGTGTATGCTAGGCAAGCACTCTGCCAGGTGAGCTGCATCCCAGCCCTAATGACAAATTCTGTCTTAAAGGAGAAGGAGGAGGAGGAGGAAGAGGAGGAAGAGGAGGAGGAGGAGGAGGAGGAGGAGGAAGAAGAAAAGGAAAAAATTGATGTACATTCTTCCTTGGTTCAATTTGTGATAAATAAATATCAAACTTGCTTGAAAAAGTACATGCCTATATATCAAGTTTAGTAAGATAAAACACCTAAATAGCACAGGGAACAGGGATGGACTATTGTGTCAGAGGTGAATTGATCACTAAAGCATGTTTGTTTACCTGAGACAGGAGGACTTCCTGTGGGGGTGGAGCTTAGGTTTGTAAGAAGAATGTGATAGATTTTGGAAAGGAAGTCTGGATGGAGAGACATTTTTTTTCTTTTCTTTTTTTGAGACAGGGTCTCCCTGTAGTCCTAGCTGGCCTAGAACTTGCCATGTAGACCAGGCTGGCCTTGAATTCACAGAGATCCGCCTGCCTCTTGCCTCCGAGTGCTGGGATTAAAGGCGTGGGCCTGCCCTGAGAAACACTGTTTTTAAGGTGAGACAAATTGTATACTTTGTTTCAGTTGAGAAACAGCTACTCTTGGCTCTGAGGTTTGTTCCCTGAGGACAGATCCAGGTGAAACAGGACACTTGTGATAACACAGAGCAACCAGGGTAGACGGTAGGACCCTCAATAAGTCTGGAAACTGACATGAGTGGGAAGCCAGCCTGAGGCTCATGACTCCTTGGCAAAGGGCTACTGGTTCTGTGTGACTCCACCCTCTTTCTGTTTTGTCATTAGAGCTTTGGGTGTATGGGTATCAAAGGGTCACCTCTGAAATGGTTCGAGGAAGAAGGAGAAAAAAAGCAGAGACTCTCCCACTCTGACCCTGCCTGTGAGGGGAGACACTGAGGTCTAAGCCCTGGTGTGAGAATGAAGAATCAGAGGTGACCAGAGCTCAGTGCCACTTCCAAGAAGCTCACAGTCTTCGAGGGTAACAGCTTGGTGGTTCATTCTGTTATCCCTGAGAAAGCAAAGCGTGCAGAGAATTCCCCAACAGCCAGGCCACTTGGGTCATTAGTTATAACTGTGACCAAGTAGACCTCCCTGCCTTGTCCCTACTGAGCACAACTGGAGACGAGGCAAACAGGTAGCTGGAATGCAGGGTGATGTGTCTAGGAAGGTAAAAAGATACTTGCTGTGGGCAGGGGTATGTGAAAACATCTAGCTTTTACAGAAAGGCCTGCACATTGACACAGGGAGGGGGCCTAATGCGCCTCCAAAGAACGTGGACACTGTACAGTGTGGCCTGGGGAGGCAGCTCTGGCCTAGAGTTTGAGTGCCTGTTTAGCATCCAGACAGGAGCCTGTAGCAGCAAGGCCCAGACTGACTTTTTGTTGCTTGTCAGGGATGGCCAGGGATGTACTAAAGCTGTCCTTCCCACTCACACAGGGTAGCCTCGCCCGTGCCCAGCCAGCCAGGAATGAGCTTATCAGTCCTCTGTCTTGCTCACACAGTGCCTCAGGCCTGGGCTATCTGGGGAATCTGGTGGAGGGAGAGCTCTGTGGAGGGTCTTATTTCTCACCCCCTCCCCTTGCTGATAACAGTTCTGAAACAAACCAGACTTAAAAAAAAAAATACAACACCCTTTCCCCAAGAGAAAACCTGCTGACCTGTCTGTCTAGCTGCAGTTGGATGCAAGCCAGGACAAGAAGAGCGTGTCATCCCCCATGGGACCTGACACCAGCCATCCTGCCTCTACCCATTCCACCTCTGGGGCTAGAAGATGGGAGGAAGGCATCCAAGCAGGACTGGACACTGGGAGACATAGTAGCTTGAGAAAGGCTGGGGTGCCTGTGTGCTTGGGAACTGAGGTCCCTCTGTGCAAAGGAGGAGCTTCAGAGGAGGTGGGTGCAAGTTTTCCAAAGGGCTGACAGGCCAGACCTGAGGTGTAGATAGTAAGAGATCTCTGAGGGTTTGGGAGTTAAATGCTGGAGTTTTCCTACAACACAGAAAATAGACTAGTATAACACTCTCTTTTTATGAGTGTTTTGCCTGCATGTGTGTAAGTGCACCCTGTGTGCAATACCTCTGGAAGCCAGAAGGAGGGCTGCCTTTCCTGGAACTGGAGTTACTAATGATTGTTATATCTGCCATGTGGTACTGGGAACTGAACCCAGGTCCTCTGTAAGAGCAGCCAGTGCTTTTAACTGCTGAGCCATCTCTGCAGCCCTAATACAGCACTCTTGTAGTCACTACCCAATCTTCAGGTTTTAAGCTGCTGATGGCATTTTGTCAGCTCTGCTCTTGAGTTTTCAAAACAAAGTAAATCATTTCAGATAAGTGTCCCCTTTGTCCCCCTTTCAGTAAGTGCCCCTCCCACCCAGAGGCACAGCCGTCATGTTGGGCTGCTTCCTGCAGTATGCCTTGTATTTATACCACATTAGCATCCAAGAATAACATACTGCTTCAGTGTGTGGCTAAAGGCTGTCCAACTGTTATAATTCATGGCATTGTTTTTTTACTCCACTTTTTAAAGTCTTTATATGAAGTCTATAGCAGAGTGTGGGCAAGGACAGAGCTGGGCTGCTAGTTTTCAGGTAGAGTATTCTGGCAGGGTGGGACACAGGTGGTCCATGCTCAGGAGAGTGGGCACCCCAGGTCATCTGTGGAAACCCGGGGCGGGGGGAGGCACAATTGTGGTGAGCAAGCTATTCAGCACCATGAACAGAGCCCAAAACCCTATTGAAGATGCCCATGGGTATTTGTTGACAGAGAAGCTGATGGGACTGAAAAATCCAGGATTGGCTCCAGGTTTCTGATCCAATGTGACTCACTGGGTGACAGCCCCAGTCCCCAAGAGGACAGTCCCATTGGGGGAGCTGGAAGATAAGTCCACAGCCAATGAGGCTGGGATGTCCAATGTGCTTGGACGTCAGCATGCATCCCAGGCACCTGATGAGCAGAACCCAGAGATGGCAAGAAGGGCAAGGTTTAGTATTGCTGGAGGCAAAAAGCCAGCTGAGCCATGAACCAAGTTCAAACCCAGCCTCTGTGCCCACACAGTGGCTCCTGCCACCCTTTGCACAGTGGGTGGAGCAGCCTATTAACCAGGGAAGGCCAGGGAGGAGGGGTAATAAGTGATTCTAGAAACACAAAGATCTTGTCAGACACCCACACTCCCAGCATCGCTCCCACTCCATATTCATCAACAAGACAAACAGGCGGTCCCCACAATTGCTTCCTGGAGACTTCCTCTTGACCAACAAGGAAGGTCTTTCCGGTCAAGTGAAACACAGCCTGCTTTCCTTCCACTGAGATTCAAAGCTCTGGCCTCAGCTTGAAGGCTGCCTTCTGGGAAAAGGACTTCCAAGCCACTGGAACCCAACCTACTCTGCCCAGGCCCAGCCACCACTGATCCTCTGCTGCCAGTGCACCTGCAACAACTTCCTGCTCCTGACTCCAGGCTTGTCCACTGACGCACCACTGCTCCTGCACATGCTGCTGTCCTTCTCATCGACCGCAGCACTGGCTCGCCCACCAGCTCACAGGTCTGGCCTCCTCTCTCTCTGTTCTCTTCCCAGCTTCTCCCATGAGCATCCCACGACGTAGTCTCTGAATTCTTTGGGTCCTGGATACAGCCGAACTTCCTGTCCTTACTTCATCCCCAAGCTCTGCTAAGGTTGACTTTGAACTCGATTCCCCCTGCCTTTAAATCCTGAGAGCTGGAATTAATGGTGGGGGTACCCTTCTCTGGGCACACCAAGGGGGTCACTAAAGTTCAATTTGATCTGGCAGAGGCAGACTCTCCCTTGTAGAAACAGCCAGCAAGGGTCTGAGGCAGGTGGCTCTCTTTCCCAGGAAGCCTTGCAACTCAGACTCACTCCCATTCGAGGAATTTTAAATATTGTGCCTCAATGGGCAGAAGCTGCTTTGGGTGGAATCTGTGGGAAAGTCTCTTATCCCCTAGGTTCAACCCCTACAGTCACCAAAGGGCTCACCACAACAGGCTGTAACCACCTCCTCCCATGCTGACTTTTGCAGGCTAAACAGACTTACACCCTGCAGGATACCACCTCCTTGAACTCCCACACTTAGAAGAGTTCTAACTCTTCGAAGCATGGGACAATGTAGACTCCTGCCTCCAGGGAGTGTAGACACAACACAGACTGCAGTCACTTGGCTTGCTCAGCTAGCCAAGGTTCTTCCTAATAGGGTATACAGGGAGAGAGACCTGTTGAGTCAACACCCTTCTCTGACCTCCTTGGGCATTGCACAACATGGATGCACTTACATACACGCAGGTTATACTCTCATATACATAAAATAAAAAAACAATAAGCCAGGTGTGGTGGTATATACCTTTAATCCCAGCACTCAGGAGGCAGAGGTAGGCTGGTCTCTGAATCCAGCCTGTTCTACATGGTGAATCCCAGAACAGCTGGGGCTACAAGGAGACCCTGTCTCAAAACCGCCAAAAATTAAATAAATAAATAAAATAAAAATGATAGAGGCTGGAGAGATGACTCAGAGGTTAAAAGCACTGACTGCTCTTGCAGAGGACCAGAGTTTGGTTCCTACCAGCTATACAGCAACTAACTACCATGCATAACTCCAATTTGAGGGGATCCAATGCCTTCTGACCTCTGAGAGCATTAAACATGGGTGCACTTACACATATTCAGGCAATATGCTCATATACATAGAATAAAAATGATAAATAAGCCAGGTGTGATGGTGCACGCCTTTAATCCCAGCACTCGGGAGGCAGGGGCAGGTGGATCTCTGTGAGTTCAAGGCCAGCCTGGTCTACATAGCAAACCTAGGCCATCTGGGACTAAAGGGAGACCCTGTCTCAAAAGTATAAATAAATAAATAAATAAATAAATAAATAAATAAATAATTTTAAGATAAAAACTACAAATAAAAATATTTTTAATTTTATTTATTTTTGTATGTGTATGAATGTACTGTCTGCATGCAGGTTTGTGCACCCTTGTCGTGCAATGCCTCGGAGGTCAGAAGAGGGTGTCAGATTCCCCTGGAACTGGAGTTCTCCTGGAATTGGAGTTTCAGACAGTTCTCAGCCGCCATGTGGGTGCTGGGGATCGAACCCGGGTCCTCTGTAAGAGCAGTCAGCACTCTTAACCACTAGGCCATCTCTCCAGCCCCATAAAAAATATTTTTTATTATTTATTTATTTATTTATTTATTTATTTTTTGGTCTTTTCGAGACAGGGTCTCCCAGTAGTCCCAGCTGTCCTGGAACTCACTCTTGTAGACCAGGCTGGCCTTGAACTCACAAAGATCGCCTGCTCTGCTCCAAGTGCTAGGATAAAGGCGTGCGCCACCACACACCGGCTAAAATATTTTTTAAAAAGGCAATGAAGCCTTAGCTAGGCGTGGTTGGCGCATGGACCTTTAATCTAGCACTTGGGAGGCAGAGTCAGGTGGATTTGTGAGTTTCAAGTCCAGCCTGGTCTAACAGAGTGAGTTTCCAGGACAGCTGGGGCTACAGGGAGACCGTCTCTAAAAAGACCAAAAAAAAAAAAAAAAAAAATGCAATAGAAGCCTTAAGCTCTGGGCAGCTCCCAGGTGGAGCCCACAGAGTCCCTTGGAGGTGACCAGCAGGGGCTAGATAAAGTACCAGAAGGATGGATAGATCCTAAAGTTCCCCTACAGCCATAAAACTTGAAAGCATCTAAACCTTGGGAAGATTTGGGGCTTTTCCTGAAAAATTCGAGAGCAGCCTAGACTTCTGTGGCATGTAACTACTCATGTTCACATGACCTAGACCTAGCTAGAATGACTAAATATGAGAGAATTAGCACAGGGGGCTGAAGCTGAAATTGTGCACACGAGGGTTGTAAGGTCAAACTTGAGGGTAAGCAGTATATAGTTAGAAACATTGCTTGTCCTACTCTTTTAAAGTGGGACGGAGACAGGCAAGATGGTTCAGTGGGTGAAGGTGTTGCCATCAAACCCTGATGACCTGAGTTCAATCCCCAGGAACCACATAGTGGAAGGAGAGAACTGACTTCTGCAAGTTGCTGGCTCATCACGTGAATGCCGAGGTGTGTGCTCACATGCACACGCACACACAATAAATAAGAGATGTAATGACATTTAAAAAATAAAAGACGGGCTAGAGAGATGGCCTAGCGGTTAAGAGCGCCGACCGCTCTTACAGAGAACCCGGGTTCGATCCCCAGCACCCACATGGCGGCCGAGAGCCATCTGAAACTCCAATTCCAGGAGAACTCCAGCTCCAGGGGAATCCGAGACTCTCTTCTGACCTCCGCGGCATTGCATGACACGGGTGCACAGACCTGCATGCAGACAGTACATTGATACACATACAGAAATAAATAAAAAATTTAAAAAAAAATAAAAAAAATAAAAGACAAAGAGGAAGCTGGTGGCTCTGTGCTGCAGGTACTATGCCTGTCGTTGCCCAGCCTGCTGGCTCTGGATGTGTGGTAAACACACTTCCTGTTGCAAAATTTAAAAAGGAGTTGGGACAGGGCTCAGAGACCATTTCAAAAGAAGGGGCAGAAAGATTATAAGAGCCAGGGGTAAGTGACCACATGCAAACATTTTTCTGAGCTTCTGGGAACTTGGTCACATGAACTTACATCAATGGTGATGGCATCCACAAGCAGCTGAGCACTGCTGGGTGGAAGAAAGTTGATCTTCTTGTAAGAGACTGATGCTAGAGCCAGGTGTGGTGGCGCACGCCTTTAGTCCCAGAATGCATGAAATCCAGTGTGTGGGGGTGCGAATAATGGAAAGGGTCTAAATAGGGTCAAGATGTATTTGTGAAATGCACAAAAATTCTCTCTAGAGAGAGAAAATTGAAAAGAGGTGGGAGACCCAGAGTTTAGTCTAAGCTCCATCCATCCATGACAAAGGGTTTTCAAGCTTTTCTGCCAAAGTCCCTTTGATATTCAGGAATGGACATAACCTAGACCCCAGGGTTCTGGGGGCTTAGCACAAAAGGCCATCAGCAAAACCCCAACTACCTCTCTCCTTTCCTCCCCTCCTCTCTCCCTTCCTTCTTCCATCCTTCCTTTCTTTCCGCTGTTAGGTTAAAGAAAATAGGTGCTACATATTCTATGTTACATGCAGTTCAGCATTTTCTATTAATAAGAAAATAGGACTTTTCTCCCCTTGAGACAGACTCTTTATCATGTAGCCCCTGGCTGGCCTGGAACTCACTATGTAGATCAGGCTGGCCTCCTGCTTGCTGCAGTCGTTCTTCTGCCTCCCAAGTGTTAGGCTTGCAGGTGTGCATCACCAAGACAGCTTCTTTTGTAGCCTTATTATTTTGATCTTTACATTACTCGGCCTTTGTTATTTTACATGTTTTATACATATTAATATAAAAATGTTGAAGCTATTTGCCATCAAAAATCCCTTGTGGGGCTGGAGAGATGGCCTAGCAGTTAAGAGTGCCGACTGCTCTTGCAGAGGACCCGGCTTCAATCCCCAGCACCCACATGGCGGCTGAGAACCATCTTTAATTCCAGTTCCAGGGGAATCCGACACCCTCTTCTGACCTCTGTGGCATTGCATGACACGGGTGCACAAACCTACATGCAGACAGTACATTCAGTACATTCATACACATTAAAAAAAAAAAGTCCCTTGTGGGTTAGGAAGATGGCTCAGTCAGTAATGTACCTACTATACAAGCAGGAGGCCCTGAATTCAGTCCTCAGAACCCATGTGAAAAGCCTGGCATGGTGGCAGGTGCTTGCAATCCCCTGCTAGGGAGGAAGAGACAGCCCACACCTCTGTGGTTCTGAAAGAAGCTTCTTCCACGTGCTAACCCAGCACTCCGCCATTGCTGCACGGCCCTGGGCTCTTCACCAGGTAAGAGCTGTTGCAGTGTGGCCCACAGAATTCTTTTTTGTTTGATTTTTTGTGTGTTGCTTTGTGTTTCATCTTTTGAGACAGAGTCTCACTCTGTAGCCCAGGCTGGCCTTGAACTCCTAATCCTCTTGCTTCAGCCTTCCAAGTTTTGAAAGTTCAATTGACCCACCATGCCTGGATATTTTTTTTTTTTAATTTGGAAATTTTTTTCTTCTATTACTTCTTTATTTTTTTCATTTTTTAACAATAAGTAATAATTTATGAGTACAAGCATCCTTCATGTAAAACCAATTTGCAAGCAGTTGTGCCCAAACCCACACAGCCCAAGGGTCCCACCATCCAGCTGGGGGGGGGGAGGGCTTGTATGTACAATCAAGTTGATCAAATAAGTGTCCAGTCTATATTGCTGTAGTTTCACCATTCACCCCAATCTCAGCCCTTGCATTCTACCATGCCCTCTCTTCCGCAGATTGTTCCCTAGGCTTAGAAAAGGGGCACAGGTGGACGAGAAGCAAAACAGTCTACTTTCTCTGTCGTTTGGACTCTGATTTTTTTTTTTAATTTATTTTATGTGGGGCTGGAGAGATGGCTCAGCTGTTAAGAGAACTGGCTGTTCTTGCAGAGGACCCGGGTTTGGGTCCTAGCACCCACATGGCAGCTAATCATCCATAACTCCAGTTCCAGGGGATCTGATGCCTTCTTCTGACCTCCTTGAACATTGTACAGCATGGGTGAAATTACATACATGCAGACAATATACACTCGTACACATAAAAAAATAAAAATAATACAATATTTTCTAAATAAAATTTAAAATTCCTGGAAAAATTTATTGTATGTGTATGAGTGTTTTGCCTGTATGTATGTAAGTGCACTCATGATGTGCAATGCCCAAAGAGGTCAGAAGAGGGAGTCAGATCCCCTGGAACTAGAGTTATAGATGGTTGTTAGTGACCATGTGAGTGCTCGGAACCAAACCCAGATTCTCTGCAAGAGCAGCTGGTGCTCTTAAGCTCTGAGCCATCTCTCCAGCCCCCTTGATTTGATTTTTTTTAATTGTTAAACTTCCCTTACACTGTGCTAGGCTATACTTCTGCTGACTTCTATTTAGAAAGGCTGTAAAATGTGCTAGGCTATACTTCTGCTGACTTCTATTTAGAAAGGCTATAAAATGTGCCAGGCTATACTTCTGCTGACTTCTATTTAGCAAGGCTGTACAATGTGCCAGGCTATACTTCTGCTGACTTCTATTTAGCAAGGCTGTGCAATGTGCCAGGCTCCATGCCATATGTTTTTATTTGTGTTATGTTGTTTAAACTCTCACAACCACCTGAAATGTATACAGGCTCATAGCTAGCCCGAGGCCACACAGCTGCAAAGGGGGAGGATTCAGACTCTCCCCCAAATTAGGCTCCTAAGCAAACAGGTCCCCCAGCCGCCTCTTGGAATCCACAGCTGGAACACCCGGCTGAGGGAAGAGCTGCACCCTCCCCACTGCCTGGGGAAAAGAGACTGTCGCCACTTCTAGAAAGAGCACAGGTGGAATATACGGAGAATCAGAAAAGCTGAGTTAGGGCAGGAGAGATGGCTAAGTGGCTAAGAGCACTGGCTGTGCTTGCAGAGGACCCAGGTTCACATCCCAGTACCCACGTGGTAGCTAACAGCCATCCATAGCTCCAGTTCCAAGGGATCCAACACCCTCTTCTGATCTCTGTGGGCATTGCACTACATGGGTTCACTTACATACACACAAGCAACACATTCATATGCATAAAATAAAAATAATAAAATAAATTAAAAAAAAAGAAAAGCTGAGTTAATACTGCCTCTGCCCATGGCTAGCTACAGATTCTCAAAGGAGTGCTTCCTCTAAGATAGGTGGCAGGGACAATTAAGAAGAGGGCTGAGCTGGCAGCGTACCTTCCTTCTGTGCTCTGCTGCCTACAGCCTTGTCTCTCTGGCAAGTCGCTGTAGCCTGAGCCTCTGTCCTCACTTCCAAAACTTGAAAACCAACCCTTATCTCACAGGGCTACCACAGGAATTAAAAATAGAGTGTGTGGCACGAGAACAGGGTTTGGGATGTAGTGGACACACAA
This sequence comes from Rhizomys pruinosus, assembly GCA_009823505.1. Taxonomy (NCBI): domain Eukaryota; kingdom Metazoa; phylum Chordata; class Mammalia; order Rodentia; family Spalacidae; genus Rhizomys; species Rhizomys pruinosus. Next base: position 1,336,169 of record VZQC01006477.1, read on the forward strand.
GAAATGCTTGCCTATCGTGACCCTCATGATACTCGTGTGAGCAATCGTGCCCATAATAGGAAAATCAAGATTTGTAAAATCAGAGAAGTGGGTTATCGAGGTGGCTCAGCCTGACAATCTGAGCTTAATTTCTAGGACCCACGTGATAAAAAGAGGATTGACTCGTGCCGGGAGTGGTGGCGCACGCCTTTAATCCTAGCAGGTGGATCTTTGTGAGTTCAAGGCCAGCCTGGTTTACAGAGCGAGCTCCAGGACAGCCAGGGCTACAGGGAGACCCTGTCTCAAAATACAAAAAAAAAAAAAGAAAAAAAAGAGGATTGATTCTTTTAAGTTGTCCTCTGACCTTCACAAGTAGGCAGTGGTATACACAAGCTCTACCCTCTGCCTGCCAGTAAATAAAATATTCTTTTTTTTTGTTTTTTTTTTGCTCTTTTTGAGACATGGTCTCCCTGTAACCCCAGCTGTCCTGGAACTCGCTCTGTAGACCTGGCTAGCCTTGAACTCACAAAGATCTGCCTGCCTCTGCCTCCCGAGTGCTAGGATTAAAGGCATGCACCACCTCACCCGGCAGTAAATAAAATATGCTAACTAAACAAAATGAGACTAATGTGTGAGATCTATGGTATCAATGAAGGAATTTGGTTTTTTTCGGTCTTTTTGAGACAGGGTCTCCCTGTAGCCCCATCTGTCCTGGAACTCACTCTGTAGACCAGGCTGGCCTTGAACTCACAAAGATCCACCTGCCTCTGCCTCCCGGGTGCTAGGATTAAAGGCGTGCGCCACCACGCCCGGCAGGAACTTTCTTAAAAATAAAACGTTGGATGTGGTCCACTTTGATGTACCCAAAGCATCTCAGCTGACTAGAGAGCTAGAGTTGCCTTCAGCAGTGGTGAAGAACTGCCTGAGGAAATTAAGCCTGGGGCAGGTTGAGCTGGGGACCTGGGGTCCAGGTCCCTTTGCTGAGCCATTGTGAGGGACAGAGCCTGCACCTGCCCCAAGAGAGACTGTTTCAGCCCTCTCAGCTTCAAAGTGGGGTTCTGTAACTTGGCCAAACTGCCCTATTGCTTGCACTGGGAAAGACCACCCATGAGTCAGTCTCTCTATGCCCCCTGGACAACCACACAGACACTTCTAAAAGCCGCAGTGACTTGGGATCCTGTCTAAAGAGACCCCAGTCTTTGACCAGAGACAAGGTCTCTCTGTTCCATCTTCTGGCTGGGGCCCTGCAGGCCCACCTGGAGGGAAGTTTCCCAAGAAGGTGGACTCCCTGTGGGAGAGACAGGGTGCTGGGGATGGAACAGGGTCTCCTCTCGCTGGGCCTTTCCCCCTACGCTGGCATCCTAGGCACCTCTCCCAGTTTGGAAAGCAGTTATTTATGGTTTATTTTTGACATCAGATCATCGCTGCCCAAGTTTCATCAATTTGTCACTGTTTTTATTGTCAGCAATTGCCCATAACTGGAGCACATTTAAAATGTCATTGATCTTGGTATTACAGTGTCATAATCTGACAGTAATAGGTGTAGCCAGCACAGGAAGCCCAGGCCCTGAGATTGATGGCGTTCAGCACACCAATTATATTCTGTCCATCTAAGTGATAAAAGAGTACGTAGAAGGCATTCAATAGATAAATTAGATATCGCTCCCAATTATGGCCTTTTATTTTATGGAGTCATATGCTCCCCTTAGAACTTTTTTTCTTCATTTGGTTTGTAAAGGGACTTCAGATAACCCCAAAGACTGAGACTCCATCCCCTGCTGGCCCTTCCCTGGGCTCAGTACTGCCCCCTCTCCACCTTCCTGAGGTCTTGCCTGGGCTCCTGTGGACTTTACTCACAAGCCTCCTGATACAAGTGTCACAAATATGGAACAGAGGAGGAGTCACTTTAGTGTCTAGGGCCAGGCCTTTGGGAAGCCCGTCCCATAATGCAATATGGCTAAAGAAATGTAATCAGGAGAGTGGAGCTATCCAGTGGTTCCCGCCCCGGCTCCAGAAATCAACGAGCCTTCAGAGTGGGACAGGGAGGACTTGGCTATGGCTGGAGAGGACAGTAGAGGGAAGTTTTGGGTCGTTAGGCACTGAATCATCCATTCCCCTGCCTCCACCCTGGACAGAGGAAAGCCAGTTCAAGTGTCTAAACTTCCCTACCCCCCACTCAATAACTTGGGTGAGGCATTTCCTCAGGCTTGAGTGTGGCTCTCTGCAAGATGCCCAGAAAGCCACTTGTTACTAAGAAGAGAGCTCACCACAGATAGAGACCTGGGGTGTCTGGCCCAGAGACAGAGAAACACTGAGGGGACTTTATTTGGGGCCTGGCTTATAAACACCTGAAACTCTGGGGACACCCCTAAGCTGGTCCAGTCTTGTGTCCTTACCCCCCACCTTTGAGCTGCCCCAAAGCCCACAGGAAACACCAAGGAGGCCAGGATACCTGGTGCTAATAAAGTCAGGATCCAGGTGTGTTTACTGAGCTTTGATAGAGAAACTGGCTGTGCGTGGTGGCCCCCCCACCCCCCAGAGCCTGCAGCCTTCCCAACATTGTAAATAATGGTGGCACTAAGTGCCTTGTTACACCAAGGAAACCGGAGAATGTGGGCCGCCCGGGAGGAGGAATGATGGGGGACAGAGTAGAGAGCTACGAGACATCAGCCCAGGCTCCTCAAGTACACCCACAGGCTGTGATAGATGCACTTCTGGGGTTGTGGATGCCATTTCAAGTGAAATGTTTATAGGGAACAAGCACGAGTTAAACGTCTTGGCCGATAAACAGCAGCCAGATAGAGGGAGAGGGCAAGGCGAGGAGTGGAGGAATCAAAGGCCTGGAGGCCCCCAGTGTTAAGTAGCTGTCTGAAGATCTGCTCAAACACATGCACCAGCTTTGCTCTTAACATGTTTTTAAGAGCTGGTTATGATTTCCTTGAGGGCGGCTCAGATTAAGACTAGAGTGGAGCCTCCAGCTGAGCGCCTTCAATAACTGTCTATCACATCCTCTTTAGGGATGCAGTGGGCTTTCTGGCTCAAGAACTTGTGCCTGGGGCTGGCTGCAAGACTGCTCCTAGGCCTTGGCTCTATCTGGGAATTAAGCCCTACCCACAGAGGGCTCTTAGCCTTCCAGGAAAGAGAGAATGGCCTAGAAAAGAAGAGATGCATTGGAGACCGAGAAGGACTGAAAACCAAGGGAGAAGAAACCCCCTCAGGCAGCCACTGCTGCCTCCCCAACTTGGATTCCAGTCTCGCCTTTTAGCCTGTCTCTCTGTATATTCCCTGACTCTTACAGACCTTTCTCAGTGAAAAAGATAGAAGTGTTTAGAAAAACAACAACAACAACAAACACAACCGAAATTCAATACATCTCCTCCTCACTTTACGTAGGGTAAAGTTAGTCCCTACCGTCCTGGATCTGCCTCTTCTTGCTTGTGGCTATTGCCTCTCCCTCTGCCCACTCACCTCCTTCCAGCCACACTGATGTCTGGGTTCTGAAAGCTTGCCAGGGTGCTCCTGCCCCAGGACCTTTACACCAGCTTTTATCTCTACCAGGAACATGCTCATCAAGCTAAACATAGGGTTGATCCACCTCTCTTTTCTTTTCTTTTCTTTCTTTCTTTTTTTTTTTTTTTTTTTTTTTTGTCTTTTCGAGACAGGGTCTCCCTGTAGCCCCAGCTGTCCTGGAACTCACTCTGTAGATCAGGCTGGCCTTGAACTCACAAAGATCCACCTGCCTCTGCCTCCAAGTGGTAGGATTAAAGGCATGCGCCACCACGCCCGTCGAGATTTTTTTTTTTTTGGATCACCTCTCTTTTCTTAGTCTTTGTGTGAATACTATACACATGATAAAACACTTTAAGTACTGCAAAAAGCCAAGGTCCCCACTCTGACACTTCTTTCTCAGAGATTTTCTTTTCTCTAAAACCTAATAGGATTAAAAACTTTAATATATTTATTTAGTTATTTGTGTGTATGAGGAGGAGACATGCCATGGATAGTGTATATTGGTCAGAAAGCAACTTGCAAGAGTCAGTTCAGGGTCCTGGGGATCAAACTCAGGTCATCAGTCTTGGCGGCAACACCTTTACCCACCACGCCATCTTGCCAGCCCCACACAATAGACTTTACCTAGAGTCTCTCTACTATCTGTCTCTCCCAGCTAGAATGTAAACACTTCACAAATTAGTCTTCCTGTCACGATGTATTCTAAGAATAGAGATTAGTGCTCAGTGACTGTTTGAGGAGTATGTGCAAGGGGTAAGTTTGCTGGGGCAGAAGGCAGAGGGGTCCGCCACTGGCTTAGGTTAGCTTATGTCTGGCTCTCTCCTTTCAGGCCATGTGTGAAGATCTGGTCATGGTGTGACAAGCAAGACAGCTGGGCGGGAGCTTCATCAGAAACAGGAAAACATCACAAGGGACAGGCTGAATTCTCATCTAGGCTGGGGGGCTTGGCTTCAGGATGAAATTTCACCCTCTTCATAACTACAGTAACTGTAAGATAGTAATGCCAAAGGGGGAGGGGATGTAGCTCGGTTAGTAGAGTGTTTGCCCAGCATGCAGGAGACTGCGCTGTGTCCCCAGCACTGAATAAAGAGGCGATGGCGCATGCCTGTGATCTCAGCACTCCAGAGCTAGAGGCAGGAGGATCAGAAGTTCAGGTCATCCTCTGCAATATAATGAGTTCAAGGCTAGCCTGGAGTCTTTAAAAAAAATAAAAAAGATAGCTGGGCGTGGTGGTGCACTCCTTTACTGCACCACGCCTGGAGAATGAAGGTTTGAAACGGGGTAGATAGGTCAGCAGTCTACAAGCCAGAGGAGGAAAGAGAGCAGATCAGGCACTGCTCTTCTAAGTCAGGAAAGGATTAAAATGATCCAGGGGGAATTAGAAGGCCTAGCAGATGGTGAGTGTGAGAGGGAAGGAGACACTGAGCCCCTGAGGTCCAGGAGCTGGAGTTAAATGCCTCCTGGCAGCAACACGATGGGGAGAGAAGGAAGGCCTAGAGCCTGGCTCCCTCCAGCACGGCCAGGCCAGGCCAGGCCGTGTTACCTCAGAAAGGTAGCACCGGGGTCTGTCCCGCTCTGGACAGGAGGTGGGGGCAGCAGAGCCTGGGGAAGGTTGCTGCCTCTGCCTGAGTCTCAGACATACCCTGGCAACGCTTGGGGACCTACGTATGACACACAGTGCTGCTGTCTCTCCTGTCTTCTCAAGGGCTGGAAGGCGATCTCTACAGGCCCAAGGAGGGCATGGATGGATGGCTGTCACATAGCATTTAAGGCTGCAAAAGGTCTCGGGGTTGGATATCTGGACTTTTGGTGACAGCTCTTTGATTTTCTGTGGCCTGGTCTGCCCACTGACCTGCCCATGTTATTCACAGAACTGTGTATCTGCTACACATTAACCTTCCATGGATGGTTTTCAAAAGGCTCAGAGTCTTAATCCAACCTTCCCAACAAGACACCTGTCTAATGATTTCTCCGCACTGTCCATGACGCCTTCCTTTCTAATTTTTTTAAACAAAATATTTTTTTAATTTTATTTTTATGTGTATGAATGTACTGTCTGCGTGTAGGTTTGTGCACCCGTGTCGTGAAACGCCGCAGAGGTCAGAAGAGGGCATCGATTCCCCTGGAACTGCAGTTAAAGATGGTTCTCAGCCACCATGTGGGTGCTGGGGATCGAACCCGGGTCCTCTGCAAGAGCAGTCCACGCTCTTAACCGCTAGGCCATCTCTCTAACCCTGACTCCCTCCTTTCTAACACCTTCCACTATGAGTTTGTTTCTTCACGGAAACTTGGCCTGGCCTCAGACAAGACATGTGACCTTGAGTTAGTCAGTTAACCTTTCTGCGTCCCTGTGTCTTGTCTCTCATTGAGGGTCCCAACCCTCCTCCCAGAGCTCTTCCTCCGCCCACTTGCATGAACATGCATTCTGTGCTGGGTTCGGAACCAGGCACTGGGGAACACACAGGAAAATGTATTTGAAATTAGTTCAGAGACAGTCACGGCCAAGGCCTCCTATCCTGGATGCTCTTCTGGGCCAGGTGGTCCAACCCCATCACCTGGCATGACCCTGGAAGGATGGCTTCATGGTGCAGTGGCCTCTGCTTCTAGCCCTGCTCTGGGAAGAGGCTGACACCCTGCTCTGCAAGGAGTATTAGAGGCAGTAGAAGTAGCCCTGAAGAAGGAATGACACTGAAATTATGAGCCGAGCCTTGAGTCAGGGGCCGTGGGAGTGTCCATCTGTCAATCCCTCTGAGCACCTAACCCTGGGAGCTGGGCTGGAACAGGGTATAGGGAACTCTGCTCTGTCTTCTGCTCATTTCCCTTTCTTCCTGAGTGCCCTCACCCCTATCATTCCCTCCCTGGGGAATGGTACAGAGGCTAAGGTGCTGGGGTTGGAAACTCACATTGTGCAAATCTGGTCCCTGGAGGAAAAAACTCTTCAATTAGACATTTATCCACACCTAGACTAGTGAGAGCTTGCCTCAGAGAAGAGAAGATTCTAGAAGTCTGGTGACAAGCTACTCCCTCACTGCTTGACCACTGAGAACCAGATGAACACTCCTGAAGGGAGGGACATTATAAAAAGGGGTTGGTGCCGGGTATGGTGGCACACGCCTTTGATCCTAGCACTCAGGAGGCAGAGGCAGGTAGATCTTTGTGAGTTCAAGGCCAGCCTGGTGTACAGAATAAGTTCCAGGACAGCTGGGGCTACAGGGAGACCTTGTCTTGAAAAGACAAAAAAAAAAAAGTGATTGGCTTGGGGGTTGGAGAGATGGCCTAGCAGTTAAGAGCACTGACTGCTCTTGCAGAGGACCCGGGTTTGATCCCCAGAACCTACATGGCAGCTGAGAATCATCTGTAACTCCAATTCCAGGAGAACTCCAGTTCCAGGGGAATCCAACACCCTCTTCTGACCTCTGCGGCATTACACTACATGGGTGCACAAACCTACATGCAGGCAGTACATTCATATAAATAAATAAATAAATAAATAAATAAATAAATAAAATAAAGACAAGCATCATGCTTGCCCTCAACCTTTAAAAAAAAAGTGGTTGGCTCAGCCCTGATCTCAACAAGATCCCAAGTCAAGGTGGTGATGAAGGATCAAATTCCGATTCAAGGAGGCATTTCTTACCATCTGAGATTAAAGAGAGGGGTTGGGGAAGCCACAGGGAACCACTCAGATATGGTCTTCCTAGAGGAAGGAGGGAGGAGATGGAGGGAAGATGGAGGTAAGATGGTCTAGAGGTCAGAAAGGATTTGTGGACTCCATCGTGTTGCAATCAGCAATGATTGGGAAGGAAGCCAGCCAGTTCATGGCCAGGGACCAGTGTCTGGAGCTCCCAACCTGCCTAGCACAATGCCTCACACAGAGCTGTGTGGAGAGCCTCACAAAAGGGGAAAAGTATGTGGGGTGTGGTGGCACACGACTTTAATGCTAGCACTTGGGAGGCAGAGGCAGGCGGATCTTTGTGAGCTCAAGGCCAGCCTGATCTACAGAGCGAGTTCTAGGACAGCCAGAGCTACAGGGAGACTCTGTCTTGAAAAGACCAAAAAAAAAAAAAAAAGGGGGTCCTGGGGCTGGAGAAATGGCTCAGTGGTTAAGAGCACCAACTGCTCTTGCAGGGGACCTGGCACCATTTCCAACACCCACATGGCGGCTAAGAACCGTCTTTAAGCCAGGTGTGATGGCACATGCCTTTAATCCTAGCACTTGGGAGGCAGAGGCAGGCAGATCTCTGAGTTCAAAGCCAGCCTGGTCTACAGAGTGAGCCCCAGGCCAGCTGGGGCTACAGGGAGACCCTGTCTCAAAAAGACAAAAAAAAAAAAAATTTCCTTACTGGAAGACAGTGGCAACTGTTAGGCTTTGGTGCCTGATACATACCAGGCATGAAATTAATATGTTTGAATGAGTGACTATGTACAAATATTTACATGAGATATTATACTTGTTCAGAGTGAGGGATGGGACATAGCATGCCATTTATAAGGCTGAGCAAGTCTCAGTTAGCAAGCTGGATGGAAGGAAACCTGGAAACAAGCTCTGATTCCTGGCGATGGGAGAATCACCTGGTGGCTTGGAAGTGGTTATTGCAGCTGCTTTAAAGCCTCGCAGACCATGGTTCCAGCTGCATTTCTCCAACCCCACCTTCAGCTTCACTCCGTCTCTCAGAGGTGGTCTGTCCCAGAGAACAGGCTGAGCAGGGACCAGGCCCAGCAGGGACCAGGCCTTGCCCTCCCTCGGGCTAGGCCTGTGGGCAAAACCTCAGGCCTCAAAAATCTTCTGGGGAGTCCAGTTGGAAAGGGGAGCTGTCCCTGGGAACAAACAGCACATACTCCATGAAGCATAAGTGGAACCAAAGAAGGGTGGCCCAGGAGCTCCTCTGGGTGCCAGCCCTGGCCCTCTGAGAAGACAGCAGCCTCTGTTGGGAGGAACTGATCCTGCACCATTTCTGCAGCCCAGGGGCTCAGCCCAAAGCAGATGCTCCACACACGTGGCTTGAAGGAATTCATGAGCCTGGCCCAAGAGCTGTTGCAGCCGCAGCTGGAGTGGGTCTGTGCATGTGGAACTCGCCTCACTGGGCTCGATTCTTCATCTCTACAATAAGGAACAATCTGTGGACTATCTCTAACGCATTTGTTCCCTGATAATCTGGCCCAGGCTGGCTTTCAACTGGCCAACCTCCTGCCTCAGCCTCTCAAGGACCAGGATTACAGATTTCCAGCACACTCCAGGAGCTTTCTGTTTCACTGCCTGCTCATCTGCCCCTTTCTGCTTCTCTCCATCGCTCTCTAGTCTCTCTTTTCCTCCCTCCCCTTAAGTCCTCCCAAGATGGCCCTCCAGCCTCAGAGCCTCCTCTCGGCCTCTCCCTGACTCCCACTGGTTACAGACAGGTGTTCCTCTCTGTCCCTGTTGCTTTCCTCTCTGGAGCCTTCTGTGTTTTGCTACCTTCTCTCTCCTGGGCCTCTTCAGCCTCTGGGACCCAGGAGCAGGAGGCTGGGAGCCAGGAGGCTCCTGATGTGGCCTCTCTGGCCCTACGGCCCTCAGTGCCCACCCCGCCCAGCGCAGCCAGCTGGCAGCCGGTGCCGCACTGCGCCCTCGGCCCGTACTAATGCGATCTGGAGAGACCCGGGCGGGCGGCGGGCAGTCTGGCCTGAGCGTCCTGGGCGGCGCTGATGGATGGTCCCCTGACAGTAATCGCAGAATGAGGACTTGCTGGCGACGCTCTCGCCCGAGGCAAGGCCCCGCTGTTAGGCCAGCCCAGGAGTCCCTCCCTCTCTCCCTCCCTCCCCAGCGCCGGGCTCCGAGGTGCTCTGGATCTCTGGGCTTTGGAGAACCCAACGCCTCCAGGTTGGACAGATGGGGCTTTCCCCACACTCTGTCCCCAAGCCACTGGTCTCTGCTTTGGAATCCTTGGATCCACAAAGTCTGTGATTCTGAACAAGTTGCTTGATCTCCCGGAGCCCCAGTCTCTTCTTTGCACAATGAGAAATAACGGTCACTTACAGCCTGGTTGGAGAGAACTGGGAACACTGGAGAAAATGCTGAGGAAAATCACCACTCTCCCTTGAGGAGAATTGATTTTTATTTTCAGTTTACAGTGCTCAGAATAGTCTGAGCTAAATGAATGGAGCCGAGTGACAGCTGAGTGGCTATTGACACACAGGATATGTTTCTATACACAGACTCACATCAGAATGCTTCCAGGCTAAAAAATACACCAGAAAGAGAAAGAGGGGGGAGGGGGGGAAGTGGGCAGTATTAGTAGCATTGAGAGCTTCAAAGGAGCAGACCGTGGGCTCAGGTGTTCCCCAGTAAGGAAATTGTCGCCCCCCGCCCCCCGGCACCGCCAGGATCCGCTACTTACTAGACCCTCAGTAAGCACCTACTCTTCAAGTCCCCAGCATCCAGGCCAAGGTGCTGGAGGGAAGGTCTGCCCTGGGGAGGGATTCCACACCATTTCCCAGCCCCTCACCCACGTGCTGAGGCTGTTCTCAATCCACCCCAGGGGAGCCCCTTGGGCAGCACCCTGTGGAGGGGCTGGAGTGGAGGATCCAGACCAATTACACTTCGGAGAGCTCAGCAGACGCCTGATCGCTCCCTTTTAACCTTTCCCTCTCATCAGAACAAAATCGAGTTAGTCTTGAGTTTTGATTTAATTCCTCAAATGGAGTCCTAATCTGCTTAGTGTCCTTTTTCCCCCGAGTCCTGGTACTGAAGTGTGTGTGGTGGGTAATGATTAGGAAGCTTTGTGGCCTCTGGACAAGTCATACACTCCTGTCCCCAATGCCAAAGACCAAGAGACACTGTGGTCCTGGGTAGTGGTGCTGATGACGTCAGATGGTCCTGGAGTGATGGTGAATGACCTCAGCATGGCCCTGGGGTGATGGTGAGTGACCTCAGCATGGCCCTGGGGTGATGGTGAATGACCTCAGCATAGCCCTGGGGTGATGGTGAGTGACCTCAGCATGGCCCTGGGGTGATGGTGAGTGACCTCAGCATGGCCCTGGGGTGATGGTGAGTGACCTCAGCATGGCCCTGGGGTGATGGTGAGTGACCTCTACAGGGTCCTGGGGTGATGGTGACCTCTGCATGGTCCTGGGATGATGGCAGTGACCTCTCCATGTCCCTGGGGTGGTAGTGACTTCTGCAGGGTCTTGGGGTGATGGTGACTTCTACATGGCCCTGGGATGATGGTGACCTCTGCATGGTCCTGGGATGATGGTGGTGACCTTTGCTTGGCCCTGGGGTTATGGTGGTGACCTCTGCATGGTTCTAGGGTGATTGTGGTGACCTCTGCATGGCCCTGGGGTGGTAGTGACTTCTGCGTGGTCTTGGGGTGATGGTGGTGAGCTCTCCATGGCCCTGGGGTGATAGTTGTGACCTCTACATGGACCTGGGGTGGTAGTGACCTCTGCATGGTCCTGGGGTGATGTTGGTGACCTCTGCATGGCCCTGAGGTAGTAGTGACCCCTGCATGGTCCTGAGGTGATGGTGGTGACCTCAGCGTGGTTCTGGGGTGATGGTGGTGACCTCAGCGTGGTTCTGGGGTGGTGGTGGTGACCTCAGCGTGGTTCTGGGGTGATGGTGGTGACCTCAGCGTGGTTCTGGGGTGGTGGTGGTGACCTCAGCGTGGTTCTGGGGTGATGGTGGTGACCTCAGCGTGGTTCTGGGGTGGTGGTGGTGAGTTCAGCGTGGTTCTGGGGTGGTGGTGGTGACCTCAGCATGGTTCTGGGGTGGTGGTGGTGACCTCAGTGTGGTTCTGGGGTGGTGGTGGTGACCTCAGCATGGTTCTGGGGTGGTGGTGGTGACCTCAGCGTGGTTCTGGGGTGGTGGTGGTGAGTTCAGCTCATGTTTGCTAGGCAGTTGCCTGTTTCTGACTGATATAGGAACTCTACAGGCATTTTTATTTAATTTTTACCACAACCTTTCTTTCAAGTAGGCTCTACTCACACCCTCAGCTTAGAGAAGAACAAATTGAGGCTTAGCCTAGGGCTTGAACTGAGGCTACTTAGATTGAGTGACTTATGTTGTACTCCACAGTTGCTAATTAAATGACACAGCCTATGATTGAAACTACACAGACAGCAGAGCAGAGTTCTTAACCACTCTGCTATGTGACCCTGGGCAAGACTCACACCTTCTGCAGGTCCCAGTTCCCTCATTTGCCAAACACTGATAACCACAGGGGAGAATGAGATACTTCCTGAATAGGGTTCTTATGCTGATGAAGTGAGATAAGGCATTCACTATCCTCACAGTAACAACCTATCCACAGGTGCCTAAGCATGAGATGGGGCTGGGTACACAATGCAGTGTTGTTAGAGCTGAACTGTTTGTGTTAATAATTATAGGCATTGTATATTGAGAGGACACATTGTCTTACAATGTGAAAATTGCTATACCTGTTTTACAGATGGAGAAACTGAGTCTCCACTCAGGTGAGTGAAGTAAATTGCCTAAAGGCATCCTGTTAATGAATGGCAGAACAGAGCTTCTTTTCAGACAGGAATTCCAAAGCCTGCTGCTCTCAGTGCCCCCAGGGTCACCAGGGACTGGGCCTCTCCTGATGAGGTCAGGACTGAGGCCAAGGAGCCCAAATCATCCATCTACCACCTGTGACCTGATTTTTTCCAGGTGAACAATGTTTTCCTAAAAGAACAGGAGGAAAGTAAAGAAAGAAGGAACTAGATGGTGTCTAGTAAAGAAGGAAGGAACTAGACGGTGTCTAGTAAAGAAGGAAGGAACTAAATGGTGTCTAGTAAAGAAGGAAGGAACTAGACAGTATCTAGTAAAGTAAAGAAAGAAGGAATAGCCTAGCGGTTAAGAGCACCAACTCTTGCAGAGGACCCGGGTTCGATCTCCAGCACCCACATGGCGGCTAAGAACCGTCTGTAACTCCAATTCCAGGAGAACTCCAGTTCCAGGGGAATCCGAGACCCTCTTCTGACCTCCGCGGCATTGCATGACACGGGTGCACAAACCTACATGCAGACAGTACATTAA